>CM052436.1:55698650-55722979 GCA_028533085.1 Varecia variegata
CGTGGCGTCAGCCTAGCTCACAGCAACCTCAAACTCCTGGGCTCAAGCAATCCTCCTGTCTCTGCCTCCCGGGTAGTTGGGACTACAAGCATGCGCCACCATGCCCGGCTAATTTTTTTTTTTCTATATATTTGTTAGTTGGCCAGATAATTTCTTTCTATTTTTAGTAGAGACGGGGTCTCGCTCTTGCTCAGGCTGGTCTCGAACTCCTGACCTCGAGCAATCCACTCGCCTCGGCCTCCCAGAGTGCTAGGATTACAGGCATGAGCCACTGCGCCCGGCCTTAACATTTTATTTTCATGAGTAAATGCTTTTAATTTTGATAAAATCTAATTTATCATTTCTTTCTTTTATTGTTATTGCTTTCTGTCCCCTCAGAAATCCTTGCCAATCCTAGGTCACAATAGACAGATTTGAAGAATACGGATATTCTTCTATATTTCTAAGTTTTGTAGCCTTAGTGTTTGCTTATTCTTAAATATACTTGTAAAAGTTAGCTTAATTAGAAATCTAAAACATGATAAATTCTATTTTTAAAAAATGGTCTATTAACATTTTATCTAATAAGCCTGCCTAAGTTGAAAAGCAACTTTCAATGATACAAATTTAAAATATTATTCTTCTGGTATTAAATTTTGAATTCCATATATTCTTACATAGTTTATATACACAATTTTTTCATGAGTTATAATATCATGTTGTTACAATGCACCAGAGTTTAAAGTACAGTTAATCCAAGAAATGTCTTTGGATTTTACAGAACAGGAACCAGTTTTACTACTTAACCTTTCTAAAATAAGGATAAATCATTTCTACTCATCTGCCTTTTACAAAGTGAAAGGTTTATATAAACTAAAAACAAAAAAAACCACTATATGAATGTAAGTCAGTCTTTATAATTTGTTGTTTATTTACTTCTTAATATTTTTGAGATGGGGTCTCACTCTGTTGCCCAGGCTAGAGTGCCAGTGGCACCATCATAGATCACTGCAGCCTCGAACTCCTGGATTCAAGAGATCCTCCCACCTCACAGCCTTCCCAATTGCTGGGACTACAGGCACCTGCCACCACAACTGGCTAATTTTTCCTTCTTTCTGTTTTTTATGTAGAGACAGGGTCTTGCCATGTTGGCCAGGCTGGTCTTGAATTCTTGGCTTCAAGAGATCCTCCTATCTCATCCTCCCAAACTGTTTGGATCACAGATGTGAGCCACCTCACTCAGCTTCTTTTTTTTGTCTTTAATTTTTAAATTATTTTATTTTATTTTTTCTTCCCACCACCCAGGGAGTGGGAGAGGTCTGCATGTATTGCCCAGCCCTGCCCAGGCACATGTGAGGCAGTTCAAATTGATTTTTATACAGACAGGCCCTGACTTACGATGGTTCAACTTACTATTTTTCAACTTTAGGATGGTGTGAAAACAATACACATTCATTAAAAACTGTACTTCAAGTATCCATACAACGATTCTGTTTTTCATGTTCAGTATGGTATTTAGTAACACTTTATTATATTAATAAAATAAGCTTTGTGTTAGATGATTTTGTTCAACTGTAGGCTAATGTAAGTGTTCTGAGCACATTTAAGTATGCTAGAGTAAGCTGTGATGTTTGGTATTTAGGTGTATTAAATGCATTTTCGACTTAGGATATTTTCAATAGGTGTATAGGACAAAACCCCATTGTAAGTTGAGGAGCATCTGTACTCGTTAATATGTCTGCTTTTAGAAACTCTACCACAAGGAAATTTTAAAATCTGTTTTAGACTAGGAAACTGAGAAGCAAGCTTATTAGGACTATGCTTTTAAGCAAAATTTAACAGATTCCAAGAGAAGGCCTGAGGGGTTCTCTTTTGAGTAAAATACATGAACACTACTGCACTTGCAATGGGACATCTATCTTGCCTGTTTAAAAGCTCTTGAATTTAATTCTTGTTACTTAAGATTGTTCCAGATGGTTGGGACTGCCAAGTAGATGACCTTGTATGTTACATGTTATCCAGCTGACGGATTCACAGACTAAAAAGTCCTGAAGTGACATTAACAGTCAACAAATCCAACCTCTTCACTCTCTGTGGGAAAAATAAAGCCCCCAAAATTAGAATGACTTGCCAAAAGCTAGTTAGTAGCAGAGCTAAGGTTAGTATTCGAGTCACTCGGACCAGTGGTTCTCAGCTGGGGGCCCCCCAAGGGGACATTGGCAATGTCTGGAGATACCTTTGTCACAGTAGAAGGTGCTACTGGTATCTGATGGGTAGAAGCCACGTATGTTGCTAAATGTCTTAAAATGTATAGGATAGTCCCTCACAAGAAAGAATTATCAGGCCTAAAATGTCAACAGTGCCAAGGTTGAGAAACCCTGACTTAGAACTACTCTTTGTCAGATCTAGGTAATAAAGTTTACACTTAATTCAAGCATTCTGAGATTAAGAATGTTAAAACAGGTTACTTCCTTTTAATCAAATATTCAGGTAAATTTAAGGATCCAGTTTATTTAATTTCCTATGTGATGAAATATGATAGAGAAAAGAATAGAACATACTTACCAGGAGCCAAAACCCAAGGGTCTCCTATCATAATCTGGCAGATCTGGAGCAATCTTACAAGCTTGTATGTTCAGGTATTTAAATATGTGGATTTTGCCTTTTATACATATCTAAATGAAGTAACATATAAATATAACCAAATTATTACTCATCTGAAATATGTATGTTCCTTTTTATCATAATCAGCTTTTTACTTAATGTACATTGGGTCTAATAGAAGGCATGTCTATTAAGTATATACAGTAATAGTAAAAAACTAATATCCTTATTGCAACAAATTATATTATTATTATTATTATTATTTTTTTGAGACAGAGTCTCGCTTTGTTGCCCAGGCTAGAGTGAGTGCCGTGGCGTCAGCCTAGCTCACAGCAACCTCAAACTCCCGGACTTAAGCAATCCTTCTGCCTCAGCCTCCCAAGTAGCTGGGACTACAGGCATGCGCCACCATGCCCGGCTAATTTTTTCTACATATATTTTTAGTTGGCCAGATAATTTCTTTCTATTTTTTAGTAGAGATGGGGTCTCGCTCTTGCTCAGGCTGGTCTCGAACTCCTGACCTCGAGTGATCCACCCGCCTCGGCCTCCCAGAGTGCTAGGATTACAGGCGTGAGCCACCGAGCCCAGCCAACAAATTATATTATTTAGTCCAATGTTATTTTAGGTATTTAGCTGATACATATAGGTTTTTATTTTGTAGTCACTAATGAGTTTCAGTAATATACAAAATAAATAATTTATGATTACAAACACTGTTCGAATACCAAATAAACTTATCACACTGATGCATAGTCAGAGATTTACAGCATTTTTCCCAAATAGATTATATTGGCAACTTTTGTTTTTAGGAATCCAATAATCATAGACAATTATGTTTTCAGTCCTGCTTTCTGTAAGAGAGAACAGGAAATGATGAAATATTAGTTAGATCTATTTCTGTTGCTACCTGTCCCAGAAGTCAAAACATAAATTCTTCAGGCTCATCATATGCTTCTACTGTTAAAATTTATTCATAAAGTTTTACAGTTGCCATAAAGATAACCACATGCTTGTATAAAATCATCAATAAACTACAGAGTTGGCCGGCGCGGTGGCTCACGCCTATAATCCTAGGACTCTGGGAGACCGAGGCGGGTGGATTGCTCGAGGTCAGGAGTTCGAGACCAGCCTGAGCAAGAGCGAGACCCCCGTCTCTACTAAAAATAGAAACAAATTATCTGGCCAACTAAAAATATATAGAAAAAATTAGCCGGGCATGGTGGCACATGCCTGTAGTCCCAGCTACTCGGGAGGCTGAGGCAGTAGGATCACTTAAGCCCAGGAGTTTGAGGTTGCTGTGAGCTACGCTGACGTCATGGCACTCGCTCTAGCCCAGGCAACAAGCAAGACTCTGTCTCAAAAACAAAACAACAACAACAACAACAACAAAAAAACTACAGAGTTAAAAAAGAGCTACAGGAAAAGTATGAGTTGGAGAAAACTTATACACTGTAGGGTATCTAGAACGTATATGTAAACCTACCTTAAAAATTACTTTATTACTAAATAGCTTCATTGATAAACAAATGACCACACTGGCTAAATGGGAAACTTAAGATTTTGGAAACTAAGAAAGTATTAACAATGGTCAGAAGAAAAAAATGCATTGATAATCTATAGCTCTGAAAGCTGAGTATTTTTATTTGTCTCTAGCATTTATGTTATGTATAATCAAGTTTTACTGGAGAAAAATTAAGAAAGAAATTAAGTGAAATTTTATTAGAAAAAAATTTAGGAAGAATTCCTCAATTTAAAAAAATACCAATTCAATGAAAGTTTAAACACTTCTGGAAACATCACCTATTTTTTTGTTTTGTTTTATGGGTAGCACTCAGAACCAGGAGTTCAGAGAGCTCCCTGCATCACCTATCTTTCATCCCATCACCTGTCTTTCATCCCATTCTAAAGCATAAGTATGTGTATGATTTTATTTTAAAAGAACTCATTTTCTAACAGAAAGATAAATGCACATAATCAAATTTTAAATTTCATCCTTTGTCCAAAAAAAGTCCATAGAATACTTCAATTATGGTTTACCTGTGCAGGAGGTGATTGTAGTGGATTGTTATCTAGGGTGATCATCTGTAGGTGCCTGAGGTTCCGATAACAAACAGGGATTGTTGTAATTTTATTGCATGAGAAGTCTAACCGTATCAAAGGCAACTCTGCCAGCTCTGCATGGAGGTAAAATGGAAATTAACAATTAATAATATTTTAAAACTAGACAATTTTTACAAAAGCTTCTAGTTAAATGTGGTGGATTTAACATAGGTATTTACCTCCATTCTCTCTTAGTGATTAACTGGCAGCAAAGAGGTCTAAAATAAAATCTAGTTGCCTACAGATAGGAATACTAATAAAAGGCAAGTAGTTTGATCCCTCACAGAACTATAGAAGTCTCAGAAGCTAGAGGCTCTGATACCACAGAAAGGTACGGATAACAAAAGGATTAGTTGACAGTTATGTAAAGAACAATTAGCGCAAGCTGTTTTTTACATAACTGTCAACTAATAACCAGGCACATAAAGACAAATATTGCATTTTCACACTCATATATGGCACCTAAAAAAAACTGATCTCAAGGAGGTAGTGAATAGGATGGTAGCTACTAGAGATTGGTAAGGGTGGTGGGAAGGGGTAATGAAGAGGTGTTGGTGAAGGGGTAATTCTGTTAAATAGAAGAAAAAAGTTCTAGTGTTCAATAGTGCAATAGGGCAACTATAATTAACAATAATTTATTATATTTCAGAATAGCTATAAGTTTTCAAATGTTCCCAACATAAAGCAATTATAAATGTTTCAGGTGAATCATGTCCCAATTACCCTGATTTGATCATTATATGTTATATGCTATATCAAAATATAACATGTACTCCATGAATATGTACAATTATGTATCAATAAAAAAAAAAAAAAGATCAGTAGATGCCTAGGTCCCCAACCCCAACTCACACAGCTGGGGAAATAACCTTCTACAATCTCCCCAGGAGTCAGCAAGTTATTCTCTAGCAAAATTGAATCAAAAACACTCTGAACTCAGCGACCCCAGGCACAAGGGAAAGTCAGCATGAGTTGCAAATTGAAAACAGAGAAGAGTAAAGTGGAAGTCTACACACTTAACGGTAAGACCTCAGCACCTTCCCATGCCATCCTACCTCATCCCTAGCTCTTGAATGCCAGTAGTTAGGAATGCACACAATAATGTAGAAGAAATGGAGCATCTGTCTCTGGAGAAACTATACAGATCCATATAAAAGGACTTTAGGTATCGATATGGAGTTTCCTCTAATTAAGTACCCAGCTTGCTGCTTAATTACCATTATACAATTTTTGCCAGTGTATTCAGAACTTCTAGTCTGCTATATACCGGCAGTATATGATCCACAGACATTTAAAGAAGTCTCCAACATGAGCCGGGCATGGTGGCGCATGCCTGTAGTCCCAGCTACTCGGGAGGCTGAGGCAGTAGGATTGCTTAAGCCCAGGAGTTTGAGGTTGCTGTGAGCTAGGCTGACGCCACGGCACTCACTCTAGCCCGGGCAACAAAGCGAGACTCTGTCTCTAGATAAAAAAAAAAAAAAAAAGAAGTCTCCAACATGGAAGACAGAAATCAAAACCAACCAACCAACCAACCGAAGAAAGGAACTCGGACGAAAAAGGTAATATAAAGGAAGTAGAAGAAAATTTTGAAAAGCTAATATATTTAGTTTCAGAGAGATCTTTAGCTTTAGTCATGAATCACTGAAACATAAAAGGGATGTTTTTTAAAAAAAATCACAGAACAAGAGTTCTTAGAATGAAAAATATGATGGCAGAAATTAAAAATTCAGAATGGTTAGAATGTAAATGGTTGGAACTATTTTACCACAGGATAACATAAAATAACAAAGAAATGAACAATAAAAAGGATAAGAAAAATCACGGGATCAAAGAGGTCTAACATCCAATTAAAAAAAATCCAGAAAGAGCACAGAGAAACCAGAAGAGAGGAAATTATTAATATCAAAAAGATATAATTTCCCAAAATGAAGGATATGAATCTCTGGAAAGAAGCCCAGCAAATATCCAATACATTAAATTAAGACAACTCATACTATGCCACAGTATCATAAAATTTCAGAGCAGCAGAAAAACAGGAAAGACCTTAAAATCTTCCAGAGACAAAAAACTGGTCACAAAGGACTGGGATTAGGAATGAATGTCATATTTTCAACTATCAATTTTTAGCACTGAAAGCTAAAAGTGAAAAAAGACCTAAAAATCTTGAGAGAAAATAGTTTCAACCTAGAATTTATAATCAAATTATTAGTAAGGGTGAGCACAGAATAAAGATATTTCTTTTCAAGTGAGGTTTCAAAAAACTGTTCTCCCATGAGATGTTCTCAGGAAACTACTAGCAGATGTCCTCTGGCAAAACAGGGAATAAACTAAGAAAGAGGAAGATCCAGAGTCCAGGAATCAGAGTATTCAACACAGAAGAAAGAAAGCTGAACAGCAACACTAGAGAACAACCACTCCTGATCAGCAGAGAAAGAAAAAGGCTCAGCGAGGGAGATAACGCATGGGAAAAAAACCTAATAGGTTACCTAATTGGTTTGACAAAGAAGGCTGCTGGAAAGGCGGGTGGAAATAACTATAGATACATTTCTTCAAAAAAAAGTAAATTAAAAAAATGAGGAATTATTAACTCTAGAAAACAACAAAAAGAAAGGAAATAAAATCACAGTGTATCACTTGAATCGGCAGGGAACAATACATATATAATTACAGTAAACACTGAATAATTATTTAATCAAAAGTTGTGATAAAACTACACTGAGAAGGCCCGGCGTGGTGGCTCACGCCTGTAATCCTAGCACTCTGGGAGGCCGAGGCGAGATGATCATTTGAGCTCAGGAGTTCAAGACCAAGCTGAGCAAGAGTGAGACCCCATCTCTACTAAAAAATAGAAAGAAATTAGCTGGACAACTAAAAATATATAGAAAAAATTAGTTAGGCATGGTGGCACATGCCTGTAGTCCCAGCTACTCAGGAGGCTGAGGCAGGAGGACCGCTTGAGCCCAGGAGTTTGAGGTTGCTGTGAGCTAGGCTGACCCCATGGCACTCCAGCCCGGGCAACAGAGTGAGACTCTGTCTCAAAAAAAAAAAAAAAAAAAAAAAAACAAAACTACACTGAGAAGATGGAAGGAGGAGGAAGTGAAGGTATAGGTGATAGTATGAGGAAATCAAATCCTCATCTATCATAATAGAAGGTTGACATAAGTGTCAAAGTTGCCAAATCCAGCAATAGTTTTAAAAGCATATCAATTAGAAATAAGTCAGCAAATACCAGTGGAAAGAGTCAGAGCAGTTTAATAAGGGTAGATATGAATACTTCTGGCCATTGAAACTGGGGTGTGGGGAGGTTTGAAGCAGGGGAATATTATTTATTTTAAGCTTTCTAATAATTTCTGAATGATGTAATATATTATTTAGTAAAAATTAAAACTAATTTAAAATCAAAATGGTGATATAATAAAAGATATAATAAGTTATCTACCAAATTGTAACATGTTAGGGACTAACAATTAACACAAACTTCCACACTAATTTGTGTAGCTGTTAGAATAAAGCTTCTGCTGCCATCTCAGTTCAACTGTATACACTGAGCGTACAAAATAAGTATTAAAAAACCATTTGGAATTATTTGTGTGATTAACAATTTTCTTGATAGTCATAAATCAAAATAAGATACAGAAATAAATTAGATGATAGGACTATTAGACTGCAATTATCATCTGAAATCTCTAATTTCATTTTTATCAAAACCCAATGTTTCATTAATTGATTTCACATTAAATAAATATTCATGAGTAAGCCTTTAAAGATCAATCACAGTAGGTAGGTTCTCAGTAGAAGTGTAATCCTAGAAAGAAATGTAGGGTTACAAGGTCATGATTTTTGGTTCTGCTGAGGGCCTTCATTCACATTCCTGAATTAGCAGCAACTAGAACCAGGAGGAAATGAAGAAGGCCAAATAAAAGGTGTGCAGGTTACCATACAAGTCTAGTGAGAGGCAAAATACGCAAGATTTTGTGTAGTATGGTTGTGTTAAGTATATAAGTGTGGGCTGGAATGGTTAGTTTCTTATAAGTTTACTTGGGATCTAAAATGGCAAAGCTACACTAGTATGTTAGAAATGAATATTTTACTAGATCAAATTGGTATAAATGTTTGGATTCTACACTGAAAGCAAAAAAACATCATTAGTTAATTCAACATTTCTTATGTGCTGTAAGTCATGTTTTGTACAAGAACATGGAAACTCATTGTCACAAAAACACTTTCAGAAGATTCTTTACCTCTCTTAAATTTTTACAAATAAACTTCTGGAATTTGATTCAAATTAATCTAGAGGACAGTGTGGGGGAAAGAAGATGAGGGTATAGATGAAACAAGAGCTGCCATGAGCTAATGACTACTGTTGTTGGGTAATGGGCACATGCAGGCTCACTGCTCTCATTTATATATGAAATTATCCATAATGAAATTAAAGAAATATATATTCTGAATCTAATAAAATAATGGTTCTTCTCATTTTTACTTTCTTTTGTAGCATTTTCTTTTATGAATTTGTATTTGTGAAAGGCTGATAAATTCTTAATTAATTTGTTTAATCGTTTTTATCATTCAAATACATGTACCAGAGTTTATGGTCAGCCTAAGATAACCAGTCTCCTAGTGTAATCTTTCACCTCATTCATTATTTACGCTACACATTATCTCCACACAGTTAATTAGCCTCTGTTTGAACATTTTCACTGAAGGATAAAGTTAAGTTCAGGCCAAAGTCCATTTTCAAGTCAGTGCTAATGTGGGAATGTTTTTCATTACACTAAACTATCCCCTTATCAAAACATGTTACATTTCCCCCAAATAATCATGCTTACTGAAGTTTCCAGTGACCCTACCCTGAGTTATCAATTATATCAGTTGACAACATCTAAAAATAAAATCAAAGACCAATAGTTATCAAAACTTTTCACTGTAGAGTCTTTTAAAATTCACAGTGGAACAGATAACACTATTAAATAAACCATTAGATTTCAAACACTAGATGTAACTCTGATACATTTTTGTCTTGTGTCCATCAATCTAGGAAAGCTTTAAAATAAAAAAAATATTAATAAAACAATTGTTTCACAATTTCTTACCTTCAGGCAAATGTACTAAGTGATTTCTTCTTACATTAAGGTCTCTCAAGGCCTCCAGATTACCAATTTGACAAGGTATAGTTTGAATTTCATTGCAGCTCACATCCTATTTTGAAAGGATACAAAGTAAAGATTGTTTTAATATTACAAACTTGTCTGCTTTAAACTATCTATAAAATGAGATTAAATAAGATAATATCTATGGTCCTTCTCAGCTGTAAAAATAAATTATGATTCTGTGTCCAAGAATAATTCCATAATTTGAACTTACATTTAATTTTAAAAACTGATAGGCTTTGACTGATTCTGTATATTTTATATAGAGCTACATGAATTTCGTGAGCAGAACTAAAATTAAATAACTTTAGATGTGAATAGGAGGCCTAGAATATCAAATCAAATGAAAATGTTGGTGAAGGTCTGGGCGAGATGGCTCACACCTGTAATCCTAGCACTCTGGGAGGCCGAGGCGGGCAGATTGTTTGAGCTCAGGAGTTCGAGACCAGCCTGAGCAAGAGCGAGACCCCATCTCTACTAAAAATAGAAAGAAATTATATGGACAACTAAAAATATATATAGAAAAAATTAACCGGCATGGTGGCGCATGCCTGTAGCCCCAGCTACTAGGGAGGCTGGGGCAGGAGGATTGCTTGAGCCCAGAAGTTTGAGGTTGCTGTGAGCTAGGCTGACGCCACAGCACTCTAGCCCGGGCAACAGAGTGAGACTCTGTCTCAAAAAAAAAAAAAAAACGAAAAGAAAATGTTGGTGAAAAGGTAAAGTACAAAAAAGTATAAAAACAAATCTATTTAGGACGATAATTTCATTTTATATTATTCTAATGAAACTAGAAAAACAAAAGAAAGATAAAAATTATAACAAAAATTTTTTAAAGGAAATTCCAGTTTCAAAGTAACAGTCCAAGGGCTGGGCACGGTGGCTCACGCCTATAATCCTAGCACGCTGGGAGGCAAAGGCGGGAGGATCGCTCGAGCTCAGGAGTTTGAAACCAGCCTGAACAAGAGTGAGACCCCATCTCTACTAAAAATAGAAAGAAATTAGCCGGACAAAATACCAGTTGAACTGTTCATGAATATAAAATAAAAATGCATAGAAGATGACTAAAATCATTCTTTATCAAACTGAATGTAAAGGAAAAATAATAAAGTACACGTAACTCAAAGGCTATAGAAAAAAGTCTGCTCTATTAGCATTTGATCAACCCGATTCCAATACATACATTGGATAGGACTTCCGGTATTTTGGTTAATACCTTGAATCATGTTCTGAAAAGAGACTATCTATAGGTTCCAAGATTAATAAATTCAGAATTCCATAACTCTGAGATCAGCCAAAATAATTTGTAAACTCATAATCACGTGTAGAAGAGGGAAGCTCCCTAGTTTAATAGAAGCTCCAAGCTGCCACATTAACACTTAAAATCCCTCCAATATGAGTAAAAGAAAATAATGCATTTACTATTTAAGAGAAGACTGCTTACCAAAAACTTCAACAAACTTCAGACATTATTTTTGAATTTTCCCAAACTATTCTTAGAGAAAGCAATACTATTTTTTACTTTTCCTACCAACTAATGATTGATGTAGAATCAGAAGCTAGACGACTTAGTCCAATGCTTTAGGCATCAAAGTTAAAAGAGTTCTAAAATAAGTTGAAAGGGTATAGGTTCAAATCCTAGCTACAGAAAAAAAAAAAAAGTTGAAAGGATAGGAAAATTGAGTCTGAGCCAAAAAGTAACAGCAGTTTATAACAGATCTCTCAGAAAATATATATATGTTGAAAGACAGCAATTTATTTTCACTTAAACATGAAGGGGGAAAAAGGAATGAGGCAATAAGGATGTTGCAGAAAGACCATCCATCAGATGGGAATTTCAAGTTTTAGGGTTACTAATTCTTACTCTGCCACAAGTTCCTTACATGATTGGGAGTATCAATTAACCTCTTTTATAGGAAACTAAAAGCAGTTTCTGTGAGACATATCTATCTTTTAAGTATTTCGAATTGAGTAAGTAGAAACAGAAAGCTTAAATGATTTGAAAATAAGAATTTGTATCAGAGTATGATTGACTACTAGTTCATGTTCTTAACTGAAGTTCTGAAGAAATGCCAATAAATGTACATTTTGGACTTTACTGTGTGGGTCTAACAGGCTCTAAAAATAGTGGTCTAGAATCTAGACTCTAGATTTAATACATTTGTGAATTTTTCTTTTCTTTTTTTTTTTATTTTAGAGGCAGGGTCTTGCTCTGCTGCCCAGGCTAGAGTGTAGTGGCATGATCATAGCTCACTGCAGCCTCCAACTCCTGGGCTTAAGGGATCCTCCTGCTTCAGGCTCTCAGGAAGCTAGAAATACAGGCATGTGTCACCACACATGGCTAATTAAAAAAAAATTTTTTTTTAAAGATGGTGTCTCACTATGTTGCCCAGGCTGGTCTTGAACTCCTGGCCTCAAGTGATCCTCCTACCTCAGCCTCCCAAGTAGCTGAAACAATAGGCGTGACCCAGGCATATTTGTGACTTTTTACATGCAACCTTTAATATTCATAATCCACCTGAAATTGAAAAGTGATCTAATTTGTGGTCCAACTATTATATATTACATGTGTATTAATTTTTTCTGTTTATGATAACCATCTTTGTTAATAAACCTATATGGTATACTCTCAAATCTCAATGGATTTAATTGTATTTGACCACTTCAGAAATATAAAACATGGTTGTGGAGGTACACTGGTTTCAAAGTCTACTTCTGTTATATAACGTTAGGCAAATTACTCAACCTATCTGAGTGTTAGCTTCCTCAGCTATACAATGAAAATAGTTTTAGTACTCAACTGATTATTGTGGTGATTAAATGAGAAAATTGTTACTCTCATGCTCAGAACATAAGTACTCAAGAGTTGATTGTTTTATAATTTACAAGGAGAGGGAGGTGAAGGAATTCAATTAAGTGTCTCAGAAAATAAATGGCAATGAAGTACATATTACTTTATAGAGTGGGAGATAGGTTCTAAAGATTCAATGTAAGGCAAAAAAATACGTCTGACTTTTGTAGTGCCCACTCCCCTATAGTGACCAACCAAAAATCAGAATATTGATGATATTAATAATATTTAACTTGAAAAATTCAAATATATTATTTCTCAAAAGCTTAATAACATAGAAATCACTTAATATTGGTTAGAACATAATTCTACTGCCTTTTCCCATTCTGTGTGGGCCTATCAGACTTGTACTTTCAGTTTTTCTTAATTCCTTGCCAAAGACTTGAATACTGGTCATTCAATAAATAACTCATTACCATTACTGAAAAATAGCTCAAAAACCTACCTTAATAATAGATCTTTACTATATAAAATAGTATGATATGACTGTGAATATCTGTGAGATAATAAAGAATAAAATATTCACTTACAAGTTCTGTCAAATTTCTAAGGTGTCCAATTTCTTCTGGAAGTGAGACCAGTTTGTTATTACTTGCAATCAAGACTTTCAATGGCAAATTACACAAGTGTACTGGCAATGTTGAAAGCTGGTTCCGACTAAACAGGTACACAGAAAAAGAGAAGAGTAAGATCTCACCACTGAAGAAAAATTTTCCATCTTTCTCATTCTACACTCAATAAAATAACAAATATGAATCTTGCAATGAAAAAACAGGATATTAGATTTGAGTTCTAGATTTCATTTCACTGGTTGTCAGTTTTGTGGTTACAGGCACAGCTTCGAACTTATCTGCATTACAGAGATTCCTCATTTGTAAATTGAAGATCTTAATATCTCCCCTACTTATATCGCAAGGCTCTCACACAATAGATCTCCTTTGTAAATAATGAAGTACTATATAAACATAACATTATGTTACTTAAGTAAAATTTATGTAAGAAAAGATGATAAAAAGGGTAGATAACCATTATCCCTTTTTCCTTCTGAAGGGGAGTTATAAACAAAATTTGTAATCTACTTTCTTCATCATTACAATATTATAACCAAATATACATAAATGATTTAAATATAGCTGTATGATAAAATAAGTGATTTCATATATCATACCAACTAAGTTATAGGTAAAGAGTTTTTATTTATACAAAAACATGCAAATCAGAACTGAAATAATAAAACATCTCTCATTCGAGTAAATATAAATTAAATTTTACATATGTTGATTTAAACTTTTAATCTTTAGGATCAATTCCCTCCCAATTTTCAAGATCTTTTGCTGATTTCACTAACAGAGATCATGAGCCCTTAAAACTTTTTAATCTAATAATAATTCCATTCCTAGACACTTACCTTAAGAAAAGAGAAAAGTAAACATTCATATATAAAGTTCTCTATTAGTATTATTTTTCATGGTGAAAAACTGGAAGAAATTTAATATCCAAAGGAAAATGGATATTCAAAAGTATATAAACTGTACAACAAAATAATATATAAAAATATTTCCAAAGGACATTTTATGACAAGGGGAAAAATTCATTAAAACATCTGACTAAAAGCCTGGAAAAACAGAAGGAAAAGATCATCTATAATTATATAACTCACATACAACATTGTAATAAATTTTTTTTCCAGCATTATGACAGAGGTACAAATGTTTAAGTTACATATATTGCCTTTCCCATACCCAAGTCAGAGCTTCAAGTGTGTCCGTCTCCCAGATGGTATGAACCGCACCCATTAGGTATCAATATACCCATTCCCTCCTCCCCTCTCCCACCTGCCCAACACCCGATGAATGTTACTACTACATGTGCACTTAAGTGTTGGTCAGTTAAGTCAGTTAATAGCAATTTGATGGTGATGATAAATTTCTTTTACACTTTTCTACATGTGTGCATTTTCTTCAATGAACATTTGTAATTTCTGCAGTGAAACAGAAGAAAAAAAGAATTCTTGTAAGATGTGGAAAAATGGAGTAAATGAGTTGAATAAATGCATAAATGCATAAACATTGGGAAATCAGTAACAAAAATACATGGTAACAAGAACCAAACGATGTAATTTCAGATCTATTGTGATTTGATGAAGCTAATTTGAAAATATAATTGGAGAACCACTGCTATGAGACCTATTTGCAATCCTATTAAGCTAATGGCTAGTAGGGTTTGTTAATTACAGATACCCCCAACTTATGACAGCTGACTTATGATTTTTCAACTTTGTGATAGTGCAAAAGCAATATGCATTCAGTAGAAACCATATTTCAGTATAGTACTCAATAAATTACCTGAGATAGTCAACACTTTATTATAAAATAGGCTTTGTGTTAGATTATTTTGCCTAATGTAAGTGTTCTGGGCATATTTAAAGTAGGCTAGGCTAAGCTATGAAGTTTAGTGGATTAGGTGTGTCAAATGCATATCTGAGTTAATGACTGGTTTATCAGGATGTAACCTCATGATAAGTCAAGGAACATCTGTATTGCAAAGCCAAAGATAAAGGGAGAAACTAGAAGGACATATATAATACATATGTTCTTAGGATATATTATATCCTGAGATATCTTATTATCTTAATAATATCCTAATATATCCTAAAAACACATATATATTAGAATATAATATATTCTAAGGACACATATAGAAACTGCTGATATAAAAACATAATGTAAATATCTGTAAGTGTTTTAGTGGAAGAGAAGAGAAAATTGAGAAGACCACATAAAACCCAAAATTTAAAATAAGAAAACAATGTTCTTACCTAATATTTAAGAATGTTAGCGCTTGCAGGTTTAGAATTGCCTCTGGGATATACCGAATACAATTTTGGTACAAGTTGAGATTTTCAAGAGAAACGAAGTGACATGCTTCTAAAGGGATTTCTGAGAGGCGATTTCGTGACAGGTCTGAAAGAAAAAATAAATTAAGTTTAAAATCAGTCCTTGGAACTTATTTTTTTGAAGTGTTAAATAAATAAGCAGGTTTCATGCTTAAATTCCCTAGAGTTCCTTATTATGGAGATCAGCCCAAAGTAAGCATTCAAATGTTTATTAATTGACTAAATAAACCATTTTAACATGTCTCTAAACCTGTTGCTGGAAAATGCTAGTTTGAGTTTCCACATATACTAAAAAAATAAAACCATTATTCTTTACAAGTAACACAAGTTCTAAGGCATATCTGCCTACAAATTATATCGAAGATCATTATCACTAAATTCCAAATATCCTAGGAAACAAATGGATTCCTAAAAGCCACCTTCCCAAAGGCACAGAAAACATTCTGAGGTTTTTGAAAACCAAAACAAAACATACTGTCTCTTTCTTTACTACTCAGATGATCAAGGTCATGGTCAAAAGGACTCAGGAACCATTTTTGTTCCCACTGGCCAAAGATGAGACAAGGTGAACTTTGATAAAGGTAATTCCAGTGCATTGAAATCCATCACATATATTAAACTACATGAGATTATGACATACACCCCCCCCAAAAGATAACAGAGATCCAATTCAGTATTTTTTCATCTATTTTTTACTTGCATATATTCATGGAGCACAATTACAATTTTGCTACATTGATATACTGCATTGTGGTAGTCAGGGCCTTCAGTGCACACATCAATGAAGCAACATATATTGTACATACCAAGCAACCTCCCATCATCCACCCCGCCTCCAACTCCCCCACCCCTCCAAGTCTTCATTATCCATCATTCCACACTCTGCTTCCATGTGTACACATTATTTAGCTCCCACTTATAAGTGAGAACATGCAGTATTTGTCTTTCTGTGTCTGAGTTGTTTTACTTAAGATAATGGCCTCCAGTTCCATCCATGTTGCTGCAAAAGACATGATTTCATTCTTTTTTAAGGCTGAATAGTATTCTGTTGTGTATATATACCACATTTTCTTTATCTAATCCGCTGTTGACAGACACTTAGGTTGATTCCATATCTTTGCTATTGTGAATAGTGCTGCGATAAACATAAGAGTATAGGTATCTTTTTTTATATATTCACTCCTTTTCCTTTGGGTAGATAACCAGCAATTTATCTTATAAACTAACTGGTAACTTAAGGGAAAGAATCAAACATTTATCCTGCTTTCCCTATATGAAGGTATCACTGAGTAACCAAATAGTTAAAACACTATAAAAGTGTTCTAGTTATGAATGAAAAAGAATAATAGAATATCACCATTTTGTAACCCCCAACAAATTAATGGATCTAGAATTGAGCATCAATGGTTGTCATCTTTACAAAAAGACAATCAGAAATCACATGCCTCTATCAGGTGAATGAGGCTGAAAAAAAAAAAGAAAAATGATATTAGAAATCATATGCCTCCCACTAGAAAAACAGAATATCACCTATGATCTTGCCAAAGGGACAGAACCTAAGTCTAATCAAGCTTCTGGATCACCTGCAAACTTTCAGGAAACAGAGGACAAAGGAATATGCTCATATACCATCACTCTATCACTCTCCACTTCAATTTTATTAAATATATTGTGAAATTCATTTGCTCACCCCTGTTTTCTCTCTTCTTCTGTTTTTTCTATTGGGAATTACTTGGTTCCTTCATTGGGAACTTTCTCTAGATGGAGGACCTGCTAATATATTTTCTGACTTCCTGCATATCTGCTAGTGTCTTACTTTCACCATAACAAGTAAACGGTATTTTGGCTAGGTATAGGCACAGTTCTTTTCTTAGTAAACTGTAGACGTTATTCTACTAGCTGCTAGTTTCCAGTGTCACACTGAACAGTCTAGTCACTAGTGTATATCTTATAATTTTTCTTTTGAAAGCAGCTTGTTCTGTCTGCCTATCATCCTCAACACTCTAGTGTGGAACTCAGTGAGCTCTTTCAATCCTTCTTCAAACTAGAGGAATTCTCTTCTATTGTATTTTTAGTTGTTTATTATAGCTCCTCCATTTGTTGTTTCTCTTTCTTTATATCTTTTTCAGTTTTGATATACTCTCAAACTTACTCTTCCAGACCATTAATTTGAGTCTGGACAAAAATCATCCTCTCTACAAATTAATATATATAAAAGTTTTTCCCTCACTTCATTTCTTTTATGCTGTGATTAAAAGTATGCTGCTTTATTTCTCTTGAGAATCTCAAGAGAATAATTTGTTTTGTTCTACTGTCTAAACTTGTGATCTATCTCTTCTAATAGTTCTATTTTACTGAAGTCACTTGTTTTGGATATTTTCCTTGTTCATCCTCTCTCTGGCTGTTGGAGTATTTTTAAGTTAATTATTTTCCTTTTCCAATACATGGTTCTTCTCATCCTTGAAGCTCAGGTCAAGCTGCAAGGATACAATGAATGGCTGTTAACTCCAAAATAGAAGAAGCAACCTTTAAAAGGGCTTGAACTAAGCTTCCCCTCAGTTTTGATAATTGTCCCATAGGCTTTTGCCTCCTGTTTCCATTTAAACACCAGTATATCCCAAGACTCACACATTCCCTGTGGGGCCTCCATGCTTGCCAGCCCCAGAGCTGCTTCAGTCTGAAGTGGTAGTTAGTAACTGAAGTTGGGAAAGAGACCATCTTGCCAACTTGCCTCCTCACTGTGTATTCATTTGGAAAGTTAAAGCCCAGTTAATAGAAGCCATTAAGTACTTCAGACTAAAAATTTCCCATAGAATTACTTTGTGAATGACATTTTTTTTTTTTTTTTTGAGACAGAGTCTCACTCTGTCCCCCAGGCTAGAGTGCAGTCGTAGCTCACTGCAACTTCAAACTCCTGGGCTCAAGTGATCCTCTTGCCTCAGCTGCCAGAGTAGCTGGGACTACAGGCGTGCATGGTGCCTGGCTAATTTTTCTATTTTTAATAGACATGGGTTGTCCCTCTTGCTTGAGTTTAAGCAATCCTCCCACCTCAGCTTCCCAGAGTATTAGAATTACAGGCGTGAGTCACCACGCCTGGCCGGAATGACTTCTTTAATACAAAATGTAACAAAAATTATTCTATCAATTCCTATTTAAATTATGTTAGCATAATTTGAAAAATTGAATAAATGAAAGAAATTAACATCAATTAAAACTGCTCTTTAAATATTTAAGTTTAATCCAATAAAAATGACTTTGGGCAACAAATTAAAATTAAGTAGAGACTATTTAAGTTCAGTTAGCTTAATATCTGGATTATAAACCTGAATTATTTAAAATCCAGAAAAATGTAACAGATGATGTCCATCTTTTTATTTGTCTAATGAGGGAAAAAAATTTTATTTATACTAACGAAGGGAAAAAATGACAACTAGATATATACTAAGCTTAGATGCATCTCAATAAACAACTACTCCTTAATTTTTAAATAATTAGCTAATTTAAGACATAATCTGTTTCCTTTCAAAACCAGAGTTTTTAAGGATTCTCATAAGTTTTTCCATTTTTAAATTGTATTTTAATTTGGAAAGACAAATAGTTTCTTCCTTGTTTTAACTGAGTAATATTTTAACATGCTATAAATTTGTGAATAGACTAAACTAGTCACTTGGGTCCTATTTCGTACCATGGAAAACACTGCAAAATAATACTGGTTTATAAAAGATATTTGTTCTCATACTCCCTTTCAAGGAGAAAATAATTTTACAGCCAAAGAAATGTGATAAAAGAAGGCCAGGTGTGGTGGCTCACACCTATAATCCTAGCACTTTGAGAGGAGGCTAAGGCAGGAGAATCACTGGAGGCCAGGAGTTCTAGACCAGCCTAGAAAACATAGCAAGACCTCAGTGAGCTATGATAACACCACTGCACTCTAGCCTAGGCAATAAAGCAAGATCCTGTCTCAAAAACAGAAAAAGAGAAATGTGATAAAAGAAGAGAACAGGCTGGGCGTGGTGGCTCCTGCCTGTAATCCTAGCACTCTGGGAGGCCGAGGCGGGTGGATCGTTTGAGCTCAGGAGTTCAAGACCAGCCTGAGCAAGAGCAAGACCCCGTCTCTACTAAAAATAGAAAGAAATTATCTGGACAACTAAAAACATATATAGAAAAAAATTAGCCGGCATGGTGGCGCATGCCTGTAGTCCCAGCTACTCGGGAGGCTGAGGCAGAAGGATTGCTTGAGCCCAGGAGTTTGAGGTTGCTGTGAGCTAGGCTGACGCCACGGCACTCACTCTAGCCCGGGCAACACAGTGAGACTCTGTCTCAAAAAAAATAAATAAATAAATAAAAATAAAAGAAGAGAACAAATACATCCTCTCCTCTTCAGCTGAAAAAAAAGTTTTGATATGTTTTATGCTTAAAATTCTCTTTACAGTTATAAAAGCAAATACAAGTTAACTTCATAATTCAGAAGACTGCATTAAAACATATAGAATACTGCCAGTACTTCAGAAGCCCCAGTGTAGCTCTTCCTGATCATAACACCTTTCCCTCCCCAAAGGATGTAATCAATATGCTAATTTTTATAATAATGATTTCCTTACTAGTTTTATAATTTTAATACTTTATATAGTCTGTAGTTTTACCTCCTGTATTAGTTTCCAATTGCTGCTGTAAAAATTACTATACTGCAAACTGTGGCTTACAACAACACAAACTTATAAGCTCACAGTTTTAGTGGTCAGAAGTTGAAAATGGGTCTCATTGGGCTAAAATCAAGGTGTCAGCAGGGATTCCTTTTAAATCCTCTGGGGAGAATCCCCTTCTAGCTTCTAGAGACTGTCCGTATTCCTTGGCTCATAACCCCAGTACTCTACCTTAAAGGCAGCAAAGTCAGGAGAAGTCCTTGTCCTTCTCATGCTGCCTGTTCTTTGGTTCTTCCTCCTCTGCCTGCTTTTTCCATTTTTTTTTTTTTTTTTAAAGATACCAGGTCTTACTATATTGCCCAGGCTGGTCTCAAACTTCTGGACTCAAGCGATCGTCCTGCCTCAGCATCCCCGATAGCTGGGACTACAGGCACACACCACCGCGCCCAGTTTCCTTCTTCCACTTTTAAGGATCATTGTGACATTGTCTACCTCCTTTTTCCACTTTTAAGGATCCCTGTGACAGTGTCTGTCTCCTGCATGTACCACCACCCACCCCCAATAATCCAGGATAATCTTCCTATTTTAAAGTCTACTGATTAGCAATCTTAATTCCCCTTGCCATGTAACCTAACATATTCACAGATCACAGGGATTAGGATGCAGACATCCTTGGGTGGGGAGAATAATTCTACCTACTACTGTATACTTCTGAACTTTCTAAAAGTGAAAGTATACTGTTTGCTTATTCATTTGTGATCTTCATTCAACATTTCAGATTCATTCATGTAGTTGCATATTGCAGTAGTTCATTTTCACTCTGCTCATAGTATTTTACTATATAAATCTGTCACAACTTATTTATCCATTCTACTAATGAGTCTTTCAGTTACATACTGATGTAGATATATATCTAGAAGTGAAATGCTGTATAATAAGATATATGTATCTTAAATGTCACAAGAGAACACTGAACTGTTTTCCAAAGTGGTTCTACCAATTTACAAATCTACCAGTAGTGTACATAGTAGTATGACTTCACATCTTTCCCAACACTTGTTATGTGATGTTTTAGTATTTATACAATGGCATCTCATTGTGATTTTAAATTGTATTGGCCTTCTAGATTTCCTTTTTTGCGACATGCATGCTCAAGTCTTTTGGTTGGTAGGAGATCTTTATAAATTCCAAACGAGGCCTTTGTCAATTATATGTTACAAATATTTTCTTTCAGTTGTGGCGTGAAGTTTCACTCTCTTTACGGTGTCTTCTGATGAAATCCTTCACTTTTAATAGAGAAAAATTTTTTATTAATCTTTTCCTTTATGGTTAGTTGTCTTTGCAGTTTGAAAAGAAATCTTTCCTTATCCCAATGTTGTAAAGGTATTCTCTTCTAAAAGTTTTACAGTTTGACCATCACATTTCATTTATCAAGAATTGATTTTCTGGTACGATGTGAGGTAGGAGACCAATTTCATTTCTTTCCACAGTGACACCCAATGGTCCCAGTGACAGTTATTGAAAGAACCATCTTTCCCCTCACTATTTCCCTATAAAACCTTTGTCATACATCAGGTATCTATATTTGTGCAGGCCTGTTTGGGGGCTCTCTAATCTGTTTCATTGCTCTTTTTGTCTATTCTTATGTCTGTAATATACAATCTTAATTACTATAGTTATATAATAATTCTTGATATCTAGTATTACTACCTTATTGTAGTTCTTTAACTGTGTCTTGGTTTTCTAGGTTCTTTATATTTCCCTGTATATTTCAGAATAAACTTGTTAAATATAATAAAAACACTTTCTGAGATTTTTTATTAGGATTGCACTGAATCAAACATCAATTTGGAAAGAAACGACATCTTTATAATACTGAATCTTTTCAATCTATGAACATGGTTTATCTCTTCATTAATTAAAGCCTCCCTGAATGCCTCTCAATAGTTTTGTAATTTTCCTCAGAAAGGTTTTTATAAATTTTTTGTTCAATTTATTTTCAGGTCCCTATATTTTTAGTTATGTTTTCTATAATCATTTGTTACTGATCTAAAGAAATAAAATTGATTTTTATATATTGATTTTGTATCTGACATCTTTGGTAAACTTTTTGATTAGTTTACATAATTTACCTGCTGATTCTTTTGAACCATTCTATATTCATAATTACATGGCTCTGTGAATAATGAAAGCTTTGTTTCATCTTTTCCAATCATTTATGTATTTACTTGTTTAATTTCCTTATTATGCTGGCTAGGAACTCCAGTACAATGCTGAATAAAAGTAGTAACAGAAAGTACTCTTCTCCTGTTCCTAATTTCAAAGGTTTTCTGTGTTTATTCCTTATTGGATTAACGAAATGCCTTTCTATTCTTCATTTGCTGAGAGTTTTTATTGGTAACATGCTAAATTTATCAATCACTTTTTCTCCATCTTTTGAGATGATCACAGAATTTTAATATTCTATTAGTATTACATTAATGTGGATTATAATAATTAATATATTATCATATTACATTATAATCATTATATTATATATAATTATATTATTAATAACTTTGCCTTTTATTCCACTATTTTACTCTGTTAGTGTAGAATTAATTTCTACCCTCATTCATCCTTTATTTTAATAATGTGGAATTAAATTGATTTTCTAATGTTAAACAAATCCTGTGTTCCTGAGATAAACCCAACTTATTAATGATGTATTATCCTTTATATTAGCTGGTTTAAGTCTGTTAATATTTAGTTCAAGATTTTTGCATATGTGATCATGAATGAGTTTGGATTGTAATTTTCCTTTCTCACCTAACTTTGTCGGGCTTTGATATCAAAATTGTGCTAGTCTCATAAAATTTAGTTTGGGGTATTCCCTTTTTTTCTACTGACTTAAAGGGTTTATATAGGTTTCAAGTTAATTTCTTTTTCTAAAAGTTTGTTAGAATTCACTGAAGCCATCTGGGCTTGGCATTTTCCTTGAAGGAAGATTTTTCACTATTGATTTAATTTCTTTGATATTTGTAAGACTATTTAGGTTTACTGTATATATCTTCTTGAATCAGTCTCAAGTTATAGCCTAAGATTTTGCTATTTCTATCAGAATTTTCAAATTTATTAACATAAAGTTGTTCATAATCTCCTCTTTATTTAAAAACATTTTACAGCATCTGTAGTGACGTCCTGTATTTTCATTTGACTGGTTCTTTGTATCTTCTTTCTTTTTTGATCAATCTCATCAGAAGTTTATAAATATCATCAGTGTTTTAAACTATCAATTTTAGCTTTGTTAACCCTATTCATTGTATGATTTCTATTTTGTTAATTTCTATTCTTATCATCTTCCTTCTACTGGGGGAGGGTTGTGCCATTTTTTTTCTAATTTATTGAGATGGATACTTAGCCCATTAATTTTTAGACTTATTTCTTTTCAAACATATGCATTTAAAGCTATAGAATTCTCTCCAAGTACTGCTTTATCTCTCATTAGTCTTTATATATAGTATATTTTATTAGACTAAGAAAGTATTTATTAGAATATAAATATTTATTGGAATATTTTCTAATTCCATCATTTCTTCTTTGACTCATTCTGTTAGAAATGTAATCCTTAATTTCCAAACTTGTAAGGATATCCTATTTAGCTTTTTGTTAATGATTTCTAACAACTGTATTATGGTAACAGAACATGCTTCATATGATTTCAATCCTTTGATATCTGTTGAGATTTTCTTTATAGTACAGCATGAGGTCAATTTTTATAAATATTTTATAAGAGTCTGAAAAGAATAAATATTCTGCATTGCACATAATGTCATGGTTATGTCTATAGGTCATGTTTTATTGTTCAAGGCTTATCTTTATTGATTTTTTTTAGTCTGTTTGTTCTATTAACTGCTGAGAAAGAGAAGTATATTATAATCTTTGATTGTTGTTATCATCTTGTCTATTTCTTTCTGTAATTCTTCCAACCTTTCCTTTATGTATTTTGGGGTTTTGTTGTCAGGTACTAAAAATTTTTATATTTTCCTGGTGAATTGAAATTTTTATTTTATTTTATTTATTTATTTTTTTGAGACAGGCTCTCATTCTGTTGCCTGGGCTAGAGTGCA
>CM052436.1:55723079-55776014 GCA_028533085.1 Varecia variegata
CTTGGCCGGGCGCGGTGGCTCACGCCTGTAATCCTAGCACTCTGGGAGGCCGAAGCGGGTGGATCGCTCGAGGTCAGGAGTTCGAGACCAGCCTGAGCAAGACCCCATCTCTACTAAAAATAGAAAGAAATTATATGGACAGCTAAAAATATATATAGAAAAAATTAGCCGGGCATGGTGGCGCATGCCTGTAGTCCCAGCTACTCAGGAGGCTGAGGCAGGAGGATCGCTTGAGCCTAGGAGTTTGAGGTTGCTGTGAGCTAGGCTGATGCCACAGCACTCTAGCCTGGGCAACAGAGTGAGACTCTGTCTCAAAAAAAAAGAAAAAAAGACTAAATCTTGTTATGTTGCTCAGGCTGATCTCAAACTTCTGGCCTTAAGTGATCTAGCAGTGGACCCAGTAAAGGCTGTGCCTGGACTTCTAACTCAAAGAAATGTGACATACTTTAAGCCTGCGGGTCCCAAACTCCAGGGCCATGGACCGGTACTGTTCTGTGGCCTGTTAGGGACCAGGCTACAGAGCTCCACCTAACCACCCTCCTATCCCCCAGTGCCCCCTTCCCCCACTCCCACCCCCTACCCATCCCCCATCCATGGAAAATTATCTTCCATGAAACTTAGGAAGGATGCGGTGCACAGCAGGTGAGCGGTGGGCCAGCAAGCGTATTTACAGCTGCTCCCCATCACTTCCATTACCACCTGAGTTCCCCATCCCTGCCACCAGGTCTGTAGAAAATTGTCTTCCATGAAACAGGTCCCTGGAGCTAAAAAGGTTGGGGACCACTGCTTAAGCTGCTAAATTTGTGGTAATTTATTACATAGCATAGAAAACTAATACAGTGAATAGTTCCATGAATATCTTTTTCTATCCTTTAATTTCAACCTTTCAGGACCCTTATATTTGAATGAGTTTCTTATAAACTGCACATAAACCGATTTTGTTTCCTTTTTTGACAATCTTTAACTGAAACACTCAGTTTATATTTAGCATAATTACCCATTTTATTTGGATTTTTAAAAGGGTCATGTTATTTGTGATAGATACAGTTGACTGCCCTTTGAATACCTATGCTCTCTCTTCCTTTTTTACTATTAGAATCTTAATTGTGTTCAAAATAGTAAAGTGCCAACTAGACCATTGACTGATACTTCCAATTTCATTAATCATTAAAGTTCCAACTAAGGAAATAAAGGAAGATACAAAATTTGACCAATTTTAACTTGGCAACTAAACTGATACAGGTAATTCTCATTTAGAGGCAGTGTTCTGAGTTTGTATTTAAACTGAATGCTTAAAAATCACCACCTGTTTTTCCATAATGGGAAAAAAGATTTCTTAGCTTTTAAGGACTAATTTTAACAATGATGCCATTGTAATGCCACATATTTGCAAATATGTTCCTTTTCCAATATTTCCTATCTCAGTACATCACACTTTTGTCCACCCAGTGGCTTAAGTCAGAATTCTGTAATCATTCCTGACACCTTTCTCTTTTTCCCCAATCTATCAGTACTCAGTTTCTTGGCTCAAATATATCTTGCATCATGTCTCCTCATCTCCTCTGTCATTGCCTTTTAGTATCATTCTACAAATCTAATCAAATAACAAAGAAAAACTACATATAGCATAAAATACAAAGAAGGAAGCATAAAGCCAGCTTCATAATGTTGACAGCAAGAGAGCAAACATAAACATACAACAACCCCTCCCTCCATTACAGACAATTCTACTATGCAACAAAATACAACAGAGTACAATATAACAATTTAGGATCTTTGATCATCAAAAAGAAGTAATATTGTATTTAGTATACTCTACTTTTAAAAAGAAAAGCAAAAAAAAAAAGAAAGAAAACATTTATTTAAAGATTTACATTAAATGTTTTAAATAGTTTCCTTATCCATTAGTGAGATTAAATAAGTAGAGAGGTTACTGGATATTTGTGTCACTAGAGTAACTAACTCCCTTTTGACTTCACAAATAGAGATAATACTAGTATTGTCACACCAGCCTCCTAAGTTTCCATCTCTATGTCAGTGTAATCAATCTTACGTTGTTTTCCAGACTGCAAGCTCAGTTGAGATTTGCCAAGTACTATAAAAAACCACAAACTGGATCATAAACAACTTTTCAATTAAGCTATTAAATTACTTCTATGTGTCACATCCTGAATGTGGCCTTGGTCTTTCGCCAGCCATTATCTTTTCCTCTAATGTTAGTGATATAAGCCAACGAGTATACCAACCTTTGGCACAGCCCTCGGATATATTATGTGGTTGACTAAGGCAGAAAAATCCTATTTTGGCCTGATACAAGTATGAAAAAATTTTTGACTCAGGGAAATATCATGGAATTAAGTAAAAGAAATATTGCAATAAAAAAGGTGTTACGGCATTTCTTTTGCAATCAAACCCCTGTTTTTTTTCCTTTTTTACAAAGATCTTACCCTCAAAGTTAAACTCATGTCAAAGTTACTATGAGTTTTTAAATAATATGCTAAAGAAAAAAGCCTAAACAACAGTTAAGAAAAAAACCTCTCATTATTAATGGGGGCAGAAGCATAAGAATGGTCACTCTAGATTCACCTAGCAAATTTTTTATTATTAATAATATCATTTTTCATTGACAAATTATAATTGTATACATTTATGGGGCACAGTGTGATATTTCGATGCATGTATACAATGTGGAATGATTAAATCAAGCAAAGTAACATATCCATCTTCTCACTTACCACATCAGTTTTTATAGTATGACATTTGAAACTTACTCTCTTATTTTGAAATATACAATACACTGTTATTGACTATAGTCAACCTGCCACACAGAAAACATCTAATGAGTCACTACGTTATGAGGGTAGGGACTATGCTTTGTTCAGCTCTGTATACTTGTTACCTGGTACAGAGCACATAATAGGTGTTCAATAAAATATTTGTTTAAAAAATGATCAAATAAGTAGATGAAACAAAAACTGTGGACTCAGAAATGAGTAAGACACCCTGTGCTACATTTACAGAGCTCCATCTATAGTAAGACTACAACACAAATAACATACTGAAAACGGGCCAAGATACAATTTTACCTTGGTGATTTTTTTTGTTTGAAGAACAAGCAAGCATTTAGATAAAATAAATCAAATCCACCTACTGAGGGGGAAAACTACATATTATGTTTATCAAACTATAGATAAATATTTTATGATTTAAGGAAAAAAAGCTGAGATGGGTTACAACTGTAAAACAGAGTGCTTTAGGAATATATACAACGACCTTAGACCTTTTTATCCATTCTGAAGTATAAAATACTTATAATTTATGATATTCTCCTTTCTATTTAAAAAAATACATGCAAATCTATTATTTATTTATTTACCTATTATCTGCATGAACTTATGGATTTTCATTTTATTCAATGGTTTATAATCCATTACAGTCCTTATTTATTTTGGTGCTTAAATTGTCCCAGATTTGACTATGGGAATTTCCCTTCAGGTTAACTCTTGTATCTTTTTGATATGCCAGCTTTATTTTTATTTTATTATTATTACTATTTTAGCATTTCCTTATATCCTGGCACAACAAGATCTTCCAGGCTTATCTTGCAACTTCCTTGCCCCAGGTCTAGAATCAGCTATTTCTCACTCATGTGCAACGGAAACTTCTGTGGCAAGTTATATTTGGGTAAGTGGGGAGGAGAGGAAAACCACCAATCTTGAAGGAAGCTGCAGAATTAAATGACTGTTTTTTTTTCTGAGCCACTAAACTTTGGAGTGGCCTATTAAATAGCAGTTGGAAAGCAAACCAGAAATGGGTAAAGTGGAAGCAGAGTGCTGCTGTAACAAAAACCTGAAACATCTGTCATTGGCTTTTGAATCAGGCAACAGGTATTGGGTATAAGAGGCCTCACAGTTGTAAGTAGAGGCCGGAAGGCAATGAAAAAACTGCTGTTGAAGGCTGGAGAAAAGGTACCCTAGTTCTGCTTGGCAGAACAATTACAGAAACCATAACTTGCAGTAACATGATACATAGAAAGGGAACCAAATGAATTTAAATCACCATAAACACATCTGGCTATCTGTTGTGAGTCTTATGTTAGCTGAAGTTATGAAATATTTGATAACAAAGGTCACTAAGTATTTATCTTAAATCTTAATGAATGAAAAGGATATGCATGTGTTTACACAAACACATATATTCTAGCATTTTTCTATCTAATTTAATTTTTCTCCCCTCACTTACTTTTAGGTATCATTTAAATACATTTCATGTTTTTCTTGTTCAAATAATGTAGAGAAAACAAAAGACATCAACCAACTTAAAAGATCCTCTTAGCTTACTTAGGAAAGAATATGAATTTCTGCCTAGGATGGGTTCTGGGTTCACAAAAAATTGAAAAATGACCTCAATTTTAGCATCTACAAACTGTGACCCACTTCTTGCAATATTTTCATTCATTTTTCTTTTTTCATCTTTTCATCTTAAAATACTGACTACATACTCTGCCAGTAAGGAATTTGCAAAACCATACCCTCAAACAATAAATACAATTTAGAGAAAAATTATTCTTTATTGAGACAAATGACATAACCAGATTTTAGTCCTGGCTCTACCATTTATTACCATCTTAATCCCTAGAACATTTCAGAATCTAGCACTTCCAGTGAGATGCTTTTAATTATTTTACTTTTTCTGCAGGTAAGAAGCATGGTATGAAGTACCTTTTTCTAAGTCTCTCTCTCCCACTAACTGTTCAATAACTTTATGACTGTATGAATTAGGAGTGGTTGACTCCTACTTTCTGGGGACAAACATGGAGCCCAAAGACATAACAATAATATGGATTCTTAAATCTAAAAAAATGCTTTTGAGAAATGTTTATTAACTTACATGACATTTTCGCACCAGCTAATTTTATTTCCTAATTTTTTATTTCTGTTTGAGGTTATGAAGGTCACAAGGTCCAGAAAAAGAATATAATATTTTACTGATATGTTATTACTTCACATAAGGTGGCAAAGAAAAAATAAAAGGAAAAAAACCCTCTTAAAAACCTAAATTCCTTATAATAGTTTGTTAATAACTTTTAAAAGAAAATAATTATAAATGTCTAAGTAGAGTTTCAACAAATCTAAGTAGAGCTGAAAAATCTTTAATTGCTCTCAGAGAAGTCTGCTCAATTTTGCCCTTTCAGATATAATCAGACTGTGGCAATCACCATTCCTGACTCTCTTTCTAGAGTTGCCTAAGGCAACCTTCCTTTTTTTTTTCAGACCAGTGTCTGACTTTTATATAGAAGATGCCTGAGATCACTTCCTCTTACCCACCAGATCTAAGTCACACTATCTTCTACCCTTATTCTTCTCCCCATTTTTCATGTAAACTATGAAAAATGTAGTGACATATCTGCTAAAAGGACCATTTATCTGAATCAACTAACATAAGTTAAATTCAGTTGAACCAATCAATACAAATATTTTAAATTTAAGTTCTCTATATCCACAAGAAGTCAGCTTTTTACAGCTATTGTGCATGAGCAGCTTGCCTAAAACACACAGGAAAAAGAAACCAGGGACACTCATCCCAAATCTCTTATTTAAAAAAAATAGATGTTTTGAACATTATATCTTGTCTGTGGAGGAAAAAGCCCTGGGGATTATCCTATCCCAGGGAAACTGAGACCCAGGGCTGGGTTTGGGACCCAGCCTCTTGCTGTGTGGCCCCAGCCAACCCTCTTGTCATCCCTGGACCTCAGTTTCCCTACCTGTAAAAGAGGATGTTGAGAGGTCATAGATGTATATAGTCAGACACTTTTTAAGGTATTTGCTCAGCTTACAATGATCTTAATTTCTCTCATTCACATGGGCGGACCTTCCCTCCCTCCCTGATTTTTAGTCATATATACCAATGATTCTTAACACTAGAGACCCTCTCAAAGGAAGTCACACTAAACTTTGGGCTCCCCCAAGTTATGAAAACCTGGAAGATGGTCCCTCTTTCAAAAGCCATCTCAAGCACAATCTCATTATGCTTCCCTTGATTTGTCTAGGCACTCCCACTGTGTTTCTATTACTCTACTATAGTAGTTACTCCATGGTACTATAATTCTTCATTAAATTATAAATTCCTTGAGACTAAGAGCTTTGTGTCTTTAGCATCTTAATGCAATACCTGATCCTCAAGCTTATAAAAAAATCAAATTTATTTGCTAAAACTAAGTTAACTCAGTATGCTAACATTGGATATTTCCTGCTGATCAAATCTCTAATTTGCTATTTCATGTTTTTCATTAAAAACTGCAGAATTATTTCTGAAAACAAAGTTTATTTGGTAGATAATTAGTTAATTAACTTTTAAAATGTGGTGTCCATGAAGAGAAGCATCAAAAAAAAATCCTTGGTAGAGAAAATGTTGTAGGAGACATATCTATGCATCAGGTCAAATCACATCTACACCACCACCAACTCTCTGCAACATGAATTAAAAATAAAATATGCTGAAAAGAAAAAAATAATAAAATGGATAATCTGAGAAGGAATTAATATCCAGAATATATAAAAAACTAAAACTCAATTTAAAAAAAAAATTTAAAAGTAGGCAAAGGAATTAGCCAGTTTTCCAAAGATGTACAAATGGCCAATAAACATATGAAATGGTATCAACATTACTAATCATAAGGACATGGGAATCAAAACCACAATGAGATACCACTTCACAAACATTTGGATGGTTATTGTTAAAAAAAAGAGAGAGAGAGAAAAAACAAGTGTTGGTAAGAATATGGAGAAAGTAGAATTCCTGGGCATTGCTGGTTAGAATGTAAAATGGTACAGCCACTGTGGAAAAGAGTATGGCAGTACTGCAAAAAAAAAAAAAAAAAAAAATCAAACATAAAATTATGTTTATGCCATATGATCCAGCAATTCCACTTCTGCACATATAACTAAAAGAATTGAAAGTGGGGACTTGAACAGATATTTGTACACCAATATTCACAGCAGCATTCTTTACAATAGTTCAAAGGTAGAAATGAACCCAACGTCTACCAACGGATGAATGGATAAACAAAATGTGTTATATGTATGCAATGGAATGCTTTTCTGCCTTAAAAAAAGAATTAAATTCTGGTACATGCTACAACATGGATGAACTTTAAAAACATTATGCTAAGTGAAATAGGTCATACACCAAAGGACAAACATTGTATGACTCCATTTATATGAGGTTCCCAGAATATTCAAATTCATAGAGATACAAAGTAGAATGGTTACCCAGAGATGGAGGAGAAGGAAGGTAATGAAGAGTTAGTGTTTAATGGATACAAAGTTTTAGTCTGAGATGATTAAAAAGTTCTGGAAATAGATATAGTTGGTGATGGTTCCTCAACAATGTAAATGTACTTACTACTACTGAACTATACACTTGAAAATGGTTAAAATGATAAATTTTTATGTATATTTTACCACAAAAATAAAGAAATACTCAAAGTAGAAAAAACATATAATCTGCTTCTTTATATGCACCATAAAAAAAACTCTTTCTAAAATTATTGGCTTTTCTAATAACCATATCTTATGCCTCAGCAATAAACTGAATAATACAAAAATTACAGAAACAAAAATCCAAAGTATTCCTGAACTTCAAATCTCAAAAATTAGTCTCACAACTATGTAACGGAGATTGTCAGCTATTTATTAACTCTTTCCTTCCTAACCCCACTTCTTTTTGTCATGGACAAAAATGTTTAATATTCCATTCTATTTGGCTATGTGATTATGACAGTAGGACTTATTTCTTTAAATCTCGATAACTATGCCAGGAAAACCTAGGTTCATTCCATTCCAAACACAAATTAATGTTTTCAACAGTATGGCATTTATTAAGAAATGCTAGCAGTCAAAAAGTCTTATGTTCTTCTAATAACTCCTCAGGCCATCCCACACAATGACATCATCCTTAGCAAATAAAGCCCATTATGCAATACCCACATATACAGTACTATCACTTTCTATGAGAAGTCACTGCTATGAATGTTAAAAGGGCCAGAGATTATAACAAATTATCTGTGTAAGAGATTTTTTTAACACTGAGTAATGTAAAATTTTAGACTATTATAGGAATAATACCCTTTAATAGATAAATATGGTAAATGCAAACTATAAAAATTTTCTAAAATACAGATTCAATATGAAATAAACTAAAAGGTGAAATTCTTAACACACTGACTGCCATACTAGAAAAAAAATTTCCCTGGGGCCACAGTGTTTTATTAAAACAAAAATGATCCTTTCTAATTTGTTGTTTTTTATTGTTTTCTGTGATGAGTCATATGCCACACAATCCATGTTTTTAGAATTGTCAATATTAATTGTAACAATAAGAACAACAATAAGAACAAGTAAGATTTTCACAAACCAACTGCAGGGTTTTGCTTCATGAGGGCCTGGTCTCACAACTAGCCTGAGTTAAATACAACTCACATGGCAGTCAATGTGTTAAGGAATAAGGAAGGTCAAGGCCCTAAAGAATTATATAAAAGTAGAAATTTAAAATATTGATAACTATAACAAACTACAGTGATACTGTTCATGGTGCTTCCCACAGGCTAAAGAATATCAAGGACAAAGAATACAAACAGTTGCCTGTTAAAAGAAGATACTGTGATGACAGTTTGTTATGCTTTTGAAACTTTCGCTTTAAATTTGCCACATTTCAAGAACATGCTAAAAAAAAGAAAAAAACATTCTATATTTCAGCATTTCCTTTTTGTTTTCAACCATCTTTCCATTCCCATGAAAATTTTGTTCAAAGAATGCCATAAAAATAATTTTATTTTTGCTATTAATATTAATTATGTAACCCAAAGAGGTAAGAAAAGAGAATATTTTTCTAATGCTTTTCATTCTAAAATCATATTATTTTTACCTGACTTATGGACTATCTTTTAAAAATTGTTTTTAATTTTTATTTTTATCAAACTAGTAAATTTATATAATTTAAATGTTAATTAGAAGACGGAACAGATATAATTTTCCCTACTTCTGCTAAGTACAACTAAAAACCCTAGACATTATATATAAAACAGATATAAGACTCTAAAAGGTTGAGAGAAGACAACTAGAGACACCTCAGGACTCAAGGAACAACAGTGATGAATTCCTTGGGTTTTCTTTTTGCCTCATATTATCCCAGACTTGGAGCTAATGTCTCCAAGTTAGCAACCCAGAAACACCAATTGGCAGAGATAAATTTTTAAAAAGCCCCAACAAAAGCCTGCTTTCACTAGTCAAAGAAACAGGAAAGGGACAGCTTAAGACAGTCAGAAAACTTTAATAACTATTCTACTCTACCCAAACACCCCAGAAAAAACTGTGGCCTTACCACCACTCATGCCAGCAAGGGTTGAGTAGGGAGCCTGAACGTCCACCTTTACCAGACTGTAATAAGGCATTCTGTTGACTTCTCCCCTCTCCCTACTGGGGTGATGTCCGAGAAGACCACGCAGGGAGCTAGGACTTTCATCCTTGACAGACAGTAATGAGACCATATGGAGGTCAAGTGGAGACCATGTGGGGACCCTGGACTTCCACCCCTACCCAGCAGTAATGAAACACCTCTCACAGCCCCACTGCTATGGTGTTACAGAAGGCCTAGGAGAAAGTCAGGACTTTCACCACCACCCAGCAGTAACATCCCCTTCCCTTCAAGTAACAAGTAGCAAGCACATGGGAAGTAGTAATGATATACTTCTACTCCTTCTAGCCAGGATGGTATCAGTGGAGGCCTGATGGGGAGCCAGGACTCCCATCCCTGTGCGGCAGAAACAAGGAGCCCTCCTGTGCACTCAAGTGTCAATGAAGGCCAAGGAGGAAACCTGGATCCTGTCAGGTCTACCTCTAGCTGGCAGTAAGTAATGAGGCAGCCACCTTCTTTCTCAGTCACAGTGGTGCCAGAGGAAACCTGCTAAGACAGAAGGTTTAAATAAGATCCAGAGTCTTATACCCAAATCCAGATCCCAAACTGAATGAAAATCAATCAATAGATGCAACACTGAGATGACAGAGATGTTGACCATCATAAAAATTCTTCAGTGAGCAATACAAACTCTCTTGAAACAAAAGCCTCACCAAAGAAATAGAAAGTCTTAATAAAGAAATAAAATATGAAGAAGAACCAATGGAAATTCTGGAACTGAAAAACACAATAACTGAAACCAAAAACTCAATGGATGCATTCAACAGCAGAATGGAGAGTACGGAGGAAAGAATCAGTAAACTGGAAGACAGAACAAGAGAAATTATCCAATCCGAACAAGAGACAGAAAGAAACTGGGCTGGGAGAATGACAGAAAAAAAAAAAAAAAAAAAAAGAACAGAGCACCAGGGAGCTGTGGGACTATAACAAAAATCTAACATTCATGTCATCAGAGTCCTGGAAAAAGAGAAGGAGGGTGGGGCTGAAAAAGAAGTTGAAGAAAAAATGACTGAAAGTTTCCTCAATTTGGCAAAAGTCACAAACCTATGGAGTCAAGAAGTCAAACAAATTCCAAACAGGATAAACCCAAAGAAATCCACACACAGCAATACAAATTGTAGTCAAACTTCTGAAAATTGAAGATGAAAAATCTTAAAAGCAGTGAGAGAGAAACAATTGAAAATAACAGTGGATTTCATATTAGAAACCATGAAGGCCAGAAGGAAGTGGCACAACATCTTGCAAATGCTGAAAGAAAAGACTATTCACCCAAAATCATATATCCAGCAAAATATTCTTCAAGAATGAAGGGAAAATCAAGACGTTCTCACAGATCTAACCTAAAAGAATGGCTAAAGGAAGTTCTCTAAATAGAAAGGAAATAGTAAAAGAAAGGAATCTTAGAACATCAAGACAGAAGTACAGAGTATTTATTAGTTTCCTGGGGCTGCCATAAGAAAATATTACACACTAGGCAGCTTCAACAACAAATTTATTTTCTCACAATTCTGGAGGTTAGAAGTCTGAGATCAAGGTGCTGGCAAGGTGTCTTCACAGGAACTTTCCTCTGTGTCTGCCTTTGTCCTAATCTCCTCTTAGAGGAACAGCAGTTGTACTGAATTAGGGCCCACCTAAATGATGCCATCTTAACTTAATTACCTATTTACAGGCCCTATCTCCAAACACAGTCACATTCTAAGGTACCAAGGGTTAGGACTTCAATGTACAAATTTTGGGGGAGGCACAATTCAGCCCATAACACACAGAAAGCAAAAATAAAGGATTTTCATGAGTTTTTCAAATTACATTTGATGGTTGAAGCAAAAATTATAACACTATTTGATGTGATTCTAAATATATGTAGAGAAAATACTTAAAATGATTATAACAAGGAAGGTGAAGGGACATAAAGGGTAGTAAGGTTTCTATACTTCACCTAAACTGATAAAATGATGAAACAAATAGACTGATAAGCTAGGTATATATAATGTAATACCTAGGACAACAATTAAAAGAGCTATACAAAGAGACATACCAAAAAACACTACGGATAAATAAGAAAATGAAATTCCAAAAAAAGCTCAAGAAATCCACAAGAAGGCAGGAAAAAGAACACAGAAAGAAAAAACAAAAGAAACAACACAAAATGGCAGACTTAAGCCCTAACATATTAATAATTACATTAAATTTAAATGATCTAAATACACCAAAAGATAGAGATTATATTAGATACAAAACCATGATGCAACTATATGCTGTATACAAGAAACTTTCAAGTATAAGGATACAAGTAAGTTGAAAGTAAAAATTAGCACCTCAAACAGCAGATATCTAATCCCTCCTAACTCCCAAGACCTATTCCCCAAATGCAACCAGTTTCAACTCTTTTAGGTATAATTCTGGTGTTCACTGCTATGTTTATATGTAACACACTTATATTGTTGTTTCTTTCTTTTTTTTTTTTTTCTTTTGAGACAGAGTCTCACTCTGTTGCCTGGGCTAGAGTGCTGTGGCATCAGCCTAGCTCACAGCAACCTCAAACTTCTGGGCTCAAGCAATCCTCCTGCCTCAGCCTCCCGAGTAGCTGGGACTACAGGTGTGTGCTACCACGCCCAGCTAATTCTTTCTAATTTTAGTAGAGATGGGTCTTGTTCTTGCTCAGGCTGGTCTCGAACTCCTGACCTTGAGCAATCCTCCTGCCTCAGCCTCCCAGACTGCTATGATTACAGGCGTAAGCCACTGTGCCCGGCAGTTGTTCTTGAATTTCAAATTTTTAATACTCCTACCATGGACAATGAATATTTAGCCTTTTATATCCTTTACACTCCCATTGCACAAACTTCCCACCACTATCCTCCCTATATAGCTGTTGTCATTTTTTTGAGGATATCATTATTCACTGTTTACATTATTATGACTGCAAAAATAAATACACATAAGTAGAGTCAAGTGAAATACTATGATCATGTTCTTTTCTTGTACAATTTTTTGTTTCCCCTGAATTTTCTTAGTTTTCTTTTACCTATAATGAATTAATTTCCAAACTCTTTAACAACTGAAAATCTCCTCGTATTATAATATATTAAAATGAATCAGGCACTCTATTAGTTTTTCTTTTTAAGAAATGCTTATTGGAGTCCCTTGTCCTGCTGCTGCAACCAAATCCAATTGTTTTCTAGGTCTGTTGCACAGTCATTGTTCTGGAAATTCTCATTATCGTCATGGGAATTTCTTTTGCCTCTGTCATGTATTTGATTCCCCTACCTAGATCCATCTTGGTAGGTCTTATCCTTGAGTTGTTTTAAAAAAAAAAAAGGGAGAGGGGACATAGGAAGTTTTACAAGTCTGAAAATTATATTACTCTAGCTTCACATTTGGCTGGTAGTTTGGCTCAGCAAAAAATTCTTGGTCGAATTTTTTCCTTAAAAATTTTGAAGGTTTGCGCCACTGTCTTCAAGTTTCCAGTGTTGCTTTACAGAAATCTGACACCATTTGAGGCCTGCATTGTTTTTGTTTTTCTAGAAGCTTTTGGGGTCTTCTTTTTATCCTTGTTTGAGGTAGGCCAGACCACAAAGTCTGATCTGGGTTTTAAGATTAACAAGAATAAAGTGATGTGGACTAAGGATTGCTTTCACTTTGACACCCAAGCAGCAAATAAGTAATGCAAAGGATATGTAAAGATGCAAGTGAGTAGATTTACCTTCTAGGTGCCTCCCATATGTATCACAGAGGCTCATCCCAAATGTAGTGGTTTATTCACCTGATGAAGAATAAGAAATCAGCCTGGGCTTGATACCTTTCATATCATTAGGCTAAGGGAGAATCATGTCACCATCAAGGGTCTAGTTACCACTTTATTGGACAATGCTTGCTGTACAATAATCACAATTTCATGATCTATACCTTACTGAATCACTAACCCCTTGAATCACTAACCCCTGACAAGCAGGCTTGTCAATGCATGGTCTACGATGTTGGTGTTCCGAAATTTGACAAGGTGCCCTAATGTGTATCTTTTTATTCCTTTCTTTTCATTGTGCAGAATACTTGGTGGGCCATTTTAATCTAGAGACTTGTGTTCTTCAGTTTTGAAAAATGGAAATGAATTATTTCTTGGATAATTTCCTCTCATTTGTATTCTGTTTTCTCTATCTAGAACTTAGCCAGATGTTGAACCTCTTAAGACTGTATTTTTCTGCTTCCTTTTCATTTCTGAACACTTCTGCTGAATATATTAATTTTTGATAGATATAATACTTTCAATTCCAGTTCTTTCTTGTCCTTTGAACTCCTATGTTCCTGTCTTATAGAACCCTATTATATTTCCTGTATGCAATATCTTATTTTCTGCATTTAAGACTATTAATTCTAGATTTTTGGAAGTTTTTTCATTGTTTTCTGTACTGTTTTTTCTGGGTTCCTTTTATCAATTTTTTGTCTGTCATTGAGGTCAGAGATACTCCTCAAGTATCTAGTGGTATTTAGTTTTCCTTTATATTTAAAAACACAACCCTAAAATTCTGGTTGGAAGTCTTGTAAAAGGTATAATGTGTAGGGAATTGGCTGTTTTGTTTGAGGTCTATAAATATCAATACCTTAAAGTTTTTTCTCTTAGGCTCCCCCAGAGTTTCTCCAAAGAGGAAAACTCCAATATTCAGAGTATTCCATTATACATTCTTCTCCTTTAAAAATATGATAGTGGTAAGAGCCTTAAAAAAGTCTTACTGGGCCAGGCACGGTGGCTCATGCCTGTAATCCTAGCACTCTGGGAGGCTGAGGCGGGCAGATTGTTTGAACTCAGGAGTTCGAGACCAGCCTGAGCAAGAGCGAGACCCTGTCTCTACTAAAAATAGAAAGAAATTATATGGACAGCTAAAAATATATATATAGAAAAATTAGCTGGGCATGGTGGCGCATGCCTGTAGTCCCAGCTACTTGGGAGGCTGAGGCAGAAGGACCGCTTGAGCCCAGGCATTTGAGGTTGCTGTGAGCTAGGCTGACCCCACGGCACTCTAGGCCAGGGAACGAAAAAAAAAAGTCTTACTGTAGGTGGGGGGCGTGGTGGCTCACGCCAGTAATCATAGCACTCTGAGAGGCTGAGGCGGGAGGATAGCTTGAGGTCAGGAGTTCAAGACCAGCCTGATGGAGAGTCAGATCCAACTCTACTAAAAATAGAAAAATTAGCCAGGCATGGTGGTGCACCCCTGTCATCCCAGCTACTCGGGAAGCTGAGGCAGGAAAATCACTTGAGCCCAGGAGTTTGAGGTTGCTGTGAGCTAGGCTGACGCCACAGCCTCTAGCCCAGTTGACAGAGCGTCCGCCTCAAAAAAAAAAAAAAAAAAAAAAGTCTTACTGTAAAAGTTATCAGGGATGGTCCACATATTATGTTTCATCAGTTTGTATACATTCACTCGGGAAAAGCAATCATGTATTCTGAGTGATTTGGAAAAATGGCTTTCTTTTTTTCCCCACAGTTATGTTTTTCGCATATCCTAGGAAAGTGGGATGCTGAAAAATGTATGTAGGTTGATAAAATTTTGGTACATATTTCCTAAGCAGGACTATGATAAAAATTATAAAGAAACTTAACAAGAGAAATGAAAGATTAAACCAAACTCAGAACTCCAATTTAATTTAGCTAAGAGAACTATCCTTGTAGTCTTACAGACCTGGGTTCTAGTCTTGTTTTTTTGGTGACATATGTTGTACTGGGACAATGTGAAAGTTACTTAATTGTGAAATGTAAACATTATATAATGAAAAAAATTAGAACTCTATTCTTTTTCTTTTTTTTTTTTATTTGAGACAGAGTCTCCCTTTGTTGCCCGGGCTAGAGTGAGTGCTGTGGCGTCAGCCTAGCTCACAGCAACCTCAAACTCCTGGGCTTAAGCGATCCTTCTGCCTCAGCCTCCCGAGTAGCTGGGACTACAGGCATGCGCCACCATGCCCAGCTAATTTTTTCTATATATATTTTTAGTTGGCCATATAATTTCTTTCTATTTTTAGTAGACACGGGGGTCTCGCTCTTGCTCAGGCTGGTCTCGAACTCCTGAGCTCAAACAATCTGCCCGCCTCGGCCTCCCAAGTGCTAGAATTACAGGCGGGAGCCACCGCGCCCGGCCGAGAACTCTATTCTTTGAAAAAAAATGTTTTATAAATACAAGGCATTATTATCATGATGGAAACTTTCCTGCCAAACATGAAATTATTATTTTATTACTTCTCACTTCAAATAAAAAAATCTAAAGACAACTAAAGAATTTCTCTAGAAGTTTTAAAAGAAAATCCTTAAAATGACAACCAAAAAATTCAAAGTAAAATAAAACTCTTAAAGTACATAAATTCAGGAGGGAACTAAATCATAGATTACAAAAAATGCCTTTAACAAAAAACTCTAGGAAAACGTGATACCAATTACCAGTAGTAACCAGTCAACCATCTTTACTGTTTATATTAGAAGGAAAAATGTCAATTTAGAATCATGGCAGTGTATCAATCTAATCCTATTATATATGTATTTTATGATACCATATTGAAATGCAAAATAAGACTGACAAAATTAAAAACATTTTAAAATAAACTGGAATTGGTTTCTTTTAGATTCAAAAAGCATACCTCAAAAGATATATCCATGCCTAGAACAGTGCCTGAAACACAGGCACGGAATACATTTTTACTAAATAAAGAAATGTGGCACTGAAGGAAGCAGGGGAAGGGAAAGGATGGAAAAAATAAAGGAAGCTAACATTTGCTAAGCACACATATGCACTGGACGGAACCTTTGCTAATTGTTCTATATTATACAGCCATAATATTGTTGAATACACAGGACATCTTTTGAGGTAGACATTGCACAGATGAGGAAATTGCCATTCAGTAAGGAAATTTGCCTATGGGTGACACAAAGGTAGCAAGGAATTGAATTGAAATTCAACCCTAGATTTCTCTGAATTCAAAGCCAATGCATAAGTAACCAGCTCTTTTGTAAAACACTTACCATAAGTTATTATTTTAAAAGGCTGAAAAACAGGTACATGATTAATAGGCATCTCAATTATCCCAGTAAAAATTAGGGATTCTGTAAGAGATACTATTTAACACAAATATTAGACACCATCATTAAATTATTTCTTCAGACACAGAGACTCTCACTAAATATTACCTTTTAAGATGCACAGGGATTATAGGTTAGTAAACTATGGTATGCTAGTACTCTGCATGTCACTGGACTGGATTTTCCTTCAGATCTTAAGATAGGAAGGTCAAAAAATTATAATGGGAAAAGATGGGGGCTATTTTTCTGAGTCTTACTCATGCTCCCTGCCCTACCTTCTAATTATCTCCTGCAATTTTTATTACTTTATTTTCTTGGGGTGGAAAGCATTATAATTTTTTAAGCATTCAATAAAATTTTGAATAAAATATCTTCCTATTATTATCAGCATTTTATCCCCTCCCCACCCCAAATGATTCCTAAAAAGTAACAGGAAGCTATTCAGTTAAAAAGAAAAAAAAGTATGGGGGTAAGCTATGGTGTGCCCAACATAATTGTATATTGGTAGAACAGGTCTAAGATTTCTAGTCCAAGACAACAATTTCAGCATTTGCAATCAAGAATAACAGTTGGGTTTTTTTTTTTTCCTTTCCCGAGAGAAAATAAATGATTGGTTTTTGTAATTATTTCTGTGTGTTTCTACGTTTGTCCATATTTGGAAAATGTACTAAGAAATCTGAATATAACATTACTATGAAGTTGTAGCTATGATATAGTTATCATGTTGCAGTAAGGCTTCTTCCTCCAGAAAACATACATGAGAATAAAAATAATTCAAAACTTTGATACATACTCTAATGATAATAATTACACAATAAGTTAAGAAAAATGGAAAGTTATGGGTGATGTCTAGAACCTGGAAATGTAAAGAACTGCCTTTTGGACAAGGCAGCATAATGTAAGACAGCAAAGAATTTACTGATTTTGCAAAGGCCACAATTGCTCACAGAAGCACAGATTTTGTGAAGTAAATCAATACTACTTATTCTAGATAATAAAATTATTTTACCTTAAGTAAGTTAGTTTAAATACCTCAAGTTTATGCTAGAAAGTCATTATGGGCCAGGTGTGGTGGCTCACACCTGTAATCCCAATGCTTTGGGAGTCCAAGGCAAGAGGATCACTCGAGGCCAGGGGAATCAAGACCAGCCTGGGCAACACAGTCAGACCCCATCTCTACGAAAAATTTTAAAAATGAGCCACGCATGGTGACACATGCCTGTAGCCTCAGCTACAGAAGAGGCTGAGGCAGGAGGATCCTCTGACCCCAGGACTTCAAGGCTGCAGTGCAGTATGAGCCTGAGCAACAGAGCGAGACCCTGTCCCTAAAAAAAGAGAAAACAACAACAAAATGCAAATATACCAATGAGAAATAAAGCCTTGCTTCTTGTATAACAATTTGGGGTGGAAAGCTCTGATCCTTAGGAATGAATTAGGGACAAGCTAACTTAAGACAATTGAGCTCTGGATACATGCAGCAATTTCTGCACTGTGGATACTTTACCAAACCCAATAGGGTCACATACAGAGGCTTTTTTAGTATTCCAGTGTAACTTAGGTAGGGGTCCTCCTGAGGCAAGGCACAGTCTAAAAGGACTTGCTAACATCCCACTTAACTCTTGCCATATACGTATCCACAATGTGTCCAGCACATCGTACCCTAGAAACAAGGTAACTGGTGTCAACCTTCTTCTTTGCTTACCGTAGCCTCAAAATGGAGTCTTTTTGTTTTTTTTTTAATAGACTGGTGTTGAGAGTATTCGATTTGGTCACCCTATGTAGTATGGGGTTAGACTAACTGGTGTCAATTATTTACTTGCCTCTGGAAAAAGAGTCACATTTCCTGGAACCCTCCAGGATATCAAAATCCAAAGATGAGAAAAATAACTCTCAAACCATGTTTGTCCTTTGCTCTCACACCACGACACAACAACAATCAACACAAGAAGACGTCTGTGACCCAAAAATACGTGGGGATTTCTCCAAACCAGGAAGCAGTCAATTCTACAGCAGACACCAGCTAGGTGTCCTCCAATTCTGACACTATCTTCCTGGATATAGCATCAGATCCCACAGGGTGAGGGCTCAGTCCCCAAGATTGTCTCTGCCCAATCAGTCACCAGTCACCAATCCAGGCCTCTGGAACTTCTGACCAACCATCTTCAAGTTGGGGTTCCCACATCCCCTATTTGAGTTCAATTAATTTGCTGGAACAGCTCACAGAACTCAGGGAATCATGATTACTGGTTTATTATAAAGGATATTACAAAGGATACAAAGAAGAGATGCATTGGGTGAGGTATGGGAGAAAGGACACAGAGCTTCCATGCCCTCCCTGGTGCACCACCCTCAAGGAACCTCCGTGCATTTAGCTATCCAGAAGCTCTCTGAACCCAGTCCTTTTGAGTTTTTATGGAGGCTTCATTACATAGGCATAATTTACAACTGTGTAGAAATGTGATTGGACAAAAAGGGTATAATCTCATGCTAATAAATTAAGTAGGAAAACTCAGCAAGGGCTATTCAGATTCTTTTGGACTCTCTATGCAGCATTCTTTCCTTCAGGTATGGGGCAGGACCCTCTCTGGAAGGAGGTGTGACTGAAGGAGGTGTGATTAGGGTCCTGCCCTGGACAGGGAAAAGTAGGGCAGGAGAAGTTCAGAGAGAGATATTCTGTTTTCTGAGGCCTGCTCCTGAAGCCTAAAACTCTCCAATATTATAACAAAAGACTGTAACAAGGGCTATGAGACTTATGAGCCAGGAACCTTAAGTGAAAACCAATATACATATAGATATTATAGTATCACAATGAATTCTTTAAAACTTTGATGAAAAAAATCAAAGATTTCACAAATAAATGGAAAGATATATTTATAGCTTGGAAAAATTAATACTGTTAAAATACCCCTATTACCCAAAGACATCTAAAGATTCAATGCAACCTATCAAAATTCCAATGACAATTTACACAGAAACAGAAAAAACAATCCTAAAATTCATATGAAACCACAAAAAACTCCAAATAGCCAAAGCAATCTTCAGCAGAAAGAACTAAGCAAGAGGCACCACACTACCTGATTTCAAAGTCTACTTACAAAGCTACAATAATTGAAAGAGTGTGGTACTGGCATAAAAACATATACAAAGACCAATGGATCAAAACAGAGAGCCTAGAAATAAATCTGCACACTTATGGTCAAGGGATTTTTGACAAAGCTGCCAAGAATACACAATAGAGAAAAGACAGTCTCTTTAATAAATGGTGTTGAGAAAACTGGATATCCACATGCACAAGAATAAAATTAGACTGTTATCTTATACCATATGCAAAAATTAATTCAAAATGTATTAATGACTTAAATGTAAGACCTGAAACTGTAAAACTACTGGAAGGAAACATAGGGGGAAAAATTTCATGACACTGGTCTGGGCAATGATTTTTTGGATGTGATCCCAGAAGCACAGGCAACAAAAGCAAAAATAGACAAATGCGATTATATCAAACTAAAAAACTTCTGCACAGCAAAGGAAACAATCAACAGAGTGAAGAGACGACCTACAGAATGAGAGAGAATAGATGCAAACCGTGTATCTGATAAGGAGTTAATATCTAAAATATATGAGAAACTCAACTCTATAGCAAGAAAACAAATAACCCATTTAAAAAATTGGGCCAAAGACCCAAATAGACATTTTTCAAAAGAAGACATACAAATGGCCAACAGATATATGAAAACATGTTCAACATCACTAATCATTGGGGAAATGCAAATTAAAACCACAATGAGATATCTCACACTTGTTAGAATGGTTACTACTAAAAAGACAAAAGATAAGTGTTGGTGAGGATGTGGAGAAAAGGGAATCCTTATATACTACTGGTGGGAATGGAAATTAGTATAGCTATTAAGAAAAATAGTATGAAGATTTCTCAAAATATTCAGATTAGAACTACCACATATGATCATATGATCCAGCAATCCCAATACTGGGTATATATATCAAATGGAAATGAAATCAATATGTTGAAAGGCTATCTGTACTTCCATGTTCATTGCACCATTATTTATAATAGCCTAGATATGGAATCAACCTAACTGTCCATCAACAGATGAATGGATAAAGAATATGTGGTATATATACACACAATACTACTCAGCCTTTAAAAAGAAGGAAATGCTATCACTTACGATAACATGGATGAACCTGGAGGACATCATGTTAAGTGATATAAACCAGGCACATAATACTGCATCATCTCACTTATATGTGAATCTAAAAAAGTCAAATTAACAGAAGCAGAAAGTAAAATGGTAGTCACCAGAGACTGGGGGTGGAAGGGATGGGGAGATATTGGTCAAAGGATCCAAAATTTCAGTTAGGAAGAATAAGTCCAAGAGATCTATTGTATATCATGGTGACTACAGTTAATAAAAATATATTGTATACTTGAAAACTGCTGAGGGTAGATTTTACACATTCTAACCATAAAAAACATCTATGAGGTAATGCATATGTTAACTAGCTTGGTTTAACCATTCCACAAAGTATACATATATCAAAACAACATGTCGTATACCATAAATATATAAAATTTTTATTTGTCACTTAAACAAACACTCAAAAGGCATTTGGCATTATACTGGGTGTTGTACAATAAAAAGATAGTAAAACAGAACCCGCTATGGTAAGTGGAATCCTAAAATGGCCATGCAAGCTTTCCTACCTGCTGTGATTTGAATATTTGTCCCCTCCAAAACCCATGTTGAAATTTAGTTGCCTTTTGCCTAAGTATTGCTTTGAAAAAAAAAAAAAAAAGAGAAGAAAAGAAGGCAAAAATAAATAATAATAATAAAAAAAAAAGAAATTTAGTTGCCATTGTAACAGTATTAAGAGGTGGAGCATTTAAGAGGTGTTTAGGTCATAAAGGCTCCACCTTCATGAATGGACTAATGCCATTATTTTGGGAGTGGCTTCCCCCTTTTTGCTCTCTCTTTCCCTCTCTTTGCTCTTCTGCTATATGATGTCTTTTGCCATGTTATGATGCAGCAAGAAGGCCCTCACCAGATGCTGGGCTCTTGATCTTGGACATTCCAGCATCCAAAATTGTGAGCAATTATGTTCATTATAAACCACAGTCTATGGTATTCTGTTATAGCAGCATAAAATGGACTAAGACAGAAATCGGTACCACAGGAGTGATGAGTCGCTATAACAAATACCTGAAAATGTGGAAGTGGTTTTGGAACTGAATAATGGGCAGAGCCTGGAAGAGTTTGGAGCAGGCTAGAAAAAGCCTCTAGTGACATAAACAGAGCATTAAGGGTGATTCTGGTGAGCTCGCAAAAGAAAAGAAGAGCTGTAGGGAAAGTCAGAATCTTCTTAGAGATTACTTAAGTAGTCATGTCCAGAATGCTGGTAGAAAAGTGAATGTTATCATGTGATCAATTCTTATGAGGTCTCATACGGATATGAGAAACAAGGCATTAGAAACTGTAAGAGGCCGGGCGCGGTGGCTCACGCCTGTAATCCTAGCACTCTGGGAGGCCGAGGCGGGTGGATCCCTTGAGGTCAGGAGTTCGAGACCAGCCTGAGCAAGAGTGAGACCCCGTCTCTATTAAAAAACTAGAAAGAAATTATCTGGCCAACTAAAATATACACATAGAAAAAAATTAGCCAGGCATGGTGGCGCATGCCTGTAGTCCCAGCTACTCGGGAGGCTGAGGCAGAGGATTGCTTAAGCCCAGGAGTTTGAGGTTGCTGTGAGCCAGGAGGACGCCACGGCACTCACTCTAGCCCGGGCAACAGAGCGAGACTCTGTCTCAAAAAAAAAAAAAAAAAAGAAACTGTAAGAAAGGCCATCCTTGTTATAAAGTGGCAAAGAACTTGGCTGAATCGTGTGCATACCTGGAGCTTTATGGATACCTGGAGGCTTTATGGAAGGTAGAATTTAAGAGCAATGAATGAGGCTATCTGGATAAACTAGGATATTTGTTGGAAGAAATCTGTACGCAGCAAAGCAGTGAGTGGACTATGTGGCTTCTTTTAATTGCATATAATAAACTGAGAAAGGAGAGAAATGATGTAGAAATAGGATCTATAATTTGAAAAAAAGCAGAACATAAAAGATTTGGAAAATTTTCAGCCTTGCCATGTATAGAACTAAAAAGCATGCAAAGGTGTGCCAAGTGACTCTCTGATAAATGGATTAGCATGAATAGAAGGAAGGTGCTATTCATCAAGACAATGGGAAAATGTCCCAGAGCATTTCAGATAGCTTAAAGACAGCCCCAAGAGTAGCTCCGGGTGCCAGACAAAAATCAGCATTCATTGTCCTGCACAGCCTTGAGTCGCCGCTCCCCACATTCTGGTGCAGTGTCCCACTGCTGCCCTAGCTGTGGCTTAAGCAGCCCCAAGTGTGGCTTATGCTGCTGCTCTCAGGGTACAAACAGTGGCATCCACATGGTGCTGATTCTGCAGACATGGAGAGTGCAGTAGCTGTGGGGCCAGGCGGCCTCCATCTAGATTCCAAAGGATGCCTCAGAGGGCCTAGGGGCCCAGGCAAAGAACTGAAGAGAGTCCCTACTAGGACAATGTCTAGTAAAGCTGCAGGGGTAGGGCCCTGAGACCCCAGAACTGTAAAGCTACCAGTGTGCAACACCAGCCTGGAGAGTACAAGCATGCTGCATGGCTGTGCCAAGCAAATCCATGGGGATAGGGCTGTCCAAGGCCTTTGGGGATCCAACCCCCACCAGAGTGTGCCCAAAAGGTGGAACATGGAGTCAAAGGAGATTATTTTAGAGCCTTAAGATTTAATGCTGCTTGTTGTGTTACGTTTTGGATGTACTTGGGAACAGTTATTCCTTTTTTCTTGTCTATTTCTCCCTTTAGAATGGGAATGTCCACCTTATGCCTGTCCCACCACTGTATTTTGAAAACAGGTAACTTGTTTTTATTTCACAGGCTCACAACTGGAGAGGAATTTGTTTCAGGACAAATTGTGCATTGAGTCTCACACATATCTGATCTAGATGACTTTGGACTTGGACTTTTGAATTGATACTGGGATGAGTTAAGACTTTGGGGAATATTAGAATGAAATTAATGTATTCTGTATGTGAGAAGGACATGAGTCTTGGACGGCCAGGGGCAGAAAGCTATGGTTTGAATGCTTGACCTCTCCAAAATTCATGTTGAAATTTAGTTGTCATTGAAACAGTATTAAAAGGTGAGACCTTTAGGAGATACTTAGGTCATGACGGATCCACCCTCATGAATAAAATAATGCCATTATCATGGGAGTGGGGTGGCCTCCTTTCGCCTCTCTCTCCCTCCTCTCTATGCCCTTCTGCCATGTGATGCTTCTCTCATGCTATGATGCAGCAAGAAACACTTGCCAGATGCCAGCTCCTTGATCTTGGACTTCCCAGCCTCCAGAACTATGAGTCAATACATTTCTGTTCATTATAAATTACTGAGTGTGCAATATGATATTATAGCAGCATAAAATGGACTAAGATACCACCCTAATCCCTGGGACTGTGAATACAGGATATCATACCCTAATTATCTTCCTTATGTGAAAGAAGGGCTTTTACAGATATAATTAAGTTTACAAATCAGCTGACTTTAGAATTAATCAAAAGAGAGGCAATCTCAATAAACCCAATCTCAACACAAGAATCCTCGGATGGCAGCAGAAGAGGAATTCAGAGAGATTGGAAATGCAAGGGTCCAACACACCATCATTGGCTTAAAGATGGAGGGAGCCATGTTGTAAGGAATGCAGGTGGCTCTAGGCTGACAACCAGCAAGGAGATAGGTACCTTAGTCTTATAATCACAAGGAACTGAATTCTGCCAAAACTTGAATGAGCTTGGAAGCAAAATCTCCCCCAAAGCCTCCAGATAAGAGCCCAGCCTGCCAACACATTGATTTTGGCCTTGTGAAACCCTGAGTAGATAACTCAGCTGAGTCCAGGCTCCTGACCTATATAACTGCAAGATAATAAACAGGTGTTGTTTTAAGCTGCCAAATTTACAGTAACTTGTTATGCAGCAATAGAAAACTAATATACTTCCTTCAAGGAGCTGCCAATCTAGGAGGAGAAAAGACCACAGCATTGTTCAATGTGACAATAGAAAAGTGTGCACAGAGTATTAAGCAAGCAAAATAAAAGAAGTGCCTAACTGGGGAGAAGGTATGGTAGGGAGATAGGAAGAAAAAAAGGAAAAGAGAAGATCGAAAAGAAGAGGTGCTATGAGAATGACAGGAGTTAACAGTGAAGAAGTTAGCCTAAATAAACAGAACATACATAAAGAAAAGTGAATAAAATATAAATGTACAATTTAAAAAAAGAAGTGAACAATCACATAATCACCACCTAGGTTATAGAACAGAGTATTTCCATTACTTCAGAAATACATCCCCAGCCCCCTCTTCTAATCAAAACTTTTTCCTTCTCCCCCAAAGGTAACCATTATCCTGATTTTTATAATCATTTCCTTGCTTTTCTTTATAATTTTAGCACTTATGTACATTTTTTTCTGTTTTTGAACTTTCATTTTCACTGCTGTGAAATCATATACATTTACCACAATTGATTTATCCATTATATTGATCATCACTTGAATCGTTTCTATTTTGTCAAATATGAATAATGTCATGGATGTTCTTATACATATACCCTGATACACATATACACAAGTGTATCTGGGGTATATATCTCAGAGTGGAATTTCTGGGTCATAGAATATGTACATTTTTAACTGTACTGGATAGTGCCAAACTATTTTTCAAATGCACCAATTCACACTCCCATCAGCATTGTATGAGTGTCCCCATTGCGCCACATTCTATCCAGTGCTTGTTATTATCAGCTTTTAAAGTAGTCCCACTATATGGTTTTATTTTCCATTCTCTTGATTATTAATGAGGTCGAACACCTTTCAAATATTTATTGGCCATTTGGAATTCCTCTTTAGTAAAGTATCAGTTCAAGTGTTTTCTCAGTTTTCTACTGGGTTGCCTTTTTCTTACTTGTTTGTAGGAAATATATACACATTCTGGATATAATCTGTTCGTTGTATTTATTGGAAATCTCATATGCTGTGGCTTATCTTTTTACTCTATGATATGCAAATCATTTTTTAAAAACCTGTTGTTTTTTTTTTTAATGTTTTTTTTTTTTTTTTTTTGAGACAGAGTCTCACTCTGTTGCCTGGGCTAGAGTGCCGTGGCGTCAGCCTAGCTCATAGCAACCTCAAACTCCTGGGCTCAAGCAATCCTCCTGCCTCAGCCTCCCAAGTAGCTGGGACTACAGGCATGTGCCACCATGCCCGGCTAATTTTTTCTATATATATATATTTTAGCTGTCCATATAATTTCTTTCTATTTTTAGTAGAGACGGGGTTTTGCTCTTGCTCAGGCTGGCCTCGAACTCCTGACCTTGAGCGATCCTCCCGCCTCGGCCTCCCAGAGTGCTAGGATTACAGGCGTGAGCCACCGCACCCGGCCTAAAAACCTGTTTTTAATGGAAAAATCTATCACCTGTTTTTTGTAGTTTAAATCCTTGGTTTAAGACTTACTTCAAACAATAAAAATCTAGAAACTCAGAATAACAAAGAAGAAAGTTAAAAGTGAGTAAGGAAATACCTTAAATTTGTAGGACTAGTTTGATTCTAAAATTAGTAGCATTGCATTTGATATTGCTGGCTGCTTTAGAAATTCAAACTAATATTTCTTTGTGTGAATTACATTTACCATACATTTTCCCAAGCATGAGTGGAATAACTGTTTTATAAATGAACTGAAAAGAATTATGAACATGTATATTACTATACTACCTAAAAGTTATATTTTATGTTATGAGATAACATTAACCACCCAAATATCAACACTGTAAAAGGAACTGGAACCTAGGAAATCCTTGGCCCCAACACTGCTGCCATTCATCTAGTCTCAACATTGATTTTGTGGTCATCTATGACTCATCTTCTCACCCCTCCTGAAGGCACTATCCTACTGTTTATCTTTCCTTTTTAAAAAACAATCCCAGTATAGTTCAGTGTAGTTTTCCCCCTGAAACATAAAACTCTTACTTCAGATACCTTTATATCCAACAGCCATGATTTCTCTCAGAGTCTCTGCCTCTCTTTATAAAGGGGTGTGTGTATGAATGTGAGAGAGAGAGAGAGAGAGAGACACACACACACACACACACACACACACACACACACACACACACACACGGGGAGGGGGGAGGGGGAGGGAGAGGGGAGGGAAAGGGGGGAGAGGGAGAGGGAAAGAGAGAGGGAGGAAGAGGGGAAGGGAGGGGGAGAGAGAGGGAGAGAAATATAAGTAACAATTCTTTTTACCTCCTAAGTCTCTTTCCCATTTTGTCAGTACAATTATAAGACTTGTGCTTGCTTCTGAGGCAGAAAAGGAAGAGGTATGTGGATGAGAATATATTAGAGCTATAGATTTTTCATTTCAAACATGAAGTATAGTTATAAGAGGGGGAGTTATAAAGTTATAAATGTTATTGCTTCCTGTGTTCTTCATATCACACATTTGAATTTTGAATGTATATTTCCATAGAAGCTTGGTTACAAAGAGTATTATATACAGTATTATATCCATACTTCTGAAACTGAGGTATGTATGGGGAGTAGAATACAGAAAAACAACAGAATAAATATTATAGAAACTTACTTATTTTTGTTTCCTCTGATGGTTGGTATCTCAAAAACCATAAACTCATATTAAAACACGCATAAAAATATACAGTGTAATTCTTAAGAAAACTCCAAGCCTTTAAATTTCAATTTCCTTACACAGCAACTTCAAGCTCCATACCCCAGACGGTCCCTGATGTCAGGGGTAGTTCAATAAAAATTCATGTCATTATTCTCCCCACTTCAACTGCCCCCCCCATATAGAAAGACATGAGAGAGATCATGACTATTAAGTATAAAGTGGTATGAAATAGGAATTAAGCTGACTTTCATGTTTAAAAAAAAAAACAGATTTTTGTGGGTGGCCGGTAAACCTAGCCAGGCTACAATACGTAACACTGTTTCTAAAAGGAAATGTTTTGACTTCAGCTTGTAAAATAAGTTTGTGTTAAGTTTTCAAAATTGCATATTATTTGTTTGAACAATTCCACTTCTAGGAATTTACCCAAAGGAAATAAGAATGTAAGCAAAGAGTTATATAAAAGGATGTTCATCGTGTTATTTACAATAATGAAAAATCAGAAATAGCCTAAATGCCCAACAAAAGGGATCTGGGTAAGTATAAAGATTAAATATTTTGTAGTCATTAAAATCCTGTTATAAGAAAATATTTATAGACATGATACAATATTTCTAATATATATAAAATGGAAAAGAGCTAACCATAAAAAGCTGATATCATGTTTTTTTCAATATATGTGTACCTGCATTTAAAAAAAACTGGAAGAATATGTCAAAATGTTAACAGTGGTTTATCTCTGCAATGTATCATTTTTTCCTTTCTCTCTCTTGTATATTTGTTTTCCAAATTTTCTGTAGTAAATATATATTACTTTATAATTATAAAAAAATTCAAATTAAGTACACAGGAATTCATATACATGCACAAAGAACTTCTGATTCTTTGTTATCAACTGGTTCTATGACAAAAGGTAGAAATGGAAAAAAATAAATCTTTTCCCCCTGAATTTATAAACTTTTTCTTATTCTAGAGAGAATTATGTTCCTCAAGATCCACTGAATAGAGAAAGAAGATCAACTCTCACCTATTAGATTCAAACAGATCAAATTTAATGCAAAGATCCAGTGGGTACAAACAAAGAGAACTCATACACTATTGGTATAAATCTAAGCTGAACAACCCTTCCAGAAGGGTAATTTTACAGTCTGTAACAGAAGTTCTGAAATTGTGCATACCTTTTAACCAATTATTTCCTAGGAATTTATTCGAAGGAAATAATTGGACAGGTCTGCAAAGATATACATACTAGGCTATTATTAGCAATATCATTTGTAACAGTGCGAGCTGAAAACAACGCCAATGTGCACCAATAGGGTAAAATTTTCTTTTTTCTTTTTTTTTGAGACACAGTCTCACTCTGTTGCCCAGGCTAGAGTGCCGTGGCGTCAGCCTAGCTCACAGCAACCTCAAACTCCTGGGCTCAAGCAATCCTCCTGCCTCAGCCTCCCGAGTAGCTGGGACTACACGCATGCGCAACCATGCCCAGCTAATTTTTCTCTATATATTTTTAGCTGTCCATATAATTTCTTTCTATTTTTAGTAGAGACGGGGTCTCGCTCTTGCTCAGGCTGGTCTCAAACTCCTGAGCTCAAACAATTCGCCTGTCTCGGCCTCCCAGAGTGCTAGGATTACAGGCGTGAGCCACCGTGCCCAGCCAGGGTAAAATTAATAACAGTATATCTGTACAATGGGTTGTGTACCCATTAAAAATTATCCTACAAATCTCTATTTTCTGATGTTGTATCTCACGTAGCAAAAAACAAGTTGATGACAGAACAGCCTTTATATGATCCCATTCTTCAAATCAAAAAAATAGTGAGAATGTACATAATCATGAAGATAATGTTTGGAAGATTTCAAACCAATGTTCAGTACTAATTATCTCTGATTGTGGAATTGTGAGTGATATTTTACTGTCTTCTTTAACTTTTTGTACTATAGTAAATATGTACAACTCTTAATATCAGAAGAAATAATTTTCAATGTCCACTAAATGGAACCAGTCTGATTACTCAAATAAAATTAATTTTATTGTTTTCTACTTTCTTCCTTTTTAAGGCCCTAGAAGACGCCTCCTGATTTGAATACATAATACTCAGTGGATGGTAAATGTGTCAAATATATAGTTAATGCTTCTACTAACAAACAAGATACGCTTAAAGGTAGTCTTTGTTAATAAGATTCAATTTCTAAAAGAAAAAAAATATATATTCCACCCAGCCATGAGATGCCTGCAAGAATCTTGTAATTATGATTGAGCCCCCATTTGCTGCTACCTTCTCCCATTGCCTCTGCTTTCTCAAAATTCATTCATTCATTCATTCATTCATTTATGAGATGGGGTCTTGCTCTGTTGCCCAAGCTGGAGTACACTAGCATGATCATAGTTTACTGCAGCTTCAAACTCCTGGGCTCACACAATTCTCCTGCCTCAGCCTCCTGAGTAGCTGGGACTATGGTGTACACCACTACAACTGGCTAATTTTTCAATTTTTTGTAGAGATGGGGTCTTGCTATGTTGCCTAGGCTGGTCCTGAACTCCTGGCCTCAAGTAATCCTCACACCTCGGCCCTTCAAAGTGCTAGGATTACAGGCGTGAGCCACTGTGCCCAGCCTGCCTTGAGTTCTTTGAGGGTAGGGAAATGTCTTGGTCTTCTTCTTTGTATACCTATAACTGCCAAAGTGCCTTAGTCAATAAATGTCTGCTGAATGAATGCTGAACCTGTTACTAAACCTTGTAGCAATTTAGCTTCCTTATATGTGAAAGGCAGCTCTTATATTCTCTATTCCAACCATTTATTCTGACAAAATTGGTCTCACTACAACATTATCAAGAGCAGTCTCACTGTGTTAGTCAGGACCTTTCGTTTGTATCAAAAAATTCTACTCAGCTGGGAGCAGTGGCTCACTTCGGTAATCCCAGCACCCTGGGAGGCCAAGGCAGGAGGATCGCTTGAGCCCAGGAATTCAGAGTTACAGTAAGCTATGGTCTGGCCACTTCACTCCAACCTGGGCATTAGAGTGAGAACCTTTTTCTAAAAGGTTCTACTCAGCTTAAGCAGAAAAGGAAATTTATTAGCTCACATAATTTGAAAGTCCAGAGATAGCACTAACTTTAGGCATGACTATTGATCCAAAGGTTCAAACACTGTCATTAGAACTTGGTCTCACTCTTTCCACCTTTTGGCTCTGCTTTCCATTTATAGAGCTCACCAATAGAGCTCCAGGCTCACATTCTATTTTCTCCGCAACCCCAGGGCTCAAAACATGCCCCCTTCTCAACAGTTCAACAAAAAATTCAGAGTTAACACTCATGTGCAGACTGGAAAATGTACTCATCTCTGAAGAATCACTATGGCCAGAGCAATGGACTATAATGACTGGCCATTAACTAGGCCTGAGTCATGTGCATACCATGTGTCAGGGTGGGATTCACGTAACTTAGAGTGGTGGTTCCCTAGGAAAATTGGGGTATTACTATCAGACAACGGTGGAATGGATGATGTACTGGCAAAATTGACTAATGTCCCCTATACTCTAAAACTTTTTTACATGCTGTCCACCACTGCCTGGAAGGAATAGTTTTTCTGCTTGTTTTTGCCTACCTACATTCAAGTTATATCCTTTCTGCTCCAAGGATTCTTCTGTGATTTCTTCTAAGATTTACCTTGTCCTCTGGATCAAGTCACCCATTCCTAAATAAGTATTTCCCTTTTCCTAAAGATCTGCGTTTTTAAATAAATAGGACAGAAAAATCTCAAGAAAATGTTCCTGATAAATTCTAATCATGACTAATTATAAACAATATTGGTAATATGTGCTGTTTCCTAGGATGTAAACTCTTGAAGGACAACAGCTCTCCCGTTCCCGTGTACATTCTACATATTATGAAAAAACAGTCTGAGGCAACCTAGCATTCAAATAATTTTACTAGGCTTTAAATTTTCTATAAGGTCTAAGCAAAACATCTTAGCTACCATAAGTTGGGTCTGAATTAATCAAAGTACTTGCTATAAAAGGAAGGCTATGGGTTTTACCAAGTTACCTCAACTAAGCTAAAATCCTAGCTGACACTCCCTCTTCTGTCCTTTAGTCACAGGTCTTTGAGCAAATTATTGAACATCTCTATTAGTTTTTTTTTGTTTTTTAATATTCCTTCGTACCATCACCATACATTGAACATCTCTAAACCCTGGTTTCCACTACCTGTAAAAATGAGAATAGTAAAACTTATTTGTATATGGGGAGGCTGCATAGTATAGTGGAGACAAGAGAGTTAGATGAACTTAGGCTGAAATTCCACCACCAATACTAGCTATATGACTTTCTCTGAGTGATTCGTCACATGTAAAGGGGGGCTAATAATATTTAATCCATGAGTTGTTGTGTGTATTTAACAAGGCAATGTATTTTAAAAACACCTAACACAATGACTAGCAAGTAGAAAACAATAAATGATGTAATGAGCATTAAATGATCTGTTTAAAACAATTGGAACTATGTTTTTGTACAAATTACCAGGGCCTGCCAAAGATTTTTTATACATAAGTGATATTTCTATATGTTAGAAATGAATCTAGTCTAATAGGTTACAAAATACCTTGTTATCTTCTTTTTCTTTTTTTACACTTATGACCAGATAAAATGTCAACCAACAAAAAATTTGGTTTATGTAAAAACTATTAAAGTGTGGGTAATAGCAAACTTAAAAATTCAGAGCACAGTAAGGAAAAACTTCTTTGGGATTATGTATTCTTCTTCATAAATGCCCTTAGGTTTTCTTTGTTAGTTCATAAAAATATTTCCTAAAGGCTCAACAGGTTGCCCCTAGAAACACTTAAAAGCAGGTAAGATAATGAGCGATAGACTCCTGTAATCAACTTGTTCTTTAGCTTCAGGCTTAATGTAGTAATAATGAAATGACTCACCGCCAATGTACAATCACTATACCACATAGCCATCTCCTCAACAGAATCAGGAAATTTTGGGTACGAATGACAATTTTAGATGCTGTCTATCAGAACACATACAAAAGGCAAGTGTCTGCTCATATTTACCTTAGGAAGAAATTTATAAATCATTTACTAAAAAAATACAAATTATATTCTGTACAACTGTTTCCAAAAAGATATTAAACAAGCAGGCATTTAATTTCTTCCATTTTAAACTATATCAATAATTTCTTTGGAAGGAACAGTTTCTTAAAGTAACTTAACAGTTCTGTTTATTTTTCCAACATAAGTCAATCATACGTAATACTTACCAATCTTTAATGAGTGCACAAAGGAAAAGTGTTAAATCTAAGATTTTTAAATAAATAAAATACAATAAATATAAAACACCGAGTACTGCATTTTTTGGCTGCAAAAACACTACATGAAAATAAAATAGCTGACTACATCATATTACAGAAACCTAAGGGATTTTTTCCTTTGTATTTGTGTAAAACATGATAAAAACTCAGTTTTTAATCTAATCCCTGAGGAAGTTATATTTTAAACACGAGAGAAAGAAACATTATGTTGAAAACCTCAATCACCTGACATTGTTCTCTACAACCATGAAAACCAAATGACACCTAATTCCTTATTCTTTCCTGTGTTCAAAAATATGTATAACGCAAAATAATGTTTTAAAAAGGAAAAGCAAATACAAATATGGTAGACAATCTTTTTAAAGTAGTTTTCTTCCTTTCAACTTTTTTTGGAGGACATGAGGAGCGGGAGAGGAAAGTAATAGGAGTCTGAAGGTAGGCTCTAGTTTTTTACAAGTACATTTATTTGGTAAGTCAACTAGATGGAGTCAGAGAAAGAAGTTACAGCGTTCGGGCTCACATTTAAGCAACCACAAAAAACACACACCAAGCAATTCTAGGATTGATCCTTCCCTGACAATGCAGCGACCAGAGACATCCCTGCTACTCTGTTAATAGCGCGCTATGTTACCGTCTTAGCTAACAGTCAATTTGGCATCCCAAATCCGAAAGGGCCTGCAGAAACCAGGGCGGGGCAAGAGTCTATCTCAGCAGAGGCAGAAGTTGAGATCCTAGCAGAGACTAGAAAACCATCCATCAATTCCCTCCGGTCCCCTTGCTGGAGCGCTGCCGCCTCTTCCCAGGCTCTGGGTCCGGCCCGCAGGCCCAGAGGGCTGGATGGGTTGGGGCACCCGGCTTCTCCCCGTTACCCAGGTCCCGACCAAGAGCCTAGGGGGCGAGTTGCTGTAACTACCCCCGCATCCCCCCCCGCCCCCCCCCCCCGCGGCTGGGGCGGTCTCCCCGTGCCCCGGTCTCCACCGGCAGGGATACCCCCGCCCCGCTCACCCGCCCGGGTGGTGTCCGTCAGGTCGTGGTTGGCCGCTCCCCGGGGAAACTCCCTCAGTTTCCGGCCGCTCAGGCTGAGCACCCCGGTTACCGCCGCCTCCTCCAGGGCTCGATCGAGAGAGCGGCTCCACGAGCCTGGGCCAGGACCAGGGCCTGCTCCGGGGCTTGGGCCGCAGCTAACACCGGAGACGTTACCCCCGGACGCTACTGGGCCAGAGTACTCCGCTGCCGCTGCAACAGCCACTAAGCCCGCAGCCGCCATTTCCCAGCCGAAAACTCTCCGCCAGCTCCGCGCATGCGCGGCCAGAACTGATGCGTGGGCGGGGAAAGGGTCTAACAGACCCCGAATGGTTCCCTTGACCGGCAGCGCTGTGGTGCTCCTCAGTACAGCCAGTCGCTTGCCCACGCCCACATCGAGATTTTCAAGGGAAATTAAAACTCATCTCTCAAACTTGGAGCAGCCCCATACTCTAAGCTCCCAGTAGCATTTCTAAAATGCCTCTACAAAAGTATCTTTTAAACAACCTTCCTCTCCCAGTGGTAAGGATTAGATTAAGCATTAAATTAAGGATTCCTTCTTAACACTGTTGCTGCCAGAAACTTGGGCGGTGAGAGGAGACTCTCTGGAATACGACCTAAAACGTTTCCCAACTTCTGGCATTGTATTACCAGATGATCTAAATCGAGATTTATGGATTTACTAGTAGCGCTTGGGGGGAGGGGAGGGGTACGTGCTAATTTGCCTCCAAACTCCGTATTTCTCATTGAAAGTGTTATATAAATATTTTTATACTCTCCCACCCTTATAAAATAGTTCTTCTTCATAATGAAAAAAAACATTTTCAATAGTACCTGCCCTTCAGGCAAGATTTTATTGTTGAATAATGCAGGATGAGTAGTATAAAAGTCTAACTTTTGGTGTGGAACCAAAATTGAGCAGGCGAAAATGATCTGACCATAACCTAAATGTGGGAATTAAAGGTAGATCAAAGAAACAGTCAAAAATAGAAACCATTCGAGTAATAAAAAAGTGGAAAATACTTCATTTTTAATCAATTAGACCTAATTTATATTGCAACTGGTCTTTAGCATATTCTAGTCTGTTTTACTGAAGAAGCCATTCCTGCTATATGATGTAAATTTCACTATTAATCAACTAGTACTTACTGTGGGAAATAGAAGAGTCCTTTTCCTAGAGAATTATAATCTAATTGTGGAATTCAGACAAATGGGCTAATTAGGGAATGAGAACACAAAAAAGGGCTAAATAAGGGTGGTGGAGATTACTTAGGAGTTCAGAGAAAAGGAATCTATTAATGTATCATGTATGAATGAAGTTTTGAATCAAACCTGAAGGATTATGAAGTGGGACAGGCTGGAAAGTGAAAGCAATATTCCAGATTAGAAGATGGATCAGCATTTACACATCCACATATGATTTATAATGGTACATGTGAAGAACATTAAGGCCATAGAAAGTTCGTGTCAGAGTGCAAAAGAAAATAAGGCTGGAGAGATCCTACCCATCATCTAAGGCCCAACTGTTCAATGAAACCTGAACTCCTAAATGCAAGAGTTTGTAAAAATGTTTACTCTCTGTGCCAAAGTGATTAAGAAAAGCTGCCCAGAGAATTGTTCTATAAACTCTTAATACTACATTCTAGTTTCTTCAGCAACAAGTTTCATGATAAATTATCAATGTGTGTTATGAGCATGGGTCACAATGGCAGGTGATGTATCTGTCATCCCTGTCAACATTTATCCAATGCATGTATTGGTTTTTGTTATACTGGTATTCCTCAAATCATTTATTCTTAGAAAATAAGCTATTTAAAAGCAGGACCTCATTTTATATCTTACAGAGAAATTTCAACTATAATGATTAAGAATCTATTCATATATTCCATATTAATAACCATAATACTATAGAATTAGTTGCCAGGTGTAGCTTTCTAAATGCACCACTATGTCATCTTAGTTGATTGCTTATCACTTTCCACATTTACACTAAGTTCTTCTGAAAAGGTCTCTGTAATATGCTTCATTCTTCCTATCTGCATGTACATCCCATTGTAATGACAACATACTATGCTAATCCTCAACTAAGCTTATAAATTGATGTTAGTTTGCCTATGCAACTAAATTTTAAGGTCTTTAATATATTAAACTCTGTGCTATAATTATCTTCCATCTCCTAGGGCTGATGATATTATTAATAAGTTAAAAAATACTAAGGATGAGTGGAAATCAGCAGAGATAGAAGATAGGTTGTGTACTAACACAGAAGAAGGTTGGTAGGAGAGGAAAAAGAATTAGTTTTTAAAGACAAAGTACCTAAGTCTGTAAGTATCTGAAAGCCAAAAGAAAGGCCTGTGGATATGGGGGAAAGTGAAGATGCTATATATACTATTATGCGAGAACAAGTTCTAGGTGAAGAAAGGATGGAAGAAAAGATCAAGCAGTTAATTTTGAGACCTCTTAAGGATTTAAAGTTTCAACTACAAAGGTAGACTATGAGAGAATTCTCACCCTACTCCCTCAAATATCTCCATAATGTAGGTGACATCATCTTATAAGAATGAGATATAGGAAATGGAGTCTTTCTAGGAGTTAACCAAAGAGTCTAGTAATGAATAAAAGAAGTGCTATGAGAGAATTGCAAACAGGCTGAGAGCAAAAGGGCTACAGCGACTGGTAACTTATTCTACCACTGCACTGTGGTCTGGGAGCAGAAGCTGAAAAAATAGGCAGTGAGGGCTATTCAGAGTTAGGAATTGATATAATGAACTTCCCTACTTCTTCCTGTTTATTTTACAGGCTGAAAGTTAACTCATTCAATACCAGGGGCAAAAGTTTCGCTCAAATCTCAGTAACTCTTTCCAGCTTTGCATCTCACTATTCATGTCATGCAGAATTAAACTCCTCCTCCTCCTCCTTCTACTCACTAGAAACATATTGTGGTCACTCCTTTTAAGACTCCACTATTGTAAACTCAAACCAGTAGGAATAAAATCTAGGTGAATCTCATTCTCTTCCTATGTAAAGCACAGAAACTGACTTGTTGAAAATATTCAATAAATGTTTGGTCCTTCCCTTTCTTATTCCTTTAAAAAGAAGCACTAATATTTGACTTTTAAAAACCTTATACAAGAAAATTCAAACAAGGAAAAATGGAAATGGAAGAAGTAGAAATTAATTACATACACACTAGTGAAATAGCTTTCTATTAATCTTTAAACATTGGTATACCTCAGCTGAATACACTCAGAACAAGTAATTTCAGTCTCAGAATGGCATCACATTGCTTATTTTAACCAAGCTTTTTGTTATAGATTTCAGGTAGAAAATAAACTGTAATGGCAGATGTGGAAAAAAGACATTAGAAGTCTACAATTTTGAAGTAAATCTTTAAATCCTTATCAATGGTCCACAATAGTCCAAAATTCTTGTCATAAATGCTCGGGGTTTATTGAGGTATCATTTTCAAAAAAAGACTAACTCCAAATTGATCTATCCAAAAAGAACTTTCTTTAAGGATGTCCATGGTGGCTCACACCTGTAATCCTAGCACTTTGGGAGGCCAAGGTGGGAGGATCACTTGAGGCCATGAGTTCAGCAAGATAGCAAGACCCAGTTTCTAGAATAAAGAATAGAAAATTAGCTGGGCTTAGTCACACGTAAAGTCCCAGCCACTCTGAAGGCTGAGGCAGGAGAATCACTTGAGCCCAGGAATTTAAGGTTGCAGTGAACTATGATGACACCACTGCACCCGAGCCCAGGCAACAGAGTGAGACCCTGTCTCAAAAAAGAACTGTCTTTAAAAGGAAGCTTAAATCACAAGCTTAATATTTTTACAATAGCAAAAAACAAATAATCATGTAATTCTGATGAAAGTTGAAAGGTCTATTGATCAGAAATGAAGAAATCATTTTCTGCTTTAATACTACCTGTATTTTAAATGTATGGTATTCATTCTCTGTAGTGCGAAGTGAATTATTTTTTCTCACTCATCTCCTTTTAGTAAAAATAAATCAGAACAAAAATTACCCTGAAACCATACATATTGTGTAAATTACAAAGCTATTGACAGCAGAATAAATGATATACATACCTATTCTAACAAAAATCAGCCACTGGGCAATGAAGCCTGTAAATCTCTTCATACACATAAGTAGTTTATGATTGGCTCACACAGTTGACCCTTGAACAACATGGGTTTGAACTACGTGAGCCCACTTACAGACAGATTTTGCTTTCAACCAAATGTGGATCATAAGATGCAAAACTCATGTACATAGAGGGCCAACTTTTCATATATGTGGGTGCAGGACTTGAGAATACCTGGATTTTTGTATATGTGGGGGTCCTAGAACCAAACCCCTATATATACCAAGGGATGACTGTAATTGAAATTGTGGTGAAAAGTTTATGCATGTTAAATAAAATACATGGCCGATTAGGAACACTGGTTCTTTCCAATAGGTCTACCTAACTTGAAATACCAAAGTAATGAAGCATCATAATCATCACTGGTATAACAGGTTTACTTACCATGCTACAAATGCTAAAACATGGCTATTACCAAATCTTAGATAGCTGACAAACCACACACCATTCCACTACTTCTGTGGGTGTTCAATTCAGAGAAGCAGTTTATTATCAACTGAGAATTAGATCTGAGATCAAAAAATGACTGTAACACACAAGTCTTGAAAATGTTGGGACTCACTTTACTAAGATATAAAAAGAAGGTTTAAACTGGATGATATCTAAAGCCTCATCTAACCTAATATTCCACATTGTAAGTAAATTTGATTCTCTTTTTTAATTGCTCCTGGGTACCACTTGTTGGAGCTATGAATAAAATCATCAAAAGGCAGTTAGAGGGATGCTAATAGGAGAGTCTTGATTGATTTACCAATTTAGCTACTAGGTAACTTTTCAAACCCTAAAAATTACAAATACAAATAATCACTACAAAGTTCTTTGTAACACTGAACAATCTAAAAACCACAACTCAATCTTTATAGCTAAGAATAAATCATGTGAAACCTGTAACATTTTATTTGTTAAAAATGAACAGCTTCAGAATAGATCTAAATGTAACTTTTCCAAAAAACACCAAAAAGTACAGTGTAAAGCACCTCCTCATTAAATACAAACTTTCATTTTATGATGCACTGCATCAATGTTTTGCATACACCTTGATGCAAAGGAAATTTTAAGCTGCATCCTGTTTAAAACAAAAACAAAAACTTTTAAGAACTGAACAAGGATGACTACAACCACATTCCAAGAAAGGAAATTTTCCTCCAACAAAGCATATTGTTTTGTTTATATACATCATGTTATTACTCAAGAGTTTTAATTTAGTTGTACCAAAGCAAAAATTTTATACTTGAAAATTAAATTACAGATGCATGAAGAGCAAAAGTTTAATATACCAAAGACACTGTTATTTGACGCACTTAAATGTCAACATTTGGGGCAATTTTTAAGGTTTTCCAAAAAATGGCATTACTAATAGCTCTGTACAACAATATTTAACAGGAAAATAAAAACACCTTTATACCATATTTTCATAAACTGTTCTAAAGACAGCAAATTCACGTTCAGTTGCTTTTCCTTTGCCTTAAAATAAACTACCGGTAATTCTAAACCAGCATAAAATGTGTTGTTCCTGGACCAAATATAAGCATTCATACTTGCAAAAATGTTTTGCAGTGAGTTCTTGGCCTCTATGAAAAGCATCAAATAGCTAAAGAGAAACTGAGTTTATTTTCAAATTCTGTGACTGGCTTCCAATAATCCCCTATCAGTGTAAGTACTGGCAAACTATCAGATATTAAGGATCAGATTTAATTCTTTGGTATAAGCATGAAACTGTTATCGATAGCTTTCCATGGCTAGCATAAATCAGTGAGTAACCCAAGAAGCATGAGAGACAACAATGAAGTCTAGTATACAATGCAAGGCAGGCAGGAAAGATAATGCTTTGTTTTATAGGAAAAGTCAACAATAATAATATACTTCAGAAAAACTAACACCCATTAGAGGTTTTAACATTATAGCAAACCAAAAAGTCAAGCTTCAAAATGACCAAACTTGTAACTTGTAGCTGAAATATTTTGCTGCATTTTGGCATTATATCGTAATTTATAGTATACAACTATCTGAGGACTCTTAGCACTATCTTGGCACAACAGACTAACTCTTCCCAAGCCTCCAGAGAGGGAGGAAAAACCCTTTTCTCCCCATAAATGCCTGAACTTTATACCACATAAGCAATCAGAGTGAAAGGCACGCAGGAGAGTTACAATGTACCTGCCTTTTTTACTTTGTGACGTATACAAGCATATTTTTGTTTTTGGAGCTGTAAATTATTTAATTTAGCAAGCTTAAAAGCTTATAAATTTATACTTTTTAAATAAGTCTAGGACTTTATGGCTATTAATTTTACTATCAAAATATCTAAGGGACTCAATCCGTTTTAATAATTATAATTCTTCTAAATATCACTTGAAAAATTCTTTATGGACAAGAGACTCAAGACTATACTAAATCCAGACAGTATACCTATGACCTGGGTTTTGAAACTTTTCATGTCAGTTACCTGTCCTTCAACTTGCCACCTCCTCTCATGTTTTCTTCATTTACTAAAGACAAACTGTCAGATTTTTAAATTAGACCTTCTCTTCCAAGACCCTACCAGGTATCTTTGTAAATATGCACTTACAGCCTTCAAACGCCAACATTTTAAACTGAGACTAATGCCTAGAGCCACATTTCTTGTTAAAAGTTCAGCACTAAAGATATACAACTCTGGGGGATTAGCCTAACACTACCTGAAAAGTGAACCAAGTTCCAGGTATTTCCATACATCTTAAAACCCAAAACTAAAATTTACATAAATTTTTTATATCTCTAATGAAGAAAAGGCAACGGCACTTATTACATCAACACTATTAAAGGATAAGTGACAGCAACAAAGAGACCTACTCATATTTCTGAAGACCAAGATTTACCATGGCAAAATCTAAAAAATGGACAAAGGTGGTAAGATCCTAAATACCACTATCATAAAAATAATCAATTTCTATCTTTCTGTCTTCCTTCTGCTGCGTGAGGAACCAAAGATGTCAAATAGAGAATTGCTCTGTTTGGGCCAACCATGAAATCTTTAAGAACAGATAGATATATTCCCTGTTATTCTTTCAGGGCATTATTTTACATATGTTTTTTAAAAAAACTTCAAAAATAAAAATAAGAGTTATTTAGCCTTGTGAATATTTTGAAGTAAAGTTTCTTGAATTTCTGTGATGAACTCTTCAAGCAATTTAACTTTTCAAACAGAGTCATCACTTGAAAGTCCCTTTGACATGGATCTATCCCACAGTTACAAAGCGGCTTCCTCCTTTGTTGAATGTTAGAGTGGCTCTTTGTTCCTTCAGGATCCCAAACCGCTCATTCAAAGTCATTCCTGTCTAGAGAAAAGGAAAAAAAAATTAACAATTTAACTGAAAGCTACATTTGCATTAGAACAATAATGTGAACGGTAATTAATAGTAACAAGAGCTAATACTTCCTAAATATTTATGTTTATGACCTCATTTAATCCTAACAAAAACTATATGAAATGTGAAGTTAGGCTTAGAGAAGTTAGTTAACTTGCCTATTAGCAGTTCCAGAATTTAAACTGGGCAATCTGACTCAGAATCCCTCTCCTAACCACTATAAAGCCTACGTTATATACTATACAAAACTCATACACCCAAAGATGCCCCTATCTGAATTATTTTCAGGCTCTGCAAGTACTGCCACCAACTCTAATGATGTCTCTGATAAAAGGAAACATGTTTAGACTTCTGAATATTTTGAAACAAATTTTCTTGAATTTCTGTGAGTTCACCACAGAAATTAAAATCAAATTCAAATGAAAATCTGGTTTTTGATTAACAGAAAGTGCTCCAAAACTATACTTGATTTCTGAAAAAAAGAAAAAGTAACAACAGTGACAAAATAAAAATAAGCAAAATAAACTTGATCAAATTTCTATGCATACTTTTTATCTTTAATTCCAGATTCTTATTTCACTGGATACCAAAAAAGCATTACAAAATCCAATACCCATTCATGATAAAAATTCTTAGCAAATCAAGAGAAGGGAGTTCCCTCAATCTCACAAAGGGCATCTATGAAAAACCTATGGCTAACATCATACTAAATGATAAAGCATTTAATGCTTTCTCCTCAGGCTTTAGAACAAGGCCTGCATATAAGCACACACATCACCGCTTTGATTCAACATTATACTGGGGATCCTAGCCATTACCATAATGCAAGAAAAAGAAAAGCCTTAAAGATTGGAAAGGAATTGGAGGAATAACATGATTGTTTACACAGAAAATCCTAAGGAATCTACAAATTCACAACAAAAGACCACAGGATATGTGGTAAATATAAAAACTGTGAATACCATAGTGAGATACCACTTCACAATTGGATAACTACAGTCAAATGACAGATAATGTGTTGGGAAGGATGTGGAGAAATTTAGAGCCCTCATAGATGTAAAGTGGCACATCCACTTCCCTAGAAAACAGTCCGGCAGTTTCCTCAAAAGATTAAATAAGTTACCATACGACCTAGCAATTCTACTCACAGGTATTTACCAAGGAGAAGGAAAACATGTGCTTACATAAAACCTTGCACACAAATGTTCAGAGCAACATTATTCATAATAGTCAAAGAGTGAAAACAACCCAGATGTCCATCAACTGATGAATGAATAAAATGTGGTATATACATATGATGAACATTATTGAGCAATAAAAAAAAATGAAATACTGATATAATATGGATGAACCTTGAAAACATTACGCTAAGTGAAAGCAGTCAGTCACAAAGACCACATATTGTATGAGCCAATTTATATGAAATGTCAAACAGGCAAATCTGTATAGATGAAAGTATATTAATGGTTGCCAAGGTTTAGAGGGGGTTAGGACACCCTGTTTAATTCACTATACAACAATTATTTTGTTAATTAAAATATTCTCAGTGAATGACTCAAAGAAATACAGAAAACCTTTTTTTTTTTTTTTTTTTTTTTACCTGTTTTCCAACACTATTTATGTCAAATTGTAGGGGGACACCTTTAGGAACTTTCTTTACATCAGATTGCTCCCGTTTTGTTAAGAACGAAGGTACAGCAGTACGAGTTAATCGTGGCTTCTGAGTTCTGTTAGAAAAATATTAAAATATCAGAGCAGCTTAACAATCAAAAGCAGAAAAATAAATTATTTGGTACTTAAGAATCTCAACTTGTACACATGTTATTAGGGATATTTTTTGTTCTCAAAAAATAAGTACCTGACTCTTGACTGACTACTCCAGGGACTAAAATATATAATTGTTCACCAGATACCTCTTTAAGTAGAATTACAAACTTTTCAACAATTTGGAATGACTGGTGATTTCCAAGTCTTGATCTTCTAAAATTAGGCAACTTCTTAAGTCTTAGAGACCCATCCTACGTTCTTTTCATTTCAATCATTAAAATGGCTGACTAGATCATAAACTCCATAAATCTATAAAGTTTATAATACAATATAATGAAAGGGTTAATTAAATTAAGCTCATCTAGATAAAAGAATATACTATGAAGACTTTAAAGAGAAGGTAGGTCTGTATGGTCTGAAAAGTAAAGACATCCAAAATATTACTGGAGGAGGGGGGGAAGAGTAGTATGATATACACTCATAAAACTACATATTGTTATACATGCACAGAATTTTTTTAATAAAAACATTTAAAAAATTGTTAAAACTGGTTATTTGGGGCTACAGAACCAGAAATCACAGGAGCTTTTACTTTCTTTTCTCTTCCTCCCTCCCTTCCTTCCTTCCTCTCTCTCTCTTTCTTTCCTTTCCCTTTCCCTCCCTCCCTCCCTGCCTTCCTTCCTTCCTTCCTTTGCTCTTGCCCAGGCTAGAGTGCAGTGGTGTCATCATAGCTCATTGCCACCTCCAACTCCTGGGCTGAAGCAATCCTCCTGCCTCGGTCTCCCAAGTATGTGGGACTACAGGTCTGAGGCACCACACCCGACTAATTTTTCTATTTTCTGTGGAGACGGAGTCTCACTATGTTGCTCAGGCTGGTCTTGAACTCCTGGCCTCAAGTGATCCTCCTACCTCAGTCTCCCAAAGTCCTAGGATTACAGGCATGAGCTAACGTCACAGCCAGCTGAGCTTTTACTTTTAACTTTACACTATACTATTTCCATTTTGTATCACAAGTATTACTTTTATCCTCGTATCTCAGTTTATCCTAACTTGGACATCATACTCAGAGCAGAAGTCCAATACCTTTCTATTATCTTATATATTGAGGGGTCATAATTTTTGCAAAAAGAAAGAAAAGACTTACACTGGGCACTGCACTGCTCCAGGATTGTCAATGGATACAGTCAAAATTCCTCCATTTGTGGTAGAAGTTCGCCATCTAGTTTCAAAAAAAATTTTCATTAAAGTAGAAGTTTATAAATTCTATGTATTAATATATTCCACACAAAAATACACATTTTAAAAGTAGCCATTACTTTTTCTTAGCTTTTAAGAAACAGATACCTGAACCCCATCAGGATATAATGAATCAGCACATTGGGTGTAGGACCTGGGCACTTGACTTTATTCATTAAATATTTTTCAGTGTAATAAATACATACACGTTTTTTTAAAAAAATCAAATAGTACCAAAGGGCTTCTAATGAAAAGCAACCGTCCTTCACCCCACTATTCTCCTCCTTTCTATTCCTGCTCCCTAGAGGCAGCATTTTTAACTTTTCCTATTTTTATTACTTGCTGGTTATTTCAAGTTCACTAAACAAGATGCTTACTTATGTAGTAAAATCTCGCTGCAATGTATAAAGATTCAGCTCATCACACTATCCTCCAGTTCCCCTACCTACCTCTAAACATTTTGATGGCTATACCACTACTTTGTAACTTTACTTAAATCTCTATTTCTTTCAGTAGTGTCTCTTGACTCACCTCCCAACTTTGTATGAGTGGATAACAATACCTCTATTCTGTCCTTTCACCTCTTCTCTCATTTTGTACTTCCCACTTTTTGTCAACTCTATGTTCACATTTGTCAAAATTTGATATTTATATTATATTCTGTTCTGAAATTAACTATTTTGTGCTTTGTCTACAGGTTGATTCTCAAAGTTCAAAACAAATAAACATTTACTGTTGTCACAATTAAGTAAATAGTGTTCACTGCAGAAGCAAATTGGCTATGATTATTTATTTCCTTCCTTATAGTTTCTAATGTCATGATCCTTGTGCTAAAGAACAGTGCCAGCATCAGGTTCAAATAGTTTCCTTCCTTACACTCCAATTGCTCAAAATCATGCCCCATGACAGTTGGTAAAACATGACCATGTTTTACAATCAGCCCTCCATATCTGCAGGTTCTGTATCAGTGGAGTCAACCAATCTCAGAGGATTGACTGTAAGGGACTTGAGCATCCAGGGATTATGTTTATCTTTGCTGATCCTGGAACCAATCCCCTCCAGATACCGGGAGCCAATTGTATATGTTTTGTTTCCAAAAAGTAGCCATAACTTTAAATAGTTTAATCTCAAAACCTCATCACATTGATGGAATTAGAATGTCACAACTCACACCTGGGAAGTGCAATTATTAACTAATAAAAACAGATTTTTAAGACTTTTTATAGGGATAAAGGAAAAAAAAGATTACATGAAAAGGAAAAGCATTCTGTTGTTCTTAAAGTTTTACAAATTTTCCAAAAACTCTACTGGATTTTCTTCTATTCATTCTCTAAATAGGTTCATTTGTATAAAAGCAGCTATAGCCACAAAAAAAAAAGAAAAGAAAAAAAGAAAAAACCTGTTCCATTAAAATGGGATAGCAATTAAAAAAATAGAGTAAACTACTTGGTGCTAAAACTGTTACAATATTGACATGTGAAAACTCAAAAGGTTTTTTTGGAGAAAAACAATAAAAAAAAAATAGGATTTATTTATTTCAGGCTCAATTTCTTTTCTTTTTACAGACAAGGTCTCGCTATGTTGCCCAGGCTGCAGTGCAGTAGTTATTCATAGGCACTATCATTGCACAATACAGCCTTGAACTCCTGGGCTCAAGCCTCATGGCTTCCTCCTCAGCCTCTTGAGCAGCTGGGACTACAGACGTGCACCACTGTGCCCAACTTTCAGGCTCAATTTTATTTTGGGTCTCATTTGATTTCTTTTGGACTGGGGCACATGGTAATTTGGGCAGTTAGTATTCTGGGAGCTTTAAAATACACCTTGAAAAACAAATTGAAACTTACTGACGAGTTCTCTTTGCTACTACATCGTCTAGCAGTTGTTCTGTGTTCAACTGGGCCTGAACCTGAAGGGAAAAAAAAAGCAGTAGATCCCACAGAAAGCAGAGGATTTGAATCCAAAGAGCTATCCTGCCCTGTAACTTTATAACCCAGTGTGGCCTGTGGATGAATGCAGCATAGAGGCCTGAGCTATTCTAGCAAAGCCTCTTGGTTGGAGTTCCTGTATTAGAATAAGTGGCAAATACAAGTTTATTCCTAAATAACATGTTAAATTCTTGTAAGACACTGTTATGGAGGGCAACAAAAGATAGTATATAGAAAAAATATAATACAAAGAATTAATCAAACGTCATGTTCTCTACACCCCGAACCCAATCCTGCCTACGATCAATGATTACTAAAGATGGCTGCTTAGGATCCTCTCTGAGTAAAGAGAAAACACCACCAAGGTTTTTTGAATACCTTCAGGCCTCTTCTGAAAAGAAAAGTTGCCTGACGCGTATCTTTCTGATGGCTTAATTTATTTCCATTCCTGGTAAAATTAGCTGGAACATTATTTCTGCAACAAAAACACATACACCATGAATAATCTGAGCCACTTAACTACTCTCAAACACCTTAAGAAAAAATAAGCAAAAAGTTAAATTCATAGGCTGAAAACTTGAAGTGCACATAACACAACAACTCTGAATTATTTCCTTACTTACATGAAGCTATTGAGATTTGATCTACAAAGATCTCCCTCTGTAGCATATCACATAACAACCTGGTTAATTCTGAAGTAATTTACCTTCCAAAAATTTAATTTTCTAATGTCCCAAACATAAGATGTCTTGTGAAGACATTAAAAATCACATTTTTAGTGTTATTTCCTAAATTTGGTGAAAACATAAATTTACAGATTTATTTACAGGATTAGTACAAAGAAAACCATACCTAGGCACATCATAGCAAAACTGAAAAGCAAAAATAAAGAGAAAAAAGGGCCAGGTGCGGTGGTTCATGCCTGTAATCCTAGCACTCTGGGAGGCCAACGCAGGAGGATCGCTCAAGGTCAAGAGTTCGAGACCAGCCTGAGCAAGAGCGAGACCCCGTCTCTACTAAAAAATAGAAAGAAATTAGCTGGAAAACTAAAAATATATAGAAAAAATTAGCCGGCCATGGTGGCACATGCCTATAGTCCCAGCTACTCGGGAGGCTGAGGCAGTACGATTGCTTGAGCCCAGGAGTTTGAGGTTGCTGTGAGCTAGGCTGATGGCATGGCACTCTAGCCCAGGCAACAGAGCAAGACTCTGTCTCAAAAAAATAAAAATAAAAATAAAGAGAAAGACTTGAAAAATAACATATCCTCCAGCTTTCTCTTCTTTTCTGACTCAGAAATCTTCATATAGTAATATAAACTACAGAAAAACTTTAATACTTTTCCACTCCTTGTTGTTTCATGCAGAGGATGCACTTTCTTTTTTTTAAGAGAGGGGGTTTCACTCTGTCATCCAGGCTGAAATGCAGTAGCATGATCATATAGCTCACTGCAGCCTCAAATTCCTAGGCTCAAGGGATCCTTCTGCCTCAGCCTCCTGAGTAGCTGACACTACAGGTATGCGCCACCATGCCTGACTAATGTTTTTTTTTCATTTTTTTTTTTTTAGAGACAGGGTCTCACTCTGTTGTCCAGGCTGGTCTTAAACTCCTGGCCCCAAGTGACCCTCTTGCCTCATCCTCCTAAATTGCCAGGATTATAGGGAAAAGCCACTGCACCCGGCTCCACTGCAATTTTTTGTTATAGAAGCAGGGTCTTGCTATATTGTCCAGACTGGTCTCAAAGTACTGGCCTCAAGCAATCCTCCTGCCTCGGCCTCCCAAACCACTGGGTTACAGACCAAGATCAGCCTCCACTGCATTCTTAATAAATTATGTTTGATTTGACTTTCACCAATTCCTTTCTGTTTTCTCTATAAAGTTGGTGAAGTATGAAAAAACAAAATTTCTTATTTACCTATTATATAAAAAAGTGCTTAACAGGTTCCCCAATTTTACCTCCAACCTTAGAGGTTTAAATGTAAAATTTCCCTAGCTAGCCCAATTAACATGTAAATGATGGGTTTTTATTTGAGAAGGTCCCTTTTCACAACAGTTATGACCAAATGATTTCCAAAAGATAATGGTTAACGTTAAACTGCAATTCTAGCCATTCCATTTATTAAAAAACCTCATCCCAGGTTTTGTTTTATGAATTATCTTCTATAAGATATGAATAAATGGCACTTGAAACTGAATAAGAAAACTTTACAGCTCGTGAGCTTCCTCTGTCTACTTTATCCTTACAGAGAACAGAATGCCTTAACAACAATAAGTCGTAATTTTTTTTTTTTTTTTGAGACAGGGTCTCAGCTCTGTCATCCACATGTGCAGTGGTATCATCATAGCTCAATACAGCCTCCAACTCCTGGGCTCAAGCATTCCTCCTGCCTCAGCCTCCTGAGTAGCTGGGACTACAGGTACATGCCACAGTGCCTAGCCTATGGGTCATAATTTTTAGATTTTTGCTATTACTTTCAATTTAGTATAAGAATAATTTCAGCTTAAGATGCATTCATGGAGAATTTTTTCTTTCTAGTTTGCTTTTTCCACAAATAACATACATTGTGATTCAGTGTTCTAGTGAGAGCCATCCAGACTGAATAACAAATTCAGTTTTCAGAATTCCCAATTTTGAATAATTTTGACCAAGGTGTTAAGATTTTTACCAAAATAAGCCAGGCACAGACAGTGATGCATGCCTATAGTCCCAGTTACTAAGGAGGCTGAGGTGGGAGGATTGCTTGAGGCCAGGAATTCAAGACCAGCTTAGGTGATACAGCAAGACCCCATCTCAAATTAAAAAAGCAAAACCACAAAAACAAAGATTTTTACCAAAATGATCATCTTCTGCAATTTTGTTCTACATGTCAAAGAAACAGGGTGATGCTTTTTAAATAGTCTATATTTGTTAAATCCATCAATAACACTGCCTCTAAGAAATATGGAAGCTATTACTGAATGCTTCTATATTGGACGTTCAAATAGATATCCCAAAAAATCTGTCTTGAAAATGACCAGGTAACTAGAAGAAACACTGCAAATCCATTCTATGGAACACCCAGTGCAAAAAGTGTTTACGCACAATACACATTATTAACTTATATTTGAGTACTTACTTTCTGTTTAATTGGTTAGATCTCTTGAGAACTGCAACTGGCTTCCTCTGCACTTCATTTTGTCTCAGAAGGTTTGCCTTCCTTTTTAACACTGGAAAATATCGTTCTATATTCTTTCAGAAGGCAAGAAACTATATTAATCAGATTGCTTTTTGCTATATACCCTACTAAAATAAACATTTCTGACGCAGAATGAACAGGGATTGACAACTGCTTGGAGGTGTAGATAAGGAAATGGAGAAACTAAAACTACTTAAAAAATTCCAGTCTAAGTGACTGAAAAGATGAAAACCACATTATACTTAAAATACTTGAGGTGTTCTGGGGCATCGGGAAGGGAAAAAGAAAAATTGGGAGGTTGTGACAACAAAGAAGCGGGAGTAGAAATGGTTAAAGGAAAAAAGAAAAATTAAATATAATAAACACAAGCACACGAAATGTACACTTTTTCTTCCTCCACACATATAAATTAAATCCATCATCAAAGCCAGGTTTCCATATATTCTATGCAGACTTCCCTAAAGTCTTTTACAATATGGACCATGTCTTATACTTATGGATTCCCCTATTATTTTAAGCATATGAGAAGTGCTTCATAAATATCCACTGACTAAATACTATAAAAACATAAAGTCTTCATTTTTATGAACATTTAGAAAAGAAGGGATAAAGAATACCAAGAGCATGGGTGAAAAGCTATGAAATCAGACTAATAGCCCATTCTAAACTTTGTACTTTGCCTTTAATAATAACACCAAGAACTATTTTATAGGTAAATGAGATAGTTCCTTCCATGATGCTGTTGTCACATGTCATTTTCCTTCAAAGTAACTGCCACATTATAATCATATAGTTGTCTGTGTGATAATTTAATGTTTATCTTCTTCACTAGACTTGCATTCTCCATGAAAACAGGACATTTTCTATTGAGTTCACTGCAGAATCCTTTTTACCTTGCCTACAGTGGGTACACAGTCAACATTTGTTTAATGACGAATACATGTAATAGAACTTATAATAATCCCTTAACATACATAGGTCGGAAGTTTGCATATGTGTGAATGTGTATTTTTAAAAACGTATACCTAGAAATTAGGTTTTGTTTTACTGTAATTTAAATATAAAAATTATTCCTTGAGGGAAAGAAATAAAGGTATTTATTTTAGTTTTTATGTAAATTTTTATTAAGGTATTATTTACACGTAATAAAATTTTCAGTGTACAGTTTAATGAATTTGGATAGTTGCATACAATTGTGTAAACACATCATAATCAAGATATAGAATGGTGCCCTTTTTATAAAACATTTCCTTGTACCCCTCTGCAGTTAATTCCTACTACTTGCCTGACTCCCATCCAAGCAATGACTGATCTGTCCTCATAGCTTGGCCTTTTCTACAATTTCAAATAAATGGAATCGTACGGTGCATAGTCTTTTGTGTTTGACTTCTACTGTTTAGCATGATTTGAGATGTACACATGCTGTCATGTGTATTAATATTGTATTTCTTTTTATTGCTGAATAGTATTTCATAGTATGGGTATAAGGTGTTTATTTTTAACTGTCAAAATCAGACAAATGGTTAAAAAACTACCTACCCATGAATATAAAATAACTGCTATACCTATGTAGCAATCACAAATTTTTTTAAGTTCACAGAAGTACTAAATGGCTTAATACTATTGGAATCAAGTTAAAGGTTCTACAGAACATAATATACCCCTAGTTTGGGGAAATTCTGCATAGAAAAGGGAAAAGCTACAGAATTAGCATTGACAAAGGTATATAATCCAGAAGAAGAATCCCTTAGAAACTTAAACACAACTTTTACTTGACAGGTATTTTTAAAGTGACTCTCTTGAATCAAAAAGAATATTTAGGGCCAGGCACAGTGGCTCACGCCTGTAATCCTAGCACTCTGGGAGGCCAAGGCGGGAGGATAGCTTGAGATCAGGAGTTCGAGACCAGCCTGAGCAAGAGCAAGACCCCGTCTCTACTAAAAATAGAAAGATATTAGCTGGCCAACTAAAATATATATAGAAAAAATTAGCCGGGCATGGTGGCACATGCCTGTAGTCCCAGCTACTCGGGAGGCTGAGGCAGAAGGATCACTTGAGCTCAGGAGTTTGAGGTTGCTGTGAGCTAGGCTGACGCCATGGCACTCTAGCCTGGGGAACAGAGTGAGACTCTGTCTCAAAAAAAAAAAAAAAAAAAAAAGAATATTTATTCTTAGAAACAATCACTGCTCAGTCAGCACAGCCCGTTTGCTCCCCCAGTAAATACTAGTAGTGTAAATTAATTTGCTATCTTTTCCATATAATTAGTCATTCACTTCACAGATAAGAAAATTTTGTACATTTTTATTGAAATAAAAACCTAACTAATTCATATGAATTATGGGAAGGAGGAGATAAAGTAATATAAAGTCTATGCTCAGAACTTTTTGTTTATTTTTTATTTTATTTTATTTTTTTTTTGAGACAGAGTCTTGCTCTGTTGCCCGGGCTAGAGTGAGTGCCGTGGTGTCAGCCTAGCTCACAGCAACCTCAAACTCCTCGGCTTAAGCAATCCTTCTGCCTCAGCCTCCTGAGTAGCTGGGACTACAGGCATGTGCCACCATGCCCGGCTAATTTTTTCTATATATATATTTTAGTTGGCCAGTTAATTTCTTTCTATTTTTTTTTTTTTTAGTAGAGACGAGGTCTCGCTCTTGCTCAGGCTGGTCTCGAACTCCTGACCTCGAGCGATCCACCCGCCTCGGCCTCCCAGAGTGCTAGGATTACAGGCGTGAGCCACCGCGCCCGGCCAGAACTTTTTGTTTAAGTGAAATTTTTCTAAGTACATACAGCAATTCAAAGCCAATTAAGTTATTTAGGTAACTTGCTTTAACGAATAGAAAAGAATGATATGAGTTACTTACATTTAAATAGAAATTTTCTGAATTTCTGGAAAATAATCAGCTTTACAAGTACTACATTCTATCCTACTCAGACTATTAATCCGTATTCAGGTTGAAGAAACAGTTTTTAAGAAACAACAAATTTCAAATCATACTTTTGCCAAAACCATCAAACTTACAGAGTTTGAATAAATGAGACCTTACTATTCAGTACATTCTTAGCACTCTATAATTTAACGTTTTTAATTTTAACTATTTTCAAGCAACTCAAAAGACTACCAGGTGTGATAATTTATAATTTTTACAGGCACAAGTCATTAGTTAGCAGTTAAACCCAATCTCATTTCCAGCATCCACATCTCACTGATGTTTTCTAATCTTTGGATAAATAGTAACTTCTTTTCTTTTTTTTGGAGACAGAGTCTCACTCTGTCACCTGGGCGCAAGTGCAGTGGTATCAGCCTAGTCCACAGCAACTTCAAACTGCTGGGCTCAAGCCATCCTCCTGCCTTAGCCTCTGAAGTAGCTAGAACTACAGGTGCGCACCATCACGGCCAGCTAATTTTTTCTATTTTTAGTAGAGACGGGTCTCGCTCTTGCATAGGCTGGTCTTAAACTCCTGAGCTCAAGGGGTCTTCCCGCCTCGGCTTTCCAGAGGGCTAGTATTACAGGTGTGAGTCACCGTGCCTGGCCTAAATAGTAACTTCTGTGATAGAATTTTAGAGGGAAAGGAAAATATTGGTGGTGGCAGAATTGAACAGTTAAAGATTCTAAGGCAGCTGTTGTTCCAACCAGAATATCCAAGTTTAAGATAATAAAGGAATGAACATCCTAAATTTTTTACCAGTATGACACTCTCATAAGTCAAAGAAACC
>CM052436.1:55776514-55795121 GCA_028533085.1 Varecia variegata
AGTCACCGTGCCTGGCCTAAATAGTAACTTCTGTGATAGAATTTTAGAGGGAAAGGAAAATATTGGTGGTGGCAGAATTGAACAGTTAAAGATTCTAAGGCAGCTGTTGTTCCAACCAGAATATCCAAGTTTAAGATAATAAAGGAATGAACATCCTAAATTTTTTACCAGTATGACACTCTCATAAGTCAAAGAAACCAAAGGGATTAAAAATAGATGAGTAGCATATTAAATTCCTTGATGGCTCAGACCTACTATACATAAAGCAATAGAAGAAAAACCATTTGTGAAATGCCTTAGCCAATTCAAAAACTACATATCGAGATGTAAATAAAACTTCAGTTAAGGGTTGAAAAGTAGTTAACTTATGGTGGTGAATAACGATAATTAAAAATATCAGGTAAGGGATAGGTAGCTACCCAAGAGAAATGAAATCTATGTCCACACAGAATTGTAGGTGAATGTCCATAACAACATTATTCATAATACCCCCTAAAAGGGAAATAAGGAAAATGTACCCCAATTGGTGAATGGATAAACAAAATGTGGTTTATCTATATAACATTACTCAGCAATAAAAAGGAATGAAGTACTAATACCTTCTACAACATGAATGAACCTCAAAAATAAGGCTAAATGGCAGACCACATATTATTATTGTATGATTCCAGTTACATAAAATGTACAAAAAAGGCAAATCTATAGAAAATCTACAAAAAGTAGATTAGTGGTTATCTGGGTCAGAGGATGGGGCATGACTGCAAATGGGCATGAGATTTCTTTTTAGGATAAAAATGTTTTAGAAGTAGATTGTTGTGAAGATTATACACGTCTGTAATTGTTCACTGAATTGTGTACTTAAAGCAAGAGAATTTTATGGTATGAAAATTATACCTCAATAAAGCTGTTAAAAAGTGTACATAGACACACATACACACACACGGGAAAGCCAGGAACCCATAAAAAATGTATATTTTGGTATGCTTCATGAATGAGAATGATTTTTATTTAGATTTTAAATTTTTTATACCAGCCCCAAAGTACATAAAAAAATAAAATGAAATAATATGCTCTCTCAAGTTCATTCACAGAAATGTTAGTACAAATAAAGGAAAAGAATATCTGATCCAAGATTAAGCCATCATATTATCTACCTTGTCACTTAGAGGTGGACGATTCATAGGACTAATTCCTTTTCGAATTCCAGTTGCTTTCCTAGCTGCAAGGCCCGTGATAACTCCGTAAGGACGTCTCTTTCCAGGCATTACTCTTCCTCTACGGCTCAGACTAGTCTTACCAAAACCTGTAGGAGGGAGGAAAAAATCTCAGTTTAAGAGCAAAGAACTAGAGGATTCGCATACGTTCCCCCTAGCCATCCCCTCTTTACCATTACTTTCTCAACAAACAGGACAGTCTAGAGACTTTACCTGTGAATATGGTAGCCACTAACATATGTGGCTACTGAGTACTTTAAGTATGACTAGTCTGATGTTACAAAGAATGTAAAATATTTTATTAATGATTTTATATTAATCCATATTGAAAAATATTTTGGATATGTAGGGCTAAATGAATTATGAACATGTAGCTTGCATTTTATTTCTGTAGGACATTGCTGATTTAAAGTGGAATCACTTTCTCATCTCCCATTTACTTTCTACTGCAATCTGGCTTCTTCATTTTCAGCCCTACTCTACTTATTTATTTATTTATTTATTTGGAGACAGAGTCTTGCTCTTTTGCCCTGGCTAGCAACCTCAAACTCCTGGGCTTAAACAATCCTTCTACCTCAGCCTCCCGAGTAGCTGGGACTACAGGCGTGCGCCACTATGCCTGGCTAATTTTTTCTATATATTTTTAGTTGTCCAGATAATTTCTTTTTATTTTTTAGTAGAGATGGGGTCTCGCTCTTGCTCAGGCTGGTCTCGAACTCCTGACCTTGAGCGATCCTCCCACCTCAGCCTCCCAAAGTGCTAGGATTACAGGTGTGAGCCACCACGCCCAGCCTGGCCCTACTCTATTTAAATTGCTTTTGTTAGAATCCCCAGTGAGTGCCAATGGACATATCTTAATCTGTGGCATGTGACATTGCTGATGTTGCTTTTCCATTATGTATCTTACCTATTTAAATACTTTTTCTAATTATTAAAAAAAAAACATGCTCACTGCAGAAATTCTAGAAACATTCTAGAAATTCTAGAAAGTACAAAAAAGATCAAAATAAAAATAAAAATCATCCATCAGCCTACCACCTAGTGATAACCACAAATATTCTTTCTAGTCTTTCTTTTACATACCATATATATATACATGTGTGTGTGTGTGTGTTTGTGTATATATTTTAAAAGTTAACATTTTTAGTTTCAACTATTTTTAAGCAATTCAAAAGACTATCACATGTGGTAATTCACAATTTTGTAGTAGTAAGTGCCTAGAAGGGATATTGAGTCAAACTTCCAGCAACTATATTTCACATTCTATGTACAACTTTGTAGCCTACATTAATACTATATACTGTGACTATTACCGCATGTTTTTATAACATCCTTTTATTGCATTTCTTTTAATGTGCCACACTTGATCCAACCAACTTTGCACTATTCATTTCAGTAAGTTACTTCTAATGTTACACTATGATAAATAACATTACAATAGAACCATAGATACATTTTTTATACCTATCTATGATTATTTCCTTCAGATACAAATTTCTAGAAGGTGAAATTCTAGGTGAAAGAGTAAAGCAAACTCAAGGATTTTTATTTATACAGAAAAAATTCCCTCCAGAATGAATGCATTCATTTATATTCCCAGGAACATAAGGGTGTCACTTATTCTACATCATTGACAACTCTGAATATTATCATTCTTTCTAATCTTTATCACTTAGTATTTGAAAAAATAATCTTGCCTCACATGATAGTTTGATTACTAGTGAGAAACATTTTCCATTTATTTTTTATCCACCTGTATTCTTCCACTCATTAACTGTAGTATTGATAAACCAGTTTTCTATGGCTGAGCTTTAATCTCCTTCTCATAATTGGAATTAATTTTTCAAGAATCAGTATCTTTACAACACCATATCATTTAGGAACATGGCATATCTTTCCACTTATTCAAGTCTTCTTTTGCCACTAAATTGGCTCAGTAAAGTTTTAAGCTTTTCCTCCCATACGTCCCGCACGTTTCTGGTTAAATTTATTATTAGGTATTTTATACATTTTGCTGTCAATCACAAAAAGACCCTTTTTCTAATAATAATTTTCATATTGTCATTCCTGTTATTACAGAAAGCTCTGAGATTTTAATGAGTACTTTTTTTTTGGTTCCTATTAATATTTTCAGTCCAGAGTTCAACAAGATAGTTAGAAAAACCTGTTACGTTATGATGGCTGAGGCACTTATCAAATTGCCTTTCAGCTCCCAATTCACCCTTTACTGCTCTACTTCTGGTACTGGAACATTTCTCTTTTGCCAGCTGGCACAATGTTAAGCTTTGTCAGTAGAGGGCACTGTAGAGATCCTGGAGGAAGGGTTTCAATATGCTTTCTCAAGGTTTGTTCCTGTGACAAAGGACTAATAGTGACAACTCCTCCCCAGCCCTCCATACTGTCCCCCAGGGCCAGGATGAGACTATGGTGAGGCTAGAGAGACAGCAAGGGCACAAAATTTGCGAGTGATGCCTTAAATTTTGTGTCCTTGGCATCAGTCTAGTCCTAGTCCTAGTTTTAGGCATCATGCTAGTCCTGGCCCTTATTCCCCAGTGAATTTAAGCTGCACCACCTGCATATGCAGCTTCCCAGTGAGGTCCATCAGCATGGCAACTCAGTGAACTTCTCTACCATTGAGCAAGCCATGGCCTTGCCCTCTCTAACAAAGTTGGGAACTTCGCGGTGGGTAGGGGGGATTTTCTTCCAGATTCGTTCCTTTCTCAGGTGCTCTTCCTAAGTTCCAAAGGTACTGATTGCTATTACTTTTAAAATCAAGGGAAAAAAGCAATAAAGATGTAAATTTTAAAAAATTTTATTTATTTTTTTGAGGCAGAGTCTCGCTCTGTTGCCCGGGCTAGAGTGAGTGCCGTGGCGTCAGCCCAGCTCACAACAACCTCAAACTCCTGGGCTCAAGCAATCCTTCTGCCTCAGCCTCCTGAGTGGCTGGGACTACAGGCATGCACCACCATGCCTGGCTAATTTTTTCTATATATATTTTTAGCTGTCCAAATCATTTCTTTCTATTTTTTAGTAGAGACGGGGTCTCACTCTTGCTCAGGCTGGTCTCGAACTCCTGACCTCGAGCGATCCTTCCGCCTCAGCCTCCCAGAGTGCTAGGATTACAGGCGTGAGCCACCGCACCCGGCCTAAATTTTTAAAAATTTTAAAACAAGTTATTGCTTTATGTGTGATTTCCTTCTAGAATTACAACAAAATGAAGATTAAACCATGCTAGAGAGAAACTGTACATTAAAATTAACTTAAATCTATAATGACTTGCTATTTTTATTTGTATTAAATAATGAAACAGCTACTCTTTACTGTAGGTACTTTACAGTAGGCATTGTGCTGAGTGTTTTAATTTACATGAGAACCTGACCAGGTTGATGCCAACATCACAACGCAGGTGAGCAAAGTAAGGCAAAGAATGATGACTACCTAGAGGTCACAGTTACGATATGGCAGAGCCATGACCTAAATGCAGGTGTGTGTGGATCCAAAAACTGAACACTTGGCCGGGCACTGTGGTTCACTTCTGTAATCTTAACATTTTGGGAGGCCAGGCAGGAAGATCACTTGAGGCTGGGAGTTCAAGAGCAGCCTGAGTAAGAGCCAGACCCCGTCTCTACAAAAAAATAGCAAAATTAGCCAGGCGCGGTGGCACATGCCTGTAGTCCCAGCCACTTGGGAGGTTGAAGCTAGAGGATTGCTTGAGCCTAGGAGTTTGAGGTTGCAGTGAGCTATGATGACGCCACTGCACTCTAAGCCCAGCAGCTCAGGAGAGAGAGCAAGACTCTGTCTCAAAAAACAAAAACAAACAAAAAACAAACAACAAAAATTGAACACTTCTCCAAACTGTTATATAAAAAGCAAAGATAAGAAAAGGCAGAATGTAATCTATAGTACACATATTCTTTTTTTTTTTTTTTTTCCGAGACAGAGTCTCACTTTGTTGCCCGGGCTAGAGTGAGTGCCGTGGTATGAGCCTAGCTCACAGCAACCTCAAACTCTTGGGCTTAAGCGACCCTACTGCCTCAGCCTCCCGAGTAGCTGGGACTACAGGCATGTGCTACCATGCCCGGCTAATTTTTTTTTCTATATATGTATTTTAGTTGGCCAGATAATTTCTTTCTATTTTTAGTAGAGACGGGGTCTCGCTCTTGCTCAGGCTGGTCTCGAACTCCTGAGCTCAAACAATCCGCCCGCCTCGGCCTCCCAAGTGCTAGGATTACAGGCGTGAGCCACCGCGCCCGGCCTATAGTACACATTTTCAAGGAGGAAAAAACAACTATTATAGAAAAAGTGTGCACACTCTGGGCTGGGTATTACAAAATGGGCAAGATTTGAAGAGATGAAGGATTCTAGGTTGGAGTGACAAGTACAAAGTCATGGATGACCACAGCACATTGAGAGACAGTCTAGGGAAAAGACAAGAAGTGAAGGGACATAGTGGGCTCAAATCACAGAGGCCTTTGAATAAGAATGCAGACTGCACTAAGCATGAGGGGTCTATGAATTTACAGACTGTATCAGTCTAGAAGCAATATTTTAGACTGAATGGAAGAGGGAGAGGGAGATGGAAGGTGGTAAGACCATCTCAGATGCTATTATAGCACTTAAACATGGCAGGATAAAGGACTGGGAGAGGAACAAAGAAATCTGAAATATTCCAGGCCGGGTGGGTTGCTCATGCCTGTAATCCTAGCACTCTTGGAGGCCGAGGCGGGTGGATCATTTGAGCTCAGGAGTTCGAGACCAGCCTGAGCAAGAGGGAGACCCCATCTCTACTAAAAATAGAAAGGAATTATAGGACAACTAAAAATATATACAGAAAAAATTAGCTGGGCATGGTGGTGCATGCCTGTAGTCCCAGCTACTCGGGAGGCTGAGGCAGGAGGATGGCTTGAGCCTAGGAGTTTGAGGTTGCTGTGAGCTAGGCTGATGCCACAGCACTCTAGCTCAGGCAACAAAGTAAGACTCTGTCTCAAAAAAAAAAAAAATAATTACAAAAAATAAAAATGAAATATTCCAAAAGAATGAATAAATTAGTAGGACAAAGAGAAAGATAAAAGGGATGAGGAATCCATTATTTATCATACCAAAGATTGATGATTAGATGAGAAAGACTGACAAGAAAGTCTCATTAACAGGAATAAAATTGATTAAAACAAGAAAGTATGGGATAGAACTCATCCTTTCATACCTTCTATTTCGGACCATTTGTTTATAACACAAATACTCATCATCCTTTCTACTGTCTTCGATTTATCTCTTATCCATAGCTTTTTCTCCTCTACCTTCTAGCAGGCCTAGATAATCCTTTCCTCCACCTTTCTACCTCTGAACAAACTTCATTAGCTGTATCTCAGTTTTAGCAGTGGTTCTATTTTTTAACCTTTCATTTGTCATATTCCATAAAGTAAGAAAGATCTATACATACTGCTCCAATTCTCTCCCCTCTTATGTTCAGTAACTGTCTTATGTTCTAAAAAGTACTATAAAAGGGTACTAAAGATATCATCCAGTGCAAGAGTCTTTTCTTAGTATTCATCCATTTAGCCTCTGTGGAGAGTTTTCTTCTCTTTCCAAAGTAATTTCATTCTCTTTGTACTTCAATTACCACTTCTATGAAGATCCTTTCATTTTTAGCTCCACTAGAGCAACAGTTTAACACTAGCTGTGTATCAGAACCACCCAAGGAGCTTTAAAAAAAATCCCTACGCCCTACATCTATAGATTCTGGGTTTTTTGTTTTTGTTTTTGTTTTTTTTTTTGAGACAGAGTCTCGCTCTTTTGCCTGGGCTAGAGTGCTGTGGCATCAGCCTAGCTCATAGTAACCTCAGACTCCTGGGCTTAAGCAATCCTTCTGCCTCAGCCTCCCGAGTAGCTGGGACTACAGGCATGCGCCACCATGGCCGGCTAATTTTCTTTTTTCTATGTATATTTTTAGCTGTCCAAATCATTTCTTTCCATTTTTAGTAGAGACAGGGTCTTGCTCTTGCTCAGGCTGGTCTCGAACTCCTGACCTCGAGCGATCCACCTGCCTCAGCCTCCCAGAGTGCTAGGATTACAGGCGTGAGCCACCGCGCCCAGCCTACATCTATAGATTCTGGATCAGAAGAAATGAAGTACAGCCAGAGCATTTGTCTATTTTTATAAAACTCTATAGGTACAACCAAGGTTGAGAACAACTAAAACTAGAGACAGAAATTTTCATCTTTCTTTTGAATCCCTAGACTAATCCCTTCATGAATTTCTTTCACAAATACATCATTTGTCTTAATAATATCAGGAGCCTTATCATTTAAATGAAGATTTGAGGAATTTTCTGGGAAATATGACATCATAGAATATATGCAATCGTATTACTGGCTCATTTCCAAAGCAACCTGTAAATATGCCCATCTCTCCTACCTCCAAAAAGAGCAGCACTATCAAATATTTTGGTCTCAGGACCTCTTTACGTTCTAAAAATTATTGAAGACTCCAAAGAGTTTTTGTTTCTGTGGGTTATGTTTATTGATTTTTACTGCATAAGAAATGAAAACTAAGACATCTAAAACTATTTCATTTAACAAACAACAATAATAAACCTACTACATGTAGGGTAAACAAAATATTTTTAATGAAAAATAACAATTATCTTCCAGAACAAACAAAAATATTTAGTAAAAGAATGGTATTGTTTTTGCATTTTTACAATCTCTTTAGTGTCTGCCTTAACAGAAGATAGCTAGATTCTCACATCTGCTTGTTGTGGACTGAATGTTTGTGTCTCTCCAAAATTCTTATGTTGAAATACTAACCCTTAATATGATGGTTATTAGCAGACAGGGCCTTTGGGAGGTAAAGTCATGAGGGTGGAGCCACCATGAATGGGATTAGTGCTCTTATAAAAGCTCTCTAGCCTTCTTTTCGTTGTGTGAAGATACCACAAGTCCATAGTCTGCAATACAGAAGAGGGTCCTTACCAGAACCCAAACTTGTTGGCACCCTGATCTCGAATTTCCAGTCCCCAGAACTGTGAAAAATTAATTTCTATTGTTTATAAGCCACTTAGTCCATGGTACTTTGTTATAGCAGCCTAACCTGACTAAGACACTGCTTCTGCATTCAATTTAATTATCAGATGTCATGAAGACTCTGGAAAAGTCTACTGTATGGTCATGAGAATGAGAGTGAAATACAATTAATATCTTCGTATTATAAAAACCGTTTTGATCTTGTGGATCCCGAGTCTTGGAGATTCCTCAGGGGCCCCCAGACAACATTTTGAGAACCACTGCTATATAGCACTCTACCACTGAAGGACATCTAGGTTGTTCCTACAAGTATTTATTGAATGCCTAAATTACATTAGGCACACAGTTAGAAAGACTTCATTCACTTATTTGTTCAACCATCAAAATCATATTGAGTATCTGCCAAAGGCTCTCTGTCCTACTTATTCTCTTACCTCAAGCTAACATCTTCATTGACCTTACAATGCAGAAATCTGGAACTTTTCCTAGCCAATCAGAGTTTAAGACAATCCCCTGTCACTGCACATTCAGTAACAGCAGCAGCTGTTCTATTTTCACCCCTGTCACATGTAAGTAATGAATGTACAAGTCCAAGCTCAATCTTATGAGAATCCTAAGCTGCCCCTGGATATCATTTATCTCAAGGCTCAGATCATAATTCCCAAAAAAAGGAAATATTTTCTGACCCTTTATGGGCCAGATCATATTTCACCTTATCATTAAATCACCTGATCTTCTTGGCACAAAATCCCTATCTAAAATTCTATATTACTATCTAAATTTCTCTTATGGCATTTCTTACACTTTATCTTTTCTATCTTATCTCTGCTACTAGAAATTAATTCATTGATCTAAAAGACCCATCTTTATATACCCCTAGAACCTGGGTCAGTTCTTATCAGCATTTATCAGATATTTAACACATCAATGAATGTATTTCTGACTTCTGTGAGCTGTGAATAGTTATTTTAAAACAAATCATATATAAGATATGGTATGTTGAATCACATTTATAAGAAATTTTGAAATATCACTGGAATTAAATATTCATTTGCTACAGCTAAATACCTGTCACAAAATTTACTCCCTTAGGTTCAGCTAGTCAAGAAATTATTAGGGAAGAATAAATTTTTTGTAGAGCCCAATCTTAGTTATACATATTTTGAGGACATGTTGGCATATTAGCTGTTAAATATAGAAGTACTTATGCTCAACCCACTGGAGATTATTTTTATGTTTTTCAACATATAGAATAAAAACCAATTTAGAATATAGTTTGTCAAACTCTTTTTATATAGGTGAAAAAGATTTAGAGTTTTTTAATTTGAACAAGGGTTTTTTTCTAAAATGATGATATTGCTGCTAAGAAAGTTAACAAGCTATGTATAATTAATAGTGTTCAGTTACTGCCTCCAATCCATTTTAGAACAACATGGTTATAAATAAGTTTCCAGGTTACCAAAAATAACTATATATGTAGAGTTTCAGACTACATCTAAAGAATTCAATTCTGAGTGTCACCTTTGGAGGATTTAACACATCCTAAAGGTCTTGGATGATAAGATAAAGAGTCTGGAGGTCATTTTCTATGCAGAATATAATAGTAATCTCTATATATTTAAAGGGTTCTCATGTAGAAAATGGAGTTTGCTTCCTAAAACTTTGAAGAAGTAATAGATAAGCATGCTTTAATTCAAATTAAGAGAGTTTTCTATTTACCAATAAAGCTATCTCCAATAATGGAACAAGTTGTCTTGTGAAGTGATATACTACATCACTGAATATATTTAAGCTGGAGTTAGATAGCCATCCATCAGACAGACTGTTAAAGGAACATCTCACTGGGATGGAGACTGGAGCTTATGATATGTAAGATCCTTTGCAATTCTACACCAGAAATATAATTTAGACTATTTATAAACTGAGGTTATTTCAAAATGACTTAATGTTTTTAAGAAATGGTGTTACTGCCTATTTAAGGCAACTTAAATTTTTACCAGATCTTAAGATCTAAACAAAAATCTGAGAGTAGAGGAAACACAAATAACAAACAAAGGAAACTGATGTATTTCCTTCATGTGTTAGGTATATGCTGTAAACAGTATACTATGAACCCACAAATAACAGCTTTTTACTAAAGCTTACTTTCATAACTTACCAGAATTCTGTTGGATTCCCCACCGTACTCTCATCCTGAATTGCCGGGTACCACTCTGCTGGAGTCTTCTATTTAGTCTTGGAAAATTCTGCTTCTTTCCTTCCTTTCGGTTCAATTTGATGATATCATCTATGATAGAGGAAATGCCACAATTATTTTCATTTTACCTTAATGTTAATTGCTCAGTCTCATTTTCTAGTTGATAGAGTTCCTCCGTTCCTAAGTTCTTTGCTACTTTGAAAGCAAGCACTTCCATAAGAGGACAATAATGATAAGAAGATAAAGCTCAAATTAGCTATTTTACAATAGCCCAAAGCAAGGCCAGGCATGGTGGCTCATGCCTGTAAGGCTTTGGGAGGCCAAGGCAAGAGGAATGCTTGAGGCCAGGAATTTGAGACCAGCCTGGGCAACATAGTGAGACCCCTGTCTCTACAAAAAAATTAAAAATTAGCTGAGTGCAGTGGCACGTCCCTGTAGCCCTAGCTACTCAGGAGGCTGAGGTGGGAGGATCCCTTGAGCCCAGGAGTTTGGGGTTACAGTGAGCTGTGACTGTGACACTGCGCTCCTGCCTGGGCAACAGAGCAAGACCCGGTCTGAATGCAAAAGAAAGGAAAATAGCCCAAAGCAGATCTACCAAAGAGATCTATTATCCATAGTATTTCTTTCCCTAATAAATGTAAACAAGCTAAAACTTGTTCACAAAAATTATTCATGCTTACTTTCCATAATCACAGATGTCTCCATTTTTTTTAAAGATGACTTTAAATATAAATATAAAGTCAGTATAAATATAGGTAGTCAAAAAATAAGTAAATCATTCAATCAAAAGACCAAATTTCTAAATTCACCTCAATTCAGCAAATATTTATTGAGCATAGACTATTTGCAATGAATATATAGCAGGCTGTGCTGTAACCAAAACAAACAGAAGTAAAATATGGTCCCTTCTCTCAGTAAGTTTACAATTATTCATGAAAATAGATATGAAAACAACAAATACAAAATTAAACAAGTACCATAATAAAGGTATAAGATAAAAGAATATACTATTGATTTCCCTCTTCTAGCAAAGTAATTCATAGTTACCGTATTTTTCTTTCTATACTGATCTCTCTAAGCCTCATTATATTCAAAAATACTTTCAAACTGCCCCAATTCAAACATCACATTGCTGTAATATCACAACAGAACAATGTGAAGATCAAGAAACTAAATGTAACTCCAGATTCCTGTTTACTAATATATCTATTAAAGGAGGTTACCAGATGCCAAAAATACTCATTTAAGAGATATCCAAACACTTTCTACACAGTCCTAACTCCAATATTAATTTTGATAATTGGTAAAACAAACCAAAGAAACTATACATAGTTGACAGCTCTTTAATAAAACTTCAGAAAACTTATTAACCTCGATCATTTTTTCCCAACCTGCTCTAAGCAAAATAATCTATGTCAATATAGTCTTTACAGAAGTCAGAGAAGGAAATATAGATAATAAAGATCCTTTCTAACATACACTGCTCTACCTCACCCATCAGTAATCTTTTAAGACTCTTACTCACATTCAAATATTCATATAAAATATTTCAAATCTCCCCAAAGTATTTTGTCTTCTTGAAATCAATGTCCAGCTACAAGAGTTCATCAAAGTTAAAAGACAAAAAGTTTTTTAAAAAATGAAAAGTTCTCATGAATATCAGCTATAAGAACATGTTAAATTCTCAATGAGCAGAAAGGGAACAGTTAGGAAGACACTACTTATGAAACATTACTTTCCTTTAACAAGGCACTATTTACTTTTCATCAGAAGTCTAAAATTTCAGAGCCTTGAGAGTATGCCAAAAAAATCAATTTGGTCTGGGGACCATCCAAAAAAAAAAGAGGCAGAATATAATTCTGACTAACAAGGTTAATTTTAAAATACAGCATATGGAGTCTAAATATAACTAAAAATTAAAGGTAGCAAAGCATATTAAATATAAAATGTTTTATATTTAAACATTTTATTATCTAAATCCTCAAACATGTTCAATGAGCTACTATGGCAGAGAAGATGCTTCCAATCTAAAAGAAGAAAATGGCTTTCTCCTACCCAATGCGTAGATAAGTAGACATCATAAGGAAAAAACTCCCTTACAATGAGCTGCTTATAGTTTCTTCCATAGCACTAGGTGTATATACATAATAATAGTAGTAGTAGTAACCAAGTACTAATAGGCATTGCTCTGACATGTACCCACTTAATTCGTACAACAATCCTATGAAGTATCCATAATACCTATTTTCAAAATAAGAAACTGAGCCAACCATGAGGCTACCTACATAAACCTGGTAGATGTTCTATATGAAGTTCATATAAACCAGCTAAGCCATGATTTAAAACAAAAAACCAAGAAATCAGATTCCAAAACCTCTGCAGACCTGCAGATGAAATATTCAGAAAGTTTAATAACTGTCCAAAATAGATCATCTCTTCATCCCATTTCTGTAAAATTCTCACTATTAAGGCACCTGCCAGACTGCCGTATGTTCTTGGGAGAGAGAAAAGAGAATAAGCTCTATTTTAGCTCTCCAAAGCACTTCATTTCTACCTCAAAGAGAATTACCCCTCGATTTTCTTCACTTAAACATCCTAATTACCAAATAGGATACATGCAAAAAAGCAAACAAAAAAACCCTAGGAACTTAAGAAATGTATTGGTATGAAAATATATGTTTGACATTTCCCTACATCTGTAGCTGGAGGTTTCAGAGCTAGACTGAAATCCTGGCTCCACCACCTTCTCCTTGTATGACTTTGAGCAAGTTATTTAATTTCTCTATGCCTCAGGTTTCCATAAAATAAGAGTAACAACAATGGCTTATGTAATATCTATAGTGTGTGTACGAAAATAAAATATAGTGCCTACTGAGTATTGTAAGCAGTTTACCTATGCCTATTGATTCATTTAATACTTACAGTCACCCTATGAGACAAACACTATTATCACCTTTCTACAGATGAGGCACTGGGAGGTAATTTGCCTATGGTCACTATGGCTAGTAAGTGGCAGAGGCAGGATCTGAACTGAGACAGTATGGCTCTGGATTTCTCATAGGGTTATTATAAGGATAAACTAAGTTAATATACATAAAATGATTAGTCCTAGCCAGCGTCGTGTCTCACGCCTGTAATCCCAGCAGTTTGGGAGGCCTAGACAATAGGATTGTTTGAGGCCAAGAGTTTTAGTCCAGCCTGGACAACACAGCAAGACCTTATCTGTATAAAAAAATTTAAAAAATTAGACCGGCTGGTGGCGCACGCCTGTAGTCCCAGCTATTCTGGAGGCTGAAGCAGGAGGATCACTTGAGCCCAGGAGTCCCAGGATGAGGTGAGCTGAGCACAACAATGCACTTCAGCCAAGGTGACAGAGTGAGACCCCATATCTTAAAAAAACAAAGTAAAATAAAATGCTTAGTCATCAAAGTCCAGGACCTGGCAAGTAGTAAGCACTCAATAAATATTCATTATTATACTATTTCTTGGCCTTAGCTCAAATGATTTCTCATTCCTTTCAAGCTCAATCCGGACAAGCAGTAAGGGGAGACTTGAAGCCAAATCTATTATTCTGATAATTTACTTAATTCACATATTGAGTTCTGACCTGTGGCAATCCTGGAAACCAAGCGTTCTTGGCTTTTGATCAAAAACTTTCCAGATAAACCACAACAAAAGACAAAACAAATGGAAAGAAATGACAACCAAAAGAAATGTTTTCATGATGGATATTACCCTAAATACCATCCTGGGAAAGGTTACACCTCTGAAGCCACTAGTCAGGTAGTTACTTTTCAAACATTCGAAACCTGCGGGCCACAGAAAGAGCTGGCAGAGCTGACTACAGCCAATACCATCACTTGAATCGCGACAAAAATGGAACTGCTTTTAGCCCAGCTAAGCCAAACACAGAGGCCAGTGCCTCAGTAGTGTGAGGTATGAATTTTTAACCGAATCACCAACCTCCTGCTTTTTATATAATCAGCACCAAACCATACCATCTTTCTTACATGTACTAAACCCTACGCTTTATCTGGCTTCTCAGCAATCCACATAAATCTTTTTTAGTTTTTGCTTTATTTTTTTTAATTAGCTAACTTTGAGGCCTGGATAGGGAGAATGTGCTTTTCTAGGCTGAGCTCAACAGAACACCTGACAGGACTGCTTAAAGATATCTTCTGACAGACGCTCCCGGGTCGGCCGTGCGTAGGTGGCGCCCGTCAGAAATCGCCAGCGCCGCGCGCAGGCCTGGGCACAATGATGCCCAATAAGCCCTTTTCTGGAACCACCGGTTTTAACCGATCGTAGAGCCAGCCGCGCTCTCAAAGACCTTTCTTCAGAAAGAAAGGCTTAGTCGGACCATTACCCCCGCTCCTGATAACACCCACAGAGAACATGCTCAAGGGAAACCCGCGGAGTTTTCCTCACAAAGAGCAGAGGTAACCGGTGAGCGGCAGCGCCCGTCTGGGGAGAAAGGGTACGCACCCCTCGACCCTCCAAACCTCCTGCCCGCAGCGCCCCCACCCCCACAGCCCCTCCTCAGACACAGCCTCGGCCGAGGGGCCGCCCGCTCCCACAGGATCGGCCCGGGCACTGGGCCGCGAACCTGCGTTCCCCGCTCGCCTCAGGGACCCCTGCTCGGTTCCGCCCACCCGCAAGAAAACTCGATCGGCAACTGCGGCCAACCGCCCCTTCCCCCACAAACCGCGCCACTTGGTTCCACCCACACCCTCCCCCCACTCCCACTCAGCCCCTCACCCAAAGACATATCAATTTTATCGAGGTTTTCGTTGCTGCGGACTTTCGGCAGCGGCGACGGAGTCGCCGTGGCTCCCACCAACCGGGTACCAAACCGGTTCATGGCTGGAGACGTCGCGCTAGAACAGTCAGTGGCGAAGGCCAGAGTCGCAGGCCTGCCACCTCCCACTCACGCACGCAGACTAGCTGCACCGAGGAGCGCGCACGCGCGCCGGCGGCGTCCTCGTCCTCCCACCCCCGGCCGCGGGCGGAGGGGGCGCTACAGAGACGAGCGGCCAAGAGCGGCCCCACGCCATGACTCGCTCCTAGCGGCCCTTGTCGGACCGGACGAAGCATTGCAACCTCTGCTCTGAGCGCTGAGGACGGCTGTTTTAGCTGTTCGACTTTCGGCCCCAATTGGGGAATGCGAGACCCTGAGCACCTCAGAATCATATGCCTTAAATGATATCTTGATCTTCTGTGTCCCTGAAATCCATTTTGTTGCAGAAAGGCCCCCTATACTTCGGTACACAAGAACCGCGCACAACTCACTGCAACGCAGCCTCGGGAGGCCGGACAGACCCCTGCGAGCGTAGATTGTAGTGCTGCATCCCAGCTCCCCTTTCCCTGGCACGCCCCTCCACCTGCAGCTTGCAGAGTTGCCACGTCTGAACACAGAGCAAGGCTGCAGTGACAATTCTTGCGTCACCTTAACAACAAAAGTAAATGCTAACGTTTCCCGTATCTGTACCACTTCTCAATCAGCACTCTCAAAACATTTGCCACGGTACTACCTACCTTAATAAGACCTCATCTTCCCTTGGGAGGGGTAAGTACCTCTATTTAGTTGCATCTTTCTCTGATTCATTTGCGTTGGGAATGGATAGGAGGATTCCTTTTCTTTCTAATCATCCCTATAGAAAAACTTAATAATATTTGATGAATTCCTGCATAACAGTTTTCTTTTCCTATTTACAAAATGTGGTATTCCCTCTCTTCTTACCTCATTCTCCTTTCCCAAAGTAACTGCGTTTGTATGGAAGCATTTAAATTAAATCATCCTCATAACAGCTTACAACTATCTCAGACATTTGCATCCAAGGAAAAAACCTAGGGCAGGTATTCTATCCATCTAGAAATGTCTGCCACCTTTTTCCTTACACTTCTTAAAATGCTAAAATTTCTTTAGCATAGAGAAACGAGTCAGAGCTTTGAGGTGACCTGAACCACAATAGCCTGTGCTTAATTTAGTAATGTCATAATATCATGTGGTTTCCAATTTCAACACCAATGACACATTTTACTATTTTTTGCTTGGGGATCCCATGTTTTAAAATATCTCTTATTATGTCCATTGTATTTATTTTTTTATTGCATTTATTAATAACTTATTTTCCAATTTTTATTAATTAAAAAACGGCTATGTCCCAGCTATCCTTTCCATGTCTGAATTCAAAGTAAAGTTTGCAGTGACAATTTTGGAGTCACTACTACAATAAAAGTAACTGTGAATGGTTCTCTTATCTGTAGTGTGGATAAAACCATGAGCCATCACACAGAGTTATGTTTCCAGCTGAAAGCAAAGAACTATAACTTTTTGTGAGCTTGGATAGTCTTATATTGGGGAAATGTATGATTTTTATTAGGCTTTTGGAAATATTATGTTACTTCTTATTCTCAAAGGTCAAGTTGTTTATTTTTTTCCCCATGACAAAAATATAACTATATAGAAAGAGTGAATCAGCATAGGATACACCTAGGTACAAGAAACTTTAATGGTGGAGGAAGCTTTGGATTCAGAAAGATGCAAGGACAACATTTCACATGCCAAGGAGAATAGCATGTATGCTTAGCACAATGTGCTTGATTTGATTTTACTACTCCTCTACCCTGTAGCCACCACCTCTCCCTGGACTACTAAAAACTAGAGAAAATGGGTTGTAGGCTCAAGAGCTTAGTGGTACCTTTTTCATTCACTTCTGTCATTCACTGTGTAATCTTGGGAGAGTCTCTGGGCCTCATACTCATCTTCAAAACAAGACACTAGTAATACTAAGTATGGGAATTATACTAAGTTATTCCTAAGATTTCTTACAGTTCTAAAATTCTCTAAGCACAAGACATTTTTCTCCACATTAATTATCCTTCTCTCACTAGAAATAACTTCTACAATCTATGCTTATTTGTGGGAGTAAACTACAGGGAGGAACCTTAGGTTAAGTTCTTAATTTTATGGAAGAAAATTAATGCATTTAGAGTTTCGATGCATTTTGCACTTCAGATATTTATAGGACAGATAACAAAAATCCCAAATGGATAAAATCCTCCTGACCACTAACGTTAAGATTCTCTTTTATCCTGAACTTCTCAAAACTGAAGCCTCATGCCAAATCTCCTTAGCTCTAAAGGACGTGCTCCCAGTATTTCATTAAGCAATCCCAGCTGTTGTGTTTTGGACTTTCAGGTTTCCCCAAGGGCCTAGGGTCTCAGACTCTCAGAGCAATCACCCAGATTCTAAAGGAAAAAAACAAGAAAATAAGAGTGAAGCATTGTGGGTAAAAGTAGGTCTGTAACACACAAAACAAAACAAAATAGCATCCTGAGACACACACAGCAAAAATGAAGAGACAAACCAAGAAACCAGAATGGGGTTTCTGTCCAAGAAGTCAATCAGCCAACTACAAGGGCTGGAGTTATCATAAAAGGTCAACCTTACAATTTTCTGGGGCATGAGAGGCAGCTATTCATTTAATCATGTATTCATTGAGCACCAGGCATTGTAATAGGCCCTGGGGATAAAATGGTGAGTAAGGTGGATACAGTCCCTATCTTCACACAGCTTGCAGAACAAAAAATATTTTCTGAGCACCTGCTGTGAGTAAGGCACTATGCTGGACATGGGGTATATAACCTTTGTCTGGTGTACAGCAGTTCAGCAGCTTCATCTCAGTCAAAATAAACATAGAATTCAAGCAGTTGCCCTTTTAAGAGGTATGATTTCACACAATTTAGATAAGACAACATCTAGGATTGCCAGATAAAATACAAGGCTAGTTGAATTTAAATTTTTTTTTTTAAATTTTTTTTTTTTGAGACAGAGTCTCACTCTGTTGCCCGGGGTAGAGTGAGTGCCATGGCATCAGCCTAGCTCACAGCAACCTCAAACTCCTGGGCTTAAGCGATCCTACTGCCTCAGCCTCCCGAGTAGCTGGGACTACAGTCATGCGCCACCATGCCGGGCTAATTTTTTCTATATATATTTTTAGTTGGCCAGATAATTTTTTTCTATTTTTTTAGTAGAGACGGGGTCTCGCTCTTGCTCAGGCTGGTCTCAAACTCCTGAGCTCAAACAATCTGCCCGCCTCGGCCTCCCAAGTGCTAGGATTACAGGCGTGAGCCACTGCGCCCGGCCTTGAATTTAAATTTAAGATAAACAG
>CM052436.1:55795621-55856440 GCA_028533085.1 Varecia variegata
GGCTAATTTTTTCTATATATATTTTTAGTTGGCCAGATAATTTTTTTCTATTTTTTTAGTAGAGACGGGGTCTCGCTCTTGCTCAGGCTGGTCTCAAACTCCTGAGCTCAAACAATCTGCCCGCCTCGGCCTCCCAAGTGCTAGGATTACAGGCGTGAGCCACTGCGCCCGGCCTTGAATTTAAATTTAAGATAAACAGTGGACAATTGTTTAGTATAAGTATGGCTCAGGTTTCAGATAAACAGCAATATTTTTTAGTACAGTATGTTTCATGTAATATTTAGCATATATTTACACTAAACAATTATTCATTGTATGAAATTAAATAATTCAAACTTAAAGCTGTTGCAACTTTAAATTATTCTGAGCCTTGAGGGCAATATGGCTATGTAGCCTGAGTCACATAGCATGCAGTTGGAACTTCTGCTTTTTCCTGTAAATGATTAGGAATGACCAAATGGTGCCAGAGAGAAGACCCTCTCTAGTCCCCGCCATAACATTACTCCTCCTCATGAAATGTTAAAGCAATCTTCCTTGGAATGTAACAAGCTATACTAATAGAATTGCTTTAAAGAATGGCCTTGTATGGAAAATATTGCAACCCTGCTAGAGCTGTTACTATCTATGTAAGTGAAACCTTAGCTTCTTTTTTTTTTTTTTTTTTTGAGACAGAGTCTCGCTCTGTTGCCCGGGCTAGAGTGAGTGCCATGGCGTCATCCTAGCTCACAGCAACCTCACACTCCTGGGCTTAAGCGATCCTACTGCCTCAGCCTCCTGAGTAGCTGGGACTACAGGCATGCGCCACCATGCCCGGCTAATTTTTTTTTTTCTATATATATTTTTAGTTGGCCAGATAATTTCTTTCTATTTTTTAGTAGAGACGGGGGTCTCGCTCTTGCTCAGGCTGGTCTCGAACTCCTGACGTTGAGCAATCCACCCGCCTCAGCCTCCCAGAGTGCTAGGATTACAGGCGTGAGCCACCGCGCCCGGCCAAACCTTAGCTTCTGCACTTTGGAGCACTAACCCCCACATCCCCTCAGAGTCTGTTATTCCCAGATAGCTATCCTCAAACTTTGTGTTAGAATAAACTGTACACTTAATCATATTTTCTGAATTTCATTATTTAAAGTTGTTATTTGTTTATCTGAAATCCAAGTTAAACTTGGAGTCATATATATGTATGTATGTATGCATGTGTGTCTGTGTATATATAAATATATATATATTTTTTGAGACAAGGTCTCCCTCTGTCACCTTGGCTAGAGTGCACTGGCATCATCATAGTTCACTGCAACCTCAAACTCCTAGGCTCAAGCAATCCTCCTGCCTCACCTTCCAGAGTAGCTGGGACTACAGGTGCCCACCACCATGCCCACTCAATTTTTTAATTTTTGTAGAGATGGGGGTCTTGCTATTACCCAGGCTGCTCTCAACTCCTGGCCTCAAGTGATTCTTCCCCCTGGGGCTCCCAAAGTGCTAGGATTACTGGCGTGAGCCACCATGCCCAGATTTATTTGCTAAATCTGGCAATCTTAACAACATCATACTTTCTATTAACACTTCCTGGCTCTCTTTTCACAATGTGCATAGAAATCTACATTCTCTTCAAAGATAATCACAACTCTTATATACTTCATCCCTGAACTTATTTTTTATTAGTTTGATTTACATTCTAAGTTCCTCTTTTCAGAGCTTCATTGAGATATATTTGAGAATAAAAGACATATTTAAAGTATGCTGTTTATACAAGTGTACAGGGTATATACCTGTGAAAATTCTACCATAATTAGAATAATAAATATATCCATCATTCCCCCAAATTTTCTTGCACTCCTTTGTAATCCTTCTCCCCACCTACTATTTAGGCAACCACCAATCTGTTTTATCACTACAGATTAACTTGCATTTTCTAGAATTTTCTATAAATGTAATCATACAGTATATACTTTTTAAACTGGATTATTTCACTTAGCATAATTGTTTCCAATCTGCATGTCTTTTCTTTTTCTTGCCTTATTGCACTGACTGGGGACTCTAGTACCATGTTTAATCAGAGCAGTAAAAGTAAACATCTTTACCTTGTTCCCAACCCCAGAGGGAAAGCATTCAGTCTTTCACCATTAAGTATGATGTTAGTTTTTTTAAGATGGCATTTTTTTTTCTTTTTTCTTTTTTTTATTTTTATTTTTATTTTTATTTTTATTTTTGTTTTTGGCATTTTTTTTTTTTAACACAGAGTCTCACTCTGTTGCCCAGGCTAGAGTGCCGTGGCGTCAGCCTAGCTCACAGCAACCTCAAACTCCTGGGCTCAAGCAATCCTACTGCCTCAGCCTCCCGAGTAGCTGGGACTGCAGGCATGTGCCACCATGCTCGGCTAATATTTTCTATATATTTTTAGCTGTCCAGATCATTTCTTTCTATTTTTAGTAGAGACAGGGTCTCACTCTTGCTCAGGCTCGTCTTGAACTCCTGAGCTCAAATGATCTGCCCGCCTGGGCCTTCCAGAGTGCTAGGATTACAGGCGTGAAACACCACGCCCAAGCCATTTATTAGGTTGAGGAAATTCCCTTTTACTCCTGATTTGCTGGGAGTTTTAATCATGAATGAATGTTGAATTTTCTCTAACACTTTTCTGTATCTATTATCAAATGGTTTTTCTTTTTTAATTTATTAATATGGTGATTAACATTGACAGATTTTCAAATGTTGATTTCTTTTTTGAATATCGATCAAGTTGCATTTCCACAGATAAACCTACTTGGTCATAGTGTCTTATCTTTTTATATATTATTGGATTGGTTTGTTAATATTTTGCAAAGAATTTTGTCTTTTCATGAGTTATACTGTTATGTAATTTCCTCTTGTAAATGTCTTTGATTTTTATGTCAACCCATTTGCTTTTCAGAAGAGGATTTCTAGAATTCATATGTTGACATAATGTGTATTTTGCCTGTATAATAAGGGAGTGAGAGATAATTTATATTATATATAGGGATAATATGTATTAGATATAACTAATTGTTGAGGGTTAGGGTCGAGACACGAGAACCCCAGGATTGGGACAGAACTTTGCCAAACAGCAACCTGTGGACATGTCATTTCACTGAGCAAAAGCTGCTCGACCTTGAAGTGAATATTCCACTGATCGGGGATGTCTACAAATGGACCCCACCTTGAAGCCTGAGGGCCACAGCCTGGATGTCTGCAAAGGGACCCGGGCTTGTAATCAGAAGGCAGAGAGAATGATCAAAGGATGTCAGCCCAGCACATCAGAGCAGTTTGCTATTCTAAGCCTGAGGCAATGTTCCTATCTCTCTCCTGAGTTCATGTCTCAGTAAATGAGGAATTAGATAAAGTAGAAAGAAGTGGTCTCTTCATTCCGTTTGGATTATGTGCTTTACTGCTGACTCAGGATTTTATCTTTAACTTGTGTATACTTAGCTAGTTTATTGTTACTTTGGGAGACCTCAAAACTTAAACTCATGATATATGCATGTAAATTAGTGACTGATAATAATTATTTGCTGAAAGAATAAATATTAATGTGGGACTCCACTCATGGCCTCCTGGCTCACGGGAATGATGGAGGACCCCTGATTTCCCCATCACTTTAGTCTATACTTTGTCTCTGTCTCCTTTATTTCCAATCTCTTGCAACGTTCCTGCCTGGGACCTGATTTGTTGGGAGAGTCGTGAACTCCCAGCAACTAATTAACTAATAATTAGTTATTAGTAACTAATTAGTAGTTCCCTTAAACTACTTATAGATACAGTACAGTTTTTTCCCCTTTTCTGCTCAGTTTTCCCGTTCTACTTCCTTTGCCACTGTTTTCTGCTATAGTAGCTTTTTCTTTGACACCTTGCTATAGCTTTCTGTGCCTCTTCTCCATTGCTCTTTTCCTTTGTTCTAAATTTTGCTGTTCCAGTCTTCTGTCTTTTAATCTCAGAATTTTTTCATTCATTTATTAATTCATTCAACAGAGTTTGAGTTCCTACTAGGTGCAAGACACTGTGCTAGATGCTGTGGATACTGCAGAGAACATGAGAGACAGACTTGCAGGCATAACTGCTGCGTTTAGGAAACTCAAGAGCTACGGAAGAGCCTACCCACCTCAGCTAGCCAGTTTAAAGGACCATTACTGGTCTCTAAGTCCCTGACTATCAGTTTCCTTTGACGAGAGAATCTGCTTTGGGGGGACAGGGGAAATTGAAGGGGAATTCTTCCTGGACTCAAAGATTGGACCTATCAGCTCACTCCTTAATAGGCCTTGCCTTCCCTGTGCAGGGTAGGGGTCCCAACCACCAGGGGTTCTAGATTGATTCACTGAATGACCAATTGTGGAATTTTCCAAAGCTAAACAAATTTACGTAAAGCACACAATTCCCCTCTATTTACATAAAACTTGTTTCTTTTAAAAAGATATCCTCAATTTATACTGGATAGATTTATAGTCCTGGAAGGCTTGGGAAGCTGGGATTCTGGGATCTTTAGGTGTTATTCCTTCTCTTCAGGCTTCTTCCTCTTTGCCCCTCAGGTTCCCTGCTCTGGGATGAGGAGCTCAGGCTAGGCTGTGGACTATGTTCTTTATCTTTCACTCAGCAGAAGGTCCCTTCTCTTGGCCTAGCTTTATCCAGGTAGAGTTTCAGGGAGTTGGAACAGGGACAAATTGAAAGTTCTTCAAATATGTTAAGGATTTGTCCAGTCCAGAAATAAGATTTTCTTTATTTTCATTTTTATATTAGAAATTCCAAATTTGTACACATTGTTCATAGCTAGCAAGAAGCTTTCCTATATAATTAAATAAATGAACCAATACTAAATGCTTAGAGGGAGTGGAAGTAAAAACCAGGTAATTAAAACTTAGCAAAATTTTTCAAAAGCTTTTTTTTCTTTTTTTCCTTGCCATTTGACTTTGCAATAAAAAAAGCTTTTAAAATAATCTCATCAGCTGAACTGCTATAAGCTTTATGTATGGCTAAAAGAAAAAGAATTTTAGTAAATCACTAAATTTGGTAAAGTCAATGAATTGGTCATTTGGCAAAATTGGCTAACAAGACTTCTAAAGATGCTAAACTATGGGGAAAACAGAAATTAATTTTAAAATGTCTTCAAAATTAGTGATTGTAAGCCAAGAAATTTCCATGTGAAACACTAAATTTTGGTTATATTTAGCAGGATAGAGTCATAAGAAAACAAAACCATACTCAGATACTTGACTATTTTTTTTCTTGCTGTCTTTCTTTTTTCTTTTTTTCCTTTTTTTTTTTCTTTTAGCTTTCTATCCTGGACATTCTAAGATCAACCTTGACTATTTTTTAAACATTCAAATCTAGAGAAAAGTTGCAAAAATAGTACAGTGAATACCCATACACCCTTCACCTAGATTCACCAATTATAAAAGGTTTGCCACAAGTGCTTTTCTCTGTATAGGTAGATAGATATTATTTGTTGTTCTTATTGAACAACTTGAGAGGAAGTTGCAGAAATCATGACTTTTAAAAATATATCTCTAAGAAAATTCTTTAACATACCATGCCAAAAGTATCAAGTTTAGGAAATTTAACACTGATGCAATACTATTATCCAATGTATAGTCCATGTTCAAATTTTGCCAATTATACTAAAAAAGTTCTTTATAGCATTTTTTTCCCAATCTAGGATCCAGTCCAGATTCACATGTTGCATTTCTTTGTCCTGCCTCTTGTCTTCTTTCATCTGAAAAAGGTCATTAGCTTTTCTTATTCTTTTATATTTACATTTTTGAAGCTTAAAGGAGGTTGTTGCAAAGCTTGTCCCTCAATTTGGTTTTGTCTTATTGTTACCCAGTGATTAGATTCAGGTTATTCGTTTTTGTCAGGAATACTACGTAGGTAATGTTTTGCCCTTTTTAGTGCCTAGCATCAGGAGGCATATGATGTCATTTTGTCTTATGATTAGTGATCTTAACTTTGATCACTTGGTTAAGTTGATGCCTGCCAGATTTCTCCATTGTAAAGGTAACTTTTTTCTCCATTTATAATGCATAAGTAATCTGTAGGGAGATATTTTGAAACCGTGTAAATATTCTGTTTCAGAACAAATTTCACTAATGGCTTTAGCATCCATTGATGATTCTTGTCTGAATCAATTACTACTATGGTGGTTGCAAAATAGTCATTTTTCTAACTCTACCATCCCTCTACATTCATTAGTTGACATTCAACTGTGAAACAGGGTTCCTTTCCCCCTTTCTTCCTTCATTTTTCTATTTATTTATTATTTGTATATCTTTCTATCTTCATGGACTCATTTGTGTTCAAAAATTCTACTCTGACGAGCAAAGGGGTAAAGAATGTAAGGATTGTGCTTACCTTTGAAGATAATGTAAATATATACATATATACCTTATGAGTTGCTCATTTTGATTTTCAACTTGTTTCTGGCTTGGCCAGTGGGAGATATCCCTTAACTTTAAAAAATGCTGCTAAGAATAATTTTAGTGAATATAATAAAACAGGCTGGGCATGGTGGCTCACACCTATAATCCTAGCACCGTGGGAGGCCGAGGTGGGAAGAATTGCTTGAGGTCAGGAGTTCGAGACCAGCCTGAGCAAGAACAAGACCCCTTCTCTACTAAAAATAGAAAAAATTAGCCGGATGTGGTGGCGTGTACCTGTAGTCCCAGCTACTCAGGAGGCTGAGGCAGGAGGAGCGCTTGAGCCCAGGAGTTTGAGATTGCTGTGAGGTAGGCTAATGCCATGGCACTCTATCCCGGGCAATAGAGTGAGACTCTGTCTCAAATAAATAAATAAATGGAATATAATAAAACAGAACATATTCATGTCTATATTGATATTTGTTGAATTATTCAAGAAGACACAATTTAAAACCAAATTTTGGCAAAAAAATAAATATAATGAGGTTATAAAAATCAAGTTACTTGAATGACTAGTCGACTGATCCTTGAGTGAAACTGGCTGTCTGCTATTTGTATAAAAAGACATCCTGGTAAACTTGAAAACAAATAAATTGATCAGGATCAAATAAATTTCTCAGTTTTTTTGACTTTTAAAATATAAATTCAATAAACAATTGCTACATAAGGCCATTACATTTCTGTGACATTTATTGAACTCTGATGCTAGATATTTTTGCATATTGGTGACTTTTTGTATTTGGACCTCAGATGCACAAAATTGGATTAATCATAATTCTTGGTTCATGATATACTGTCATTTTCCATGTGTGGTTCATTTTTATATAGTTAGTTAATTATTTTTTAATAACTTACTAGAATTAGTTATAATTTAATAACTAACTAGTTATTTTAAAAACTATGTGCCTACAAACCCACCACTCAAAACAAAAGCTAGAACAGGCAATAACCCTATAATCTATCGATTCCACTTCTAGGTTTGTACTTAGAAACTCTTGTTTATATACAAGAGGAGACATGTACAAGAATGTTCACAGCAGCACCACTTACAATAGCAAAAACCTAGAAACAAATGCCTATCAATGGGAGAGAGCATGAATAAACTGAGCATGAATATATGCATTCATATAATGGACTAATACATCGCACTCAAAATCATGATGAATCTTAACCAATACAATATTAAGTATAAAAGTAAGGCCCCAAAGAATAAATACAGCTTAACATATTTTTTATAAAGTTAAAGCACAAAAATTTTTAAAATGATGCTTTTTAGTAATATAACTAGATATAAAGAAACTATATAACCAGGGAAGCAATGGAATCATAAAGAAGGGGTTCAGGATTATGGCAACCTAGGATGAGAGAAAGCAGAGGGATGGGATGGGGTAGATGGACACATGGCTAGTGTAGGTTATTGTCATGTTTATTAATTGCTTTAAAGAAAATACAGTACATATAAATCCAGATTTAGACATAAGGAAAATCCTGTTTTCAAAAACTTTTTGCTACAATTTTAGTTTTAGGATTTCCTGATAAAGCTGACTGACTTTCATGTAACTGTATGTTAAAATCATGTCATGTTAATTTGGGATTATACTGTATGACAAAAAATGAAGTACATGCGTTTATAGAAACAGAAGTTAGTGAAATTCCAATGACTAATACTGCCTCTTTCTTAAAAATTATAATCCTTTAGTAGGAAAATATATGTTTGAACAGAGTATTTTTTATATAAATGAAATCATAAACTGCATTAAAATGCTCTTTCATTTCACTTTTAATTCACAAAAAAGTTTTCTCCAGTTTGAAAATTCCTAAAAGGCATACATGTGTATGTGTGTGTGTATTTTTTTTTTCTTGAAACAGGGTCTCACTCTGTTGCCCAGGCTGGAGTGCAGTGGTGCAATCATAGCTCACTGCGGCCTTGAACTCCTGGTCTCAAGCAATCCTCCTGCCTCAACCTCCTGAGTAGCTAGGACTACAGTTGCGTGCTACCGCATCTGGCTAATTTTTAATTTTTTTTGTAGAGACAGGGTGTCAATCTCCTGACCTCAAGCAATCCTCCTGGCTCTGCCTCCCAAAGTGCTGGGATTACAGGTGTAAGCCACTGTACCCTCCCAATTTTTGATAGTCATTAGTTTTTCATGGAGTTACCCTTGATCCCTTCCTATCCCTCATTGGCCATATCCACTTCTTCACAGAGTAGTGCTGATTTTATTGCCTTAACATTGTTCTAATCTAAACGTGCTTGTTCTCTACAACCACTGCTCTAGTTTTAGGCCTGGGCTTGTAAACTAGCAACCCAAGGTCCACCTTCAGCCTAAAGACAAGCTTTGTTTGGCCTGTGCAAGGCTTAAATGTTTAAAAATTTGTTGCCATCATTTAAAAATTTGGAAATTGTATTTAAAAATACAGGTTCCAGCTTTTTTGAAAAATCAGAATAGTTGGCAACATTCAATTACAAGAAGGTGAGACTTCCCTTCATGGAAAAGCCATGGGCTTTCCATTTCAGAGTTTCTGCCATTCTTTGAACTGGTTCACTTCACTCAATGGCATTGCTTGCTTGTCCCCTATAATGACTTCGTCTCCTGTATTCTTCCACCCTTACCTGCAACATAGTACCTACCCTGTCCCCTTTCCACATTGTCAAAATTAGCTTTCTCATCATGTTTGATCAAATCACTTAATTTGCATATCCTTGATTTGCTAATTGTTTTCAGGATAAAATCCAAACTCCTTAAAATGGCACTTCATGATCTGGTTTCCCTCACCAGAATGCTTACACCATTCTGTTCCTTACTCCTTCCCAGCTTTGACTACTCAGAATCAGTAGTTCCAGGGTATAGTGTGACAGGGGTGTGTGAGGGTCCGCAGCGGTACGGAGACTAATGTTAGCTGGAGCTTTAGACGCCAGTTCCCAGCCAGGTCAAAGCCTGCCCCGCAAGCTGCCAGGGTGTGCAGTCCATCGCGAGCTTGGCCTCGGATTGGATAGGGCGATGCATGCCGGGAGCGGTTTGGCCTCGAAAGGCTTGCTGGAAGTTGTAGTTCCTGGAGCCGGAAGTGGGGGTGGCAGGGATAGAAACCGCAGCTGAGACAGCAGTCGCTGACGCTGCTGTCCCCGGGTGTAGCGCATCACCCCGAGCCCACTAGCTTTGGGTTCCTCCTCCGTCCCCGGGGTTTCCGGGAGCCCTGAGGGGCGAAGCAGCAGGGACGCCTCTCTTCAGCGGGGAGGCGGCCTCGCAGACCCGGATGCGGCTGGAGGGCGCGGGAATGGACCTTGGCGGCTGCGAGGAGCGCCTGCCGGAGGAGAGCAGGTGGGCTGTGAGCGGGCCGGGGAGTCTGGAGCTTTTGGATGTACCGAAGCGCCGGGAGGCTTGGGAGCGCTCAGAAGGCACGGAGACTTGAAGTGCTGGGCCCGATAGATCTGAGAGCTACTAATGCGGCGGACTTGTTTGGGAAAAATTTAGGAGCGGAGGGACGGGCAGGGCGTGGACAGGACCAGGGAACAGGCTTAGTGAGGGTGAAGGGGAGAGTAGGTAGGATTTGTTGAGGACGGGTAGCAGAAAGGGGTGAAGTTCAGATCCAAGGTTGCTGGAGAGGAGGTGGATATTGAGAGTCTGGGAGACAAGGACTGAGGTGCTGTAGTGAGATTTTATAGGCCAGAGTCTGTAGGTAGGAGCAGGGTACAAGGTTGGTGCCCTGATTGAAACTTGCGGTGACAGCAAGTGGGGCCAATGTTAAGAGGGTGATTGTTGTAAGAATTCCTCGGAGCAAAGGTTAAGTGAGTGACCTAGGAAGAAGCTTAAACAGGGATAAATGTGGGGAAGAAGGCGAGAAGGAGGGCCTGTGGATGAAAGTGAGCGATTGTAATGGCAATGAGGTGGGGGTGGGGGCTTGCTCACGAGACTAGAAATTGCCAGAAATTGTGTGCGTGCCCTTTGTCAATGCTGGATCCCTGTCAGAGAGTGGCAGGACCTCTATGACATTTCCTTTTCATCTTCAAACCTTTCACTTCTTCCTCACAGTGCAAACTAAGCAAGTTCACATTTATTTACATGGAACTATTGTCAGAAAGTTCGTATCTTCTAAAAATTAGGAAATTTAAGATTTCAAAAACTACTTTGAAGGATGAATTGGACTCTGTAGAGGTGCTTCCCATATTTAGGGTTTGCTTCATTAGGAACTCTGTGCTTCACCTCTTTTTTTTTTTTTTTTTTTGAGGCAGAATCTCACTCTGTTGCCTGGGCTAGAGTGCCATGGCATCAGCCTAGCTCACAGCAACCTCAAACTCCTGGGCTCAAGCAATCCTCCTGCCTCAGCCTCCCGAGTAGCTGGGACTATAGGCATGTGCCCCCATGCCCGGTTAATTTTTCTATATATATATTTTTAGCTGTCCATATAATTTCTTTCTATTTTTAGTAGAGACGGGGGGGGGGGGGTCTCGCTCTTGCTCAGGCTGGTCTCGAACTCCTGAGCTCAAACAATCCGCCCGCCTCAGCCTTCCCAGAGTGCTAGGATTACAGGCATGAGCCACTGCGCCTGGACTGTGCTTCACCTCTTAACAGGCCGGAATGGTGACAGGCTAGAACAGAAATGTGGCTTAAAGGGAGTCACTTAACATTTAGAAACAGTTTCAGATACACTGATGGTCTCAGGAACAGCTGGGGTCCAAAGACTAGAGGCAGAAGATTTACCTCTGAGAAGATACCAACAGGAAAATTAACTAGATGTTGTGCCTGGGTGAAGACTTGCTATTTTTAAGGGTGACTCCACTTTTATGTGCACAGGCAGCCTGTGGCCTGCTGTGCAAAACCTGGACTGACAGGACTTTGGGGTTCCTGCTGGAAATCTATGAATGATGTGTACTAAGTGAAACCGAACATCTTACTTCCCTTTTCCATGTTTCAGTTTCTGCTTGTGTATATTTGGCTATTTATTCTTCTTCCAGATGTCTGTGAAATGCTTCGTGTAAAACGTCCCATGTAAATTCTAATTAAGTTTTAGGGTTATTTTGATTTTCCTCTACAGTTCACGTGGTGGAGGCTAAGTTAAAAATTCAGGTTCAAATTTCTTTCCCATCTGGCTGGAATTGGGTTAGTTATTTATTTAATGTATTTAACAAACACTTATGTACCACATGTCAAGCACTGATTTAAGATATTAAGATATACTGTATTAGCTTATTTAATCCTCCTAACTACTGTATGGTAGGCACTATTATTATCACCATTTCACAGATGTGGAAACTAAGTCATGGATAGGATAAGTAACTTGCCAGGGTCATATAGCAAATCCCTAGAGGAACTAGGATTTAAACCCAGGCAGTCTGGCTCCAGAGTCTACAATTTTGTTTGTAAAGACGAGGTCTCACTATTGCCCAGGCTAGTCTCAAACTCCTGGCCTCAAGTGATCATCCTGCCTTGGCTTCCCACGGTGCTAGGATTACAGGCATGAGCCACTGTGCCCGGCCAGACTCTACACTTTTAATACCTATGCTAATAGTGACAAAGAAATATGCAAAACAGTGAATAAATTTTATAGCATTCTGTGCCTATCACTCAGTCTAGTAGTAGGACAGCTTGTTTGCAGGTTTTGCCTGTCTATACTTTTTATGCTTGCCTCTGAACCAAATAACTTTAATCAAAACTTAATTTCAGCAGTGGGTTTATCCTCACAAAGTCACTCATATTATTGTCATAGGCCAGCTCTGTTGGGGGCTGGTTAACTCAGAATATGTTGTTTAGTGAGGCTTCATGGTACTGATGGCCTCCTTAGCTCCAGATAGACAACTGGTAAATACATGCCTTGGGCCTGTTAATTAAGATGTGTGGCTAGGTCACTGCAAACATAACCTTTCTATGGCCAATAAAATATCCAGTTCAGAAACAATCTGCTTGATGAGATAGCATCATTTTTAAAATGAAGGATAAAACTTTTCAGTAATATATTTTATGAAAGCAGTTGAAAACAGTGAAGTGTGCATAAGCTTTAAAGCCAGATAGACCTGTATTTGAATCCTAGCTCCTCTGCTTAAGTTGGCTCGATCAAGTTACTTAACCTGTCTGAGTGGGAAGAATAATTGCCTTCCTGCCTGTGAAGATTTGATCAAACAATATGCATATAAAGCTCCTTCCTTAGTGCCTGGTATGTATGAAGTGCAAAAAAAAATGTCTACTTCCCATTCCCATCCCAGTTTTTTCGAAATAAGGTGGGTGTGTGCTCCACAAGTTACTATTTGCAATGGTATAACTTGTTCTTCCTCTTTCCATGGCTTCTCTATCTGAGTTGAGCACACTCTCTGGAATGTTGGCTTAGCTTTTAACTTCACCTTAGTAGTATAGTTATGTCATAGCTTTCCCTATTGTCTTCCATGTAGCTGTCACTCTAGCAAAATGCTGTAGTACTTAGGGATGATACCTAACTTTCCCTAGGGTTTCCTAAAGACCAGTTGTTTGGAGATTATCTGGTGAAACTACTAAACATTTAAAGGGATGGTCCTTCTACCATTGCTCTGTCATTATAGACTGCCTTGGATATGCAGTCTACTTCTGAGCTTGGAACTCAGATACATGCATTACTCAGCTTTCCTGGTGCAGTGATCCAGATAGAGTCAGAATTCTAATAGCAAGATACTTTTTAGCATCTCCAAACTAAGCTTATTCCGCTGACCAAAACCTCCTCTGTTTTCTGTCTCTGTTGATAGCATTTTCCACTCAATCAACCAAGCCAGAGCCTCAGAGTGAAATTTGATACTTCCCTCTTCTCTGTTTCCCATATCCAAACAGATAGCAGGTTCTAAAATTCTATTCCTAATTTTTCTCTTGAAGCCTTCTTTTTCTCTCCATTTCCTATATAATGGTTTATATTACTAAAAAAATCCAGTGTGTATTATTGCATTAGAAACAGCCAAAACTCATTTGAATAACTCAAAGTCAAGAATTTGTCCCTGTCTCTTGAGTTCTGCCTCCTGATGCGTTGGTTTCACTCTCAGGCAGACATTTCTACAGGATACCCTTAGCAACTCCAAGTTCAGCAATCCCGACAACAAAAAAAGGATGCAGTCCCAATAAATCCAGCAAAAGCAAAGATTCTGGAGCTGACTCTTTTTGGACTGACTTATATTCCTGTTCTTGTGATCAGGGCATAGAATATGCTGCTCAGTTAGGCCTAAATTACATGTCTAACCCTTGTTCTAGGGCAGAATGAGACCTTCTTGGAACCTCATGGCCCAGAGTAAGTGGTAGAGAGGGGTGGTTCTCCTGTGGAAAATCAAAGATTCTGTTACCAAAATAAAAGGACATGAATTCTGGGCAGATATAAACAATATATTCACTTTGTTATCTTTCATTGGGAACTATCTCAGTAACCTCCTAACTAACCTTTCAATCTGAATTTGTCCCCCAATTCCAGACAACCTCCACACTGCTACTATCTTAATTTTTGAGAAACAAAGTTACTATATTTTACTCAGAGATGTTCAGTGGTTTTGCCATTGAAAATATTTTTTGCTTCCTTCTTTCCTTCCTCTCTCCTTCTCTTCCTTCCTTCTTTTCGTTCTTTTCTTTCTTTCTTTCTTTCAGACAGAGTCTCACTCTGTTGCCCAGGCTAGAGTGCTGTGACGTCAGCCTAGCTCACAGCAACCTCAAACTCCGGGGCTCAAGTGATCCTCCTGCCTCAGCCTCCCGAGTAGCTGGGACTACAGGCATGTGCCACCATGCCCGGCTAATTTTTTCTGTATATATTTTTAGTTGTCCAGCTAATTTCTTTCTATTTTTAGTAGAGACAGGGTCTCGCTGTTGCTCAGGCTGGTCTTGAACTCCTGGGCTCAAGTGATCCTCCTACCTCAGCCTCCCAAGTAGCTGGGACTACAGGCATGAGGCACCATTCCTGGCAAAATAGAATATTTTCTATGTCAAAACTCCTCACCATGGTATTCTGTCTTTACATTAGTCCCTATGACATTTCCAGTTACGAAACCATAGCATTCACCCACTCAAATATCTTTATCACCATTCTCATTCTTGCTTCTCTACACTTCCTGCAGTACCTCCCTATTTGCCTGGACAGCTCTTAGGCATCCTTTCAATGATGCTCCTTTAGAAGGTATTCCTGACCTGTTCTTTTCCATCTCTCTATTAATAGTATTTCTCACTTTATAGCATAGTTATGTAAGGGCCCATTTCCCCCATTACATTCTGAATTCCCTGAGAGATGGGGTATCTTCCTCTTTAATCAGCATAACCCCAGTGCCTGGCATATATTATATTTGGTGTTTAATGTATTTGTTCAGGGGATGAAAACATTAACAGTTTGGTCATGCCTCTTACAGTTGGGCAGGTGGCAGTGGTACTGTTGCCACTGAAAGGGCTGCTTTCCCCCCTTTTATCCTTATTCATTTTCATTTTTTCACATTTATCTTCATTTCCTATTTTCTTTCTTTTCTTTCCTTTTCCCCTTTGGTCATGCTAGAGATTAACAGTTTATATAGAAATGACAGCAAAGCAGGATGATCACATGATTTTTGAGCAGTCCACACTGTTAGTTCAATTATTAGTACAAAAAGGATAGAAACACACCCTAAAAGCTCTTAGGAGAATCAGGACCCAGGAAAGGGAGAATGTTACAGCTGACCCCAGGGACCCTGAGCCAGAAGCTTTTCTCAGTATTCTCTCTTCCCGCAGTTGTTTCTGCTTTTTATGGCTTTATCACTTCTTCCACCAAATAGACATTTTTTTTTTCTTTCTTCTTCTTTTTGAAAATTTTCTCTTCCATAAGTTTCATCAACCTACCTGGGTGATTTTAGACCAGCTCTGTCCAACATGATTGCCACCAGCCACATGTGGTAACTTAAGTTTAAATTAATTAAAATTAAATAAAATTTAAAATTTTAGTTGCTTAGTTATACCACTCAGATTTCATGTGCTTTATAGCCACAGTGGCTGGAGACTGCCATAATGGACAATGCAGATATAGAACATTTCCAGCATCACAGAAATTTCAGTTGGAAAGAGCTGTTGTAGACTTTAATCTGGATTTTTTCCAGAAAAAACTCTAGCAGCATGCTCATATGTTTTTAGTTCCTCTAGTTTAATCCATACTCCATTGGGAGTAAGGAAGATTATTAAAGGAAATTATTAATTGTAGTAGCTAAATAGGGACTTGGCAAACTATCTCTGAAAGTTCATGGGGTATAACCTCTGCCATTGAAACTCACAGGAAACCTGCTGGCTGTAGAGCTAAAGAGATTAGTAATTCTTGACTAGATAATAGCAGAATCCCATCATTTCTAAGGGTTTCTAAAACAGTCTCCCAACCAGCTCTCTCATGTGGATGTTTTTGAGAACAAAGTCATAAGAACCTTATGCTGTTCCTCTTCCACCCTCCTGCAAGACCATGATTTTCTTTTTGCCTACTCAAGAGTACTTTAAGAGAGAGTTTTAAATTTTCCAACAGTGGTTTTTCCCCCTTATTTGTTCTATTTTTGTTATTTACTCATTGTCTTACTGCTTTCTGGTTAGAGACTATGGTTACCTTCTCCTTTGGAGAATTTATTGACCTTTCTTTGGTACCTTTGTACAAAACTGGTTTTTGTGGATGTTCTATGGGTGCTTTAAAAAGGTGTTCTTCAGGATGTAGCTTTCTAGATATAATAGAATAACTTTAATAATTACATATTACTAAGCTCTTCTGATAACTTTTTTACTTTTGGTTTTCATGATCTGAGTGTTAAATTCCCATTATCATTGTTTTTTCCTTTCTATTTTCACTTTTCTGTTTATTTGTTTTATATTTTCTGCAATTTTTGATTTGTGTGTGTGTATATATTTTTTAATATATTTTGAGGCCATGTTATTAGATATATAAAAATTAATGAGACACATATCTTCATTATTCCTTTTTTGAGTTTTTAAATATTCTTGCCTTAAATACAACCTTGATATTAATATCATAGTTTCCTACTATCTTTTTGATTGGCTGTTTTGTTTTAAATAGTTATTTATTCCATTGACATTTATTTATTTATTTTTCTTTTTTATTTCAGCATATTATGGGGGTGCAAATGTTTAGGTTGCGTATATTGGTCTTGCCCCACCGAAGTCTGAGCTTCAAGCATGTCCATCCCCCAGATGGTGTGCATCGCACTCATTATGTGTGTATATACCCATCCCCTTTTTCCCCCTCCCATATGCCTGACACCTGATGAATGTTATTGCTATATGTGCACTTCAGTGTTGATCAGTTAAAACTAAATTGATAAAGGACTGATAACTAGAATCTATATAGAACTCAGAAAAATCAGCCAGAAAAAATCAACAACCCTATCAAAAAGTGGGCAAAGGACATGAACAGAAACTTTTCAAAAGAAGATAGACTAATGGCCAACAAACATATGAAAAAATGCTCAACATCTCTAATCATCAGGGAAATGCAAATCAGAGACATTTATTTTTGTCTCATATCTGTTTGGTCTTAATCCTGTCATCTTTCAAAAATAATTTTTTTTTCTTTTTACTCTATGTGAACAAACGGTAACAGCAAAAATAATTTTTATAACACTTTCTTGCTATTTCCTTCTGTCAGCAATTTTTAAAGTAGGCTGGTTTTAATTCTAATGATGATAACCTTTTACTTTTAAATAGTATACCCAAAACTGAGGAGACTGAAACACTTTGTTTTTCCTCTTGTGCCTTTGCTATTGAAGTGGTGTCATTTGCCTCCTTTACCTTGTTTGTAAAGCATTTTGCTACCTAGAAGATATTAGGTGAGACTATAAAGTAATGGGATTGTCTTTCTTATATGACTCATGAAATTACCCTTAACTATTTTGTAAACCTTTTCTGTTTCTTGCATTCTATCAAGCAGATTTGAGTCTCTGCTATGTACAAGTCACATCCAATATTTGAAGAAGTCTTTCCTAGCTTTCCTGCTTTAGTGAGAGCACCAAGAACATAAACAGGGCCTTGGAATCTGTGTTCATCAAGGGGAGATTTGAAATTAGTTTAAATGTAGTTGAGATATTCTTTGGATGGAGCACTGTGACCAGATTTAATTAATGTGGAGCACTGTGACCAGTCCCACAAATTTTTTTTTTTTTTTTTTGAGACAGGGTGTAAGTTTGTTGCCTAGGCTAGAGTGCAGTGGCATCATCATAGTTCACCAAACTCCTGGGCTCAAACGATCCTCCTGCCTCAGTTACCCCAGTAGCTGGGACTACAGGTGCGTACCATCATGCCCAGCTAATTTTTTCTATTTTTAGTAGAGATGAGGTCTCAGTCTTGCTCAGACTGGTTTTGAACTCCTGAGCTCAAGGTGATCCTCCTGGCTTGGCCTCCCAGAGTTCTAGGATTACAGATGTGAGCCACTGAGCCTGGCCCCACAAAATTTTTGGCAGAATTTTCTCTGAAGCAGAATGGGTAAGAAGGATTTATTCTAGGTATCTTTCCTGATTTAGTTGGATTCATTTAATTTATACAATGGAAGTTCAAAGGGGGAGAAAAGGGAATATTATTATCTGCTCTAGAATGGTCCTTTCTATAGCATGTCAATTACACTCTAGCATATGAAGCAGTTGTTATCTCCGTTTTACAATGAGGGATCTGAAGCTTAAAGAGCTTAAATGGCTTGCTCTTCTGGTTTATGGAGAGCTAAGATTCAAATGACAGTTTAGTCTGACTATAGTCTATTTTCTTCCCACTGTGTGACATTTTCTCTCTGCTTATTAAAATACAAAAGAAATGGAAAATACATGGCCTCTTTCCTTAAGGAAACAATTATTAAATAACAGTTTTAAGTGTTATTAGGAGGATTGGTATATTCACAACATATGCTATAGCAGTTCTAACAAAAGAATTAGTGGGTGAGATTATTTAGAACCTTTTGAGAAGATGTTAAACTAGAGCTGAATCTGAATCCTTGAATGGGATGAGAAGAGAAGAGAGGCATTCCAAGTACAAAGATCTGCAAGAATAAAGTCGGAGTGAGGTTGGCATGCTTGTAACAGAGTGTGGCAGAGAGAGTGACTGTATTCAACTTGAAAAGTACTGAGTAGCAAAGCTAGTAGTTAGATTGGGACCACATAATGGAGAATTTTTGAACTCCATACTAAGGAGTTTCTTGGCGGATACGTTTCTGACAAGGGACTTTCCATTATTTTGTTAAATCTACTCATTGTTGAAATTCTATAAATTTGATGTCATTCAAATTTAGTATGATTGGTGAGGCATTTGTTGAATAGGCAATGAAGTTCCAAAACATGCCTAAAGGTACTGTTTATTCCCTCCTAGACATAAAGATTCTGCTGTCAGCCCTTAAATGGATGGGACTGGCCAATGGTTAGGTTCTCCTGGGTGGCCCATAGCTGAGAGATAAAAGAGTCAATTATGTTTTTTTCTATAAGCATATTATTTATTTAAAGCATGTTATTTTAAAAGCAGCACATTTAACTATATAGTCTACAAGTTAAATACTATATAATTAAAACAGAAAATATATAGGCAGATAAGAAGAAAAATTAAACACAAATTAAATGTGGTAGTCTCTTGCTGCCTCAGTGTTACCAATAATTATTTCATGTAATTATGTTTTTCTCTACCTTAAGGAGGAACCCAATACTTCTTTCCAGGAAGTACTTTCCAGCGTTAAAAGTCCCAGGGGCTTGCCTGACTGCAGTCTTTCAGCATGAGAAGCCCTTGATACTTGGGTTATTTTAAAAACCCTTTATGGGGCTTTCCGGTGTCTCATTTGCTAACTTTGTTCAGATTATTGATCCTTTATTGACTGCTAGTCTCAGGGAAGGCCTAAACAGTCCCCCTTTTCTCTATATTTCCCTCATATCAATAAAGTTAATCACTATTAACATATCATTATTTCCATTAGTATTTTTATGTTGAGGCTATACATATAATTTTACATTCTGCTTTTTATACTTTAACATGCTCTCATTAGCTGTGGAAACTCTATTTTTTTTTTTTTTGAGACCGAGTCTCGCTCTGTTGCCCGAGCTAGAGTGCTGTGGCATCAGCCTAGCACACAGCAACCTCACACTCCTCAGTTTAAGCAATCCTGCCTCAGCCTCCCTAGTAGCTGGGACTAGAGGCATGTGCCACCATGCCCAGCTAATTTTTTCTCTCTCTCTCTCTCTCTATATATATATTTTTTTTTTAGCTGTCCAGATCATTTCTTTCTATTTTTAGTAGAGACAGGGTCTCGCTCTTGCTCAGGCTGGTCTCAAACTCCTGACCTCGAGCGATCCTCCCGCCTTGGCCTCCAAGAGTGCTAGGATTATAGACGTGAGCCACCACACCTGGCCCGGAAACTCTTTTTAAAGGTTTTTTGTTATTGTTTTTTAGGACTTCTGTGAATAAATCATCTTGCTTAGAGCAGTTTTTACTAAGGATGAAAGCTTAGGTTAAACAGGAAGTAAAGATTAGATTAAGGAGGTCCTTGGAGGCCAGAAATAGACTTTTTTTTTTTTTTTTAAGAGACAGGGTCTCACTTTGATGCCCAGGCTGGAGTGTAGTGGCGCAATCATAGCTCACTACAGCCTCCAGCTCCTGGGCTCAAGTGATCTTCCTGCCTCAGCCTCCTAAGTAGCTGGGACTACAGGTGTGCACCACCATGCCCGGCTAAATTTTTTTTATTTTTCGTAGGAAGGGGTTCTCACTATGTTGCCCAGGCTGGTCTCGAACTCCTGGCCTGGAGCAATCCTCCTGCCTCAGCCTCCCAAAATGCTGAGATTATAAGTGTGAACCATCTCGCCCAGCCTGGAAACTCTTTTTGATCAAAATTTTTTTTATTCTTTAATGATATTCTATCATATGGATATCCTGCCTCTCTCCTTCCACACCAGGGATCAAATCATTGCCTGAGTTGGGACAACCTGACCTTCAACTATGATCTCAGGTAATGATACCCTGACCTGTTCCAGATAAACAGCACACTGTGGAAGGGATATGCCAATAAGCTAAAGCTGTTTCCTTTTACCACTGAAAAGAATGTTTGAGGTTTGAAGATATGTCAATATATATTTCTTATATTGATTCTCATTTTACAATTGTAAAGTACTTATTTATCATATAGTCCATTTATTTTTAGTGATTAGTTATATTTTAGTTATATGATGTAGTACTTTTTTAAAAAAATTGTTCATAACTTTTTAATTTTAATCTTGAGTGTTACTTCTTACTGTAATTTGGCAATCTTAAGACTGAGTTGGCATTTAGGAAAATTTTTTCTAGATATACTTCTTTGAGTCACCAAACCAATTTCTATTCCTCTTTAAAGGAAGAATGTGGTCAAAATCCTCCCAGAAGAAAATAGGTGGGTCTTTATTCTGAGATTTGCTTTACTGTGGGTTGATGAAAATGATTCTGGTGGAGATGGGTTATGCTTTCCTTTGCTACTCAGACCTGATTCCTCCTTGGCATAGAGTGAGCTACTTAGAAAGATGTGCTTTTAATTTATGGTGATTAAAGGAGAACATTCTGTGTTTTTGCAGAAATGTCTCTACCAAGAGCTGCTTTGAACCTAATATGCTTCAAAGGCCTTGGCTGTGCCCAGATAAAGGTTACGTGTGAATACAGGGTGATAACCATCCAAATAATTATTATCAAACAGGTTTAACCTAGGAAAAATTGACCTTACCTGCTGAAAATGTGGTAAAAAAAAAAAAGACAGGATGTTTGATTTCTCCCTGGTGATCTGTTTACTTGCATCTAAGATTCAGGCATGAATAGATTAATCAACCACTGTATATAGGCTTCAATTGAATTAAATATTTCAACTCTTTGATAATGATAATTGTGTCATTAGGGCAAAGGCTCATAAAAATATGAAGACACTACAAGAGATGGGCAATGTAAAAAGACATAATATGGGACATTAAAAATTTCAAATGTGGGAGGGAATAGAATTAAAGAATGGAGTTTTTGTTTGTTTGTTGCTTTTCCTATCTTTATTATGAAAATTAAGTTGCCATCGGTTTAAAATAACTCCGTATAACTACAGGATGTTTTTTGTAAGCCTCATGGTGACCACAAAGCAAAAATCTACAATAGATACACCAAAAATGGAAAGCAAGGAATCAAAACACACAAGTATAGAAGATCACTACACCACAAAGGAAGACAGTAAGAGAAGGAAAAAGGAGGAAAGGAGCTACAAAATAGCTAGAAAATAAGTAACAAAGTGGCAGTAGTAAGACCTTATTTATTGATAATTACTTTAAACGTAAATGGATTAAATTCTCCAATTAAAAGACTTAGAGTGACTGAATAAAGAAAAGACTTCCCAACTATATACTGATTGCAAGAAACTCACTTCATCTGTTAAGGGCATGCATAGACTAAAAGTGAAGGGATGGAAAAAGATACTCTGTGCAAATGGAAACCAAAGGAGAAGAGAAATAGCTATACTTATATGAGATAAAATAGACTTCAAATCAAAAGCTATAAAAGTAGACAAGGAAGGTCATTATATAATGATAAAGGCATCAAGTCAGCAAGAGGTTATAACAATTGCAAATATGTATACATTTCACATCAGAGCACCTAAATATATAAAGCTAATATTAACAGACCTACAGGGAGAGATATGGACTCCAATATAATAACAATAGGGGACTTTAATATCCCATGTTCAGCAATGGACAGATCAGACAGAAAATCAACAAAGAAACAGCAGAGTTAAACTACACCCTAGACCAAATGGATCTAACAGATATCTACAGAACATTCTGCCCAACAGCTATAGAATATACATTCTCAACAGCACACAGAACAATATCCAAAATGGATCATATGGTAGGCCACAAAACAAATGTCAACAAATTTTTAAAAATTGAAATCATATCAAGTATCTTTTCCAACCACAGTCCAATGAAACTTGAAATCAATGACAAGAAGAACTGAGGAAACTCTACAAATACATGGAAATTAAATAATGTGCTTCTGAACAAGTGAGTCAATGAAGGAATTGAAAAGGAAATTAGAAAATTTCTTGACAAATGATAATGGAAACACAACATACCCAAACCAATAGGGTACAGCAAAAGCAGTACTAAGATTGAAGTTTATAGCAGTTAATGTCTACATCAAATAAGTAGAAAGATCTCAAATAAACAATCTAACATTTTACCTCAAGGAAGCAGAAAATAAGGATAAACCAAACCAGAATTAATAGAAGAAAAGAAATAATAAGGATCAGAGCAGAAATAAATGAAATAGCTACTGAAAAAAAAAAAACAATACAAAATATTAACAAAACAAAGAGCTGGTTTTTTTAAATGATAAACAAAATTGACAAACCTCTGGCTAGACTAAGAACAAAAGAGAAAAACTCAAATAAATAAAATCAGTGACAGCAAAGGAGACATTACAACTGATACCAAAGAAATACAAAGGATCTTTATTACTACTGTGTTTGGTAAAAGAAAAAAAAAGAAATACAAAGGATCATTAGAGATTATGAACAACTATATGCCAACAAACTGGAGAACCTTGAAGAAAGAAAGAAATTTCTGGACACATAAAATTTACCAAGACTGAATCATGAAGAAATAGAAAACTTGAACAGACCAATAATGAGTAATGAGATTGAATCAGTAATAAAGTCTTCCATTTAAGAAAAGCCAATTCTACCAAACATTTAAAGAAGAAATAATACTAGTTCTCAAATTATTCCAAAAAAATTGAAGAGAAGGGAATTCTTCCAAACTCATTCTATGAGGCCAGCATTACCCTGATACCAAAACCATACAAGGACACACACAAAAAAGAAAACTGTAGGCCAGTATACCTGATGAACATAGATGCAAAAATCCTCAAAAAAATACTAGCAAACTGAATCCAACAGCAATAGAAGAAAAAAAAATTCAGAAGATAGCAAGTATTGGTGAGGATATGAAAAAAGGGAAGCCTTACACACTGCTGGTGGTAATGTAAATTAGTGTAGCCATTATGGAAATCAGTTTAGAGATTCCTCAAAAAATGAAAAATATCAGCCAGGCACAGTGGTTCACACTTGTAATCTCAGCACTTTGGGAGGCTGAGATGGGAGGATCACTTGAAACCAGGTGTTCAAGACCAGCCTGGGCAACATAAAAATACATAGAATAGATTAGTGGTTAGCAGAGGATGGGAAGGGTAGGGAGGAGAGGGGAATGGAAATAGATTGGTTAATAACAGGTACAGAGTTACAATTAGGAGGAATAAGTTCTGGTATTCAATTGTAGCAGTCCCCAACCTTTTTGACACCAGGGACCGGTTTCATGAAAGACAATTTTTCCATGGACCAGGGGGTGGTGGGGGTGAGGGTTGGTTTTGGGATGAGTCAAGCGCATTAATTACATTTATTGTGTGCTTTATTTCTATTAATATTACATGGTAATGTATAATGAAATAATTATACAACTCACCATAATGCAGAATCAGTGGGAGCCCTGAGCTTGTTTTCCTGCAACTAGTAGGTCCCATCTGGGGGTGATCGGAGACAGTCACACTGAAGTGTGTTGCTTATGTCTAGTCTACTCTGTAATCTCGTTTTGGTTGCTGTCACTGCAGAAAACCCTGCTTCACAAAGATAGGATGTTGGAAATGGAAACAGGCTTTTCAGTGCTTTTGTGACAATGATGATTTTCTGACTTTACTTTAATCCAGAATATATGAAGATTTGAAGTTGTCTTAAACATACTTTTAAGGCCACCATCATTTGTGATCTCAAGCAGTTGATCCTCTTCTAGCATGGATGAAGTCAATTCACCTGGCTTATTCACAAATGGGTTGTGGATCCATTCCTTCCCCCTTCGGGGGTCTTTTGCAGTTGGGAATTAATGCTCAAACTCTTTTGAAAGCTGAGATAGGTGATCATGCACCAGCTGAGAGAAAGAAGGCCCTGGCTCAGTGTCTTTCAAGATCTCTGCTAATGTTTGAAACATGTCAAAAATCTCAATGTTCACTCGTTGCCCCCATAATTCCAGTTTGGCTTTGAATGCAGCCACTTTGTCTGCTCACTTGAACACAGTTGTTCTCCCCTGAAGTGACAAGTTGAGTTTGTTGAGCAGGTTGAATGTGTCACACAAGTAAGCAAGTTTTGTGACCCATTCTGTGTCATTGAAATGTGCTGCCAGTAGTGACTATTTTTCTAAAAGAAATCTCTGGGGTGGTTCTCATAACTCAAAAACTCTGGCCAGTAATCTACCTTTAGAAAGCTATCTCACTTCTGTATATAAGAGAAGGTGTATGTGCTCTGTGAGGAGATGGACACTGACAGATGAAGCTTCCTCACTGGTCTGCAGCTCACCTCCTGCTGTGCAGCCTGGTTCCTAACAGGCCATGGACCTGAGGGGGCTGGGTGTGGGGACCACAGTTCTGTTGCATAGTAGGATGGCTGGAGTTAACAACAATGTATTGTATATTTCAAAATAGCTAGAAGAGAGGTTTTTTTTTGTTTTTTGTTTTTTTTTTTGAGACACAGTCTCACTCTGTTGCCCAGGCTAGAGTGCCATGGCATCAGCCTAGCTCACAGCAACCTCAAACTCCTGGGCTCAAGCGATCCTTCTGCCTCAGCCTCCCGAGTAGCTGGGACTACAGGCATGCACCACCATGCCTGGCTAATTTTTTCTATGTATATTTTTAGCTGTCCATGTAATTTCTTTCTATTTTTTTTTAGTAGAGAGGGGTCTCGCTCTTGCTCAGGCTGGTCTTGAACTCCTGAGCTCAAACAATCCACCTACCTCAGCCTCCCAGAAGAGAGGTTTTTGAATGTCCTCATCACAAAGAAATGATAAATGTTTAAGGTGATGGATATGCTAATTACCCTGATTTGGTCATTACACAATATATACATGTACCGAAACATCACGGTGTACCACATAATATGTACAATTGTTATGTGTCAATGATAAATTTTTTTAAAAGATGAAGACACTAAACAGACTAGCTATGTAAATTAAAAAATATTTTAAGTTTACTTTTCTGCTGCATGAGCACATACCAAATATAGATTGTTTAAGTGTGCCTTAGAATAAGAGCCACATTCTTTTGTAGCTTTGGCATCTCAGGGACACTTTATTGTGAGGAAGGGAAGTTCTTTCGTTTTGCCCAGAGGAAGTTATTATTAGATCAGAATGCACAAAGTTTCTAGGATTTCAGTGCTGTTTGTATAATTTTGGAATCAAAGCCCTAGGATGGTAGGGTACTTAATGTCTGCTTTTAGGATTTATCATGATGTTCTTTGACAGTTAACCTTGTAAGATCAGTACAGAATGAATCAGAACAGAGATATGCAGAATCACCTCTGCATTTGATGAGTCAGCTGGCTCTGAGGCCTGCAAGACTAGATTGTAACCTGTTGGAATGTGAAAACTGTGTTGGTGAGAACAAACCAGAAATTAGTTAGCTCTAAGGAGGAAGCATAGGAGATGTAGAGTCACTAAGCAAAAGGTGGCAGTTAGTTGGCCTCCGTGATGGCAATTTCTCACATATAACAATAAATGGCGGCCGGGCGCAGTGGTTCACGCCTGTAATCCTAGCACTCTGGGAGGCCAAGGCAGGCGGATCGCTCGAGGTCAGGAGTTCGAGACCACGAGCCTGAGCAAGAGTGAGACCCCCCCCCCCGCCCCCGTCTCCACTAAAAATAGAAAGAAATTATATGGACAGCTAAAAATATATATATATAGAAAACTTAGCCGGGCATGGTGGCGCATGCCTGTAGTCCCAGCTACTCGGGAGGCTGAGGCAGGAGGATTGCTTGAGCCCAGGAGTTTGAGGTTGCTGTGAGCTAGGCTGACACCATGGCACTCTAGCCCAGGCAACAGAGCGAGACTCTGTCTCAAAAAAAATAAATAAATAAACGGCATTGTAGTGACCACCTTAGTCTTGTGTGCATTTTAGTTATCTTGAGATATTTCCCAGGACTGGTATAGAAACAGAATAAGGGAAGTCTGGTGACTCAAATGTTTAATGGCATAAGGTTACTTAGAGTCTCCTAATTCAAATAAATTCTTGATCACAAGGCCTTTAGTACAACATACTGGAGTGAGATCTGTCTGGCCTCCACCTGCTGCCTACCCCCCACCTTTTTTTTTTTTGAGACAGGGTCTTGCTCTGTTGCCCAGGCTAGAGTGTGTAGTGGCATCATAGTAGCTCACTGCAACCTGAAACTCCTAGGCTTTAGTGATCCTCCTGCCTCAGCCTCCTGAGTAGCTGCGACTACAGTCGTATGCCACCACGCCTGGGTAATTTTTCTTTTCTTTTTTTTTTTGTAGAGATAGAGTCTCACTATGTTGTTCAGGCTGGTCTCTAACTCCTGGCCTCAAGTGATCCTCCCCTGCCTCAGCTTCCCAAAGCGCTGGGATTATAGGCATGAGCCACCTCACCTGGCCTGGCCTTCTCTTTTTAAATGACACTCCTATACTATATCTGACTTCATTCATTTTGTTTATTTGTGGATATTATTTCTCTGCCTTTACTCGACTCATCCACTTTCCTAAAATAGCTCAGAAAATGTACAAAAGAGGTTAATTTTGAGTACTGATAGAATTAGAAAGGATCCTAAATCAGGACCCTCCTACCCCATAGGTCTTTAAATGATATAAAAAGGTTATGGTGGAAATTACCTGAAGAAATCATTGCCATTCCCATGACTGTCCTTGAAAAGAGGAATGAGTTGTAGTCTAGTAAGAAATGATAGGGCAAAGTAGAGTATATAAGGCAACAACTGGGGGCCCAAGAGGAATAGTTTGACACTTTATCTCCTGTTTTCCTTATCCAATTTGATTCAGTACATCAAGCTCTTTTCACTTAATTGCAGTTGGTGTTGAGTTTCTATTGAGTTGGAAGGTGTGTTGAGAAAGTGCTGGGAATTTAAGAGGAACTTTGAAGATCATCTAGGGCAGCAGTTTTCAAACTTTTCCACTCAAGTACTTCAAATGGTTTAGGAGAATGAGCCAGTAGCTAACTGGTTTGGGAGCATGTCCCAAAGTGGCTCAGTGCAAACTTAAAACATTTTTGTCTCAATTGTAGCTTAAAAATCATGGGGGAAAAATCATGGGCAATTTATATTCTTATCCATAATATTTGTACATGGGTATGTATAGAAAGCATTTTCTGTCCTTCGCTATGTTATAGTTAGTGCTTGGAGATATAGTAAATAAAAAGTAGCTTTTTGGCTTTTTTTGTTTGGCAAAAGATTTTTGGTTCTGAGCAGATGCCCTCATCTTTTTTATATAGTGCACGTGTAGTGTCATTGTTCAGAATTATCTTAACAGGTCATACTTCTATAAAAATAGGGTCATAGGTTACTTATGTGAGGATTGAACAAGATAGTAGATGAAAATCACTTTACAAAGCATAATGGCATAATGTCCCATTTAAATGTGAGGTTTTTTGTTTTCTATCTTAGTTCTCTTTACAACTTTAATCCACTTAGAGTTGAGTCTTATGCTCAAGTGAAAAATTAAATAGGAGAGAGAATGTTAGGATGTGTGGCAAGAGACTACTTGGTTTAGACTTCCTTTGACATGATTAGGATCAGGTACAACAAAGTTAAACTAACTGTTGTTATAATTGATGCCCTTGCAGGAGGGAGCACTGGCAGTTGCTGGGTAATTTGAAGACTACTGTGGAGGGTTTGGTGTCAACCAACAGCCCTAACGTCTGGTCCAAGTATGGTGGCCTGGAGCGGCTTTGCAGGGACATGCAGAGCATCCTCTATCATGGGCTCATCCATGACCAGGTATGCAGAACTCTTCTTTTTTGCCAGATTGACTGAATCACTTGTTGGAAAGAAATAGTTGCATGAAGTTGGTTGCCGGGGAGAAGATGAAAGCTACTAGTCTGTGAGCTCTTGAGGGCAACACTGTGCCAAAAAAATACATACTTTTTTTGTATCCAGAATATTTCACTTAGTGCCTAATGTATTATATCATAGATGTTAGTGGAATGAATACATTGCTGGGTAGGACAACAAATCAGCAAAAGAGGTTAGCTCAGTTTATTAGTTTCCTGTTGTTCCTTTAACAAATGACTATAAACTTAATGGTTAGAAGAACACAAGTTTATTATCTTACAGTTCTTGAGGTCAGAAGTCTGAAATGAGTTTCACTAGGTTGAGACCAAGGTGTCTGCAGGGCTATACTCTCTCTGGAGGCTCTAGGGGAAAGTCTGTTTCCTTGCTTTTTCCAGCTTCTAGAGCTGTATTCCTACATGCTTTGGCTCTTGGCCACTTCTCCATCTTCAGAGCCAGCAGCATAGCATCTTCAAATCTCTCTCTGCTTTTTCATCATCTTCCCTCCCCATGATCTCTCCTGCCTCCCTCCTAAAGGACTCCTGTAATTAGTTACATTGGGCCTGCCTGGATCATCCAGGATAATCCCTCCAGCTCAAGATCCTTAATTTAATCACATCTGCAAAATCTCTTTTGCCATAAAAGGTAACATTCACAGGTTCTGGGAGTTAGGATGTGGACATTTTGGAGGACCATTTTTAGCCAACCATGGTCAGGAAGCTTTTTCTTCTGAATCTTAGTTTTGGTTTAACACCATGCTATTTTTTCAGAAATAGGTAGAATAAAGGAAGAAAAACAGCCAAGGCAAAAATGTGTTCAGTTAGTCTCTAGCTTTCATCCAGCAAATGTTTCTGCACAATGAGAAGGTAAAACTCCATATGCTCAGTTACAGTAAATGTACTTTCCTTTGGGAAATCTTTTTGCCTAGAAACTAGTGTGTTCCAGTGATAATTAATTGCTTAGGTTTGATGAGATTGGTGTAATTAGGACTAAAATTCCTTTTCTAATACAAAATCAGCAATTCTTCCTCTGATTCTTTGTGGATTAGAATTTTACCTTGTTCCCTAAACTTAGACTTTTGTTATTACTATCTTTACTTCAAATTAGTAATAGAAAGAAAGAATTATGTACTTTCCTGGCAGGAGTAGTGAGGATTCATCTTCAAAACACATGTGAAAACTCTAGCAGGTATAGTAGTGACTAGTGAAAACAAGAGGTAAAAAGAAGAGAGGAGGATATTAACATGAGTAGTTAATGGGTAGTGTGGTTCAGAGTAGAGCCAGGCTGTCTGGGTTCAAATTTCAGCTCCTTCATTAACTATGTAACCCTGGACAAGATACTAAACCTCTTTGTGCTTTAGTCTCTTCACCAGTAAAATGAGGTAGTATCTATGTACCTCTAGGGTTGTTGTGAGGATTAAATGAGTTAATATATGTAAAGCACTTAGAGCATAGTAAGAGCGAGTCAAGTATGTGCTAAGATGATGATGAGGATGAGAAGGACAACGATGAGTCATTGGGATTTTCCTCTTAGCCTCCTAGGACACATGTGAGAAATATTTACAAAATAATGTATTTTTAGAATATTCTTTGAGTATTACTTTGTAGGCAACTGGTTGATACTTATGAATGGTAGTTTTGATTGTAGCTTAAAATTGTTTTTATCATAAACTTCATTGATGTTGAGTTTCTTTTCCTTTGTATCCTCAAACACTCTAATAAGTTTGGAAGTTTGAAAATAAGTGGAATGCAATAATACTTAATGGTTTTTGCTTTATCTTGGGCAGTTATTGCATTTGCAGTATTTTTTTTTTTTTTGAGACAGAGTCTCGCTTTGTTGCCCGGGCTAGAGCGAGTGCCGTGGCATCAGCCTAGCTCACAGCAACCTCAAACGCCTGGGCTTAAGCGATCCTACTGCCTCAGCCTCCCGGGTAGCTGGGACTACAGGCATGCGCCACCATGCCCGGCTAATTTTTTCTATATATATTTTAGTTGGCCAGATAATTTCTTTCTATTTTTAGTAGAAGTAGGGTCTCGCTCTTGCTCAGGCTGGTCTCGAACTCCTGACCTTGAGCGATCCACCCACCTCGGCCTCCCAGAGTGCTAGCATTTGCAGTATTTTAAATAAGATTTGGTTGTAGATAAAATTGTCAAGTGAGTCATTGGGGTTTGGTATCCTCCTACTTTTTAAATATCAAACCTCACAAATACATGCATAATTGTATGTTCTAAAACAGTGTCATCCCCAACCTTTTTGGCACCAGGGACTGTTTTCAAGGAAGACAGTTTTTCCATGGACCAGGGAGGAGGGCATGGTTTCAGGATGATTCAAATGCATTACATTATTGTGCACTTTATTTCTATTATTATTACATTGTAATATATAATGAAATAATTATACAATTCAGCATAGGTTGGGGATCCCTGTTCCAAAACATTCATGTCCTCCCATATCAGGGCCTAGTGTTATTTCCTGGAACTCTTGTTCCCTGAGCCAATCTTTTCTTTCTTTTTTATCAGATTTTGTTCTCTGCTAGTAGTCACATTTTTAAAAATCTAATCAATTAATTGGTATTAAAGTATTCATACTTGATAGGATTTAATGTGTTGCCTTGCCTTCTAGAAATAGGTATGTATTATCTCTGAACAGTGTCTTTAAACCCGTGTTCCTGTTGGATACTTTCAGAATTCAGTGAAAAGATGGCTTAGGTTAGATTTTTTTCTATTCAGAGTAAGTTCTGAAGGTGAAGCCCTCTCAAAGAATTTTAAAGATAGAAAAAAAATTCTGCTTTAAAGAGCTGAATTCTTAATGGTCATCATTTTAAAAACAGCATTCTGGGACTTTGGAAGCAACATTGTGACAGAAATCTTTGGAATCAAACAGAACCTAGAGCAGAATCCAGACTCACTGCTCAAGTCCTTGGGAAATAAAATGACATAGTAGTTAAAATTATGGACTTTTGAGTTAGACCGCTCACATTTTAACCTCAGCTTTACCATTAACTGTGTGGGTAAGTTACATAACTCTTTGTGCTTCTGTTTCCTCATTTGTGAGATGAGATAACACTGCTACCCACCTCCTAGGGTTGCTGTGAGAATTAGATTAAAAGCATTAGAAAACATAGTTGTCAGTCCATCTATTAGGTAATATTAATTTTTTGAACTTGCTCTTCTCATATATAAAAATAAGGATAATAGTATTTATTTAATAAAATAAATCTTGATGAAAAATTAAATGAAATTACATACAAATTTGCCACCCTTTGTGGCACATAAGATGTAATTAATAAACGTTCTTTTTTTTTTCAGTTTCTAATTACATATAGTCCTGTGGAAAACAATAATTAAGAACATTGGGGCTGGGCGCGGTGGCTCACGCCTGTAATCCTAGCACTCTGGGAGGTCGAGGCGGGCGGATCGCTCAAGGTCAGGAGTTCGAGACCAGCCTGAGCAAGAGCGAGACCCTGTCTCTACTAAAAAATAGAAAGAAATTATCTGGCCAATTAAAAATATATATAGAAAAAATTAGCCGGGCATGGTGGCGCGTGCCTGTAGTCCCAGCTACTCAGGAGGCTGAGGCAGAAGGATCGCTTGAGCCCAGGAGTTTGAGGTTGCTGTGAGCTAGGCTGACGCCACGGCTCTCACTCTAGCCTGGGCAACAGAGCGAGACTCCGTCTCAAAAAAAAAAAAAAAAAAAAAAGAACATTAGAATTTGCGAAACAAATATGTTGATCCACCGAAATCTGATTTCTGCCCTTACCACTGGTGATCTTGCACTGCATTTTAAGTAAAATGATGTCCATGTTACCAAATCCAATGAACATTTCTCATTTGAACACGATCTTGTGTTCAGCACTGTTGACCATCATCATTCCTTGACTTGTGTAACATTATCTTCTGATGCCACAGAAACATTGGCCTACCTCTGTAACCACTTCTCAGTTTCTTTCTCTGGAATTTCCTCCTCTTGGAATTTTTTTTGTTTTGTTTTGTTTTTTTACAGGATCTCACTCTGTCACTCAGGCTAGAGTACAATGGCATGATCATAGCTCACTACAACCTGAAACTCTTGGGCTCAAGTGATCCTCCTGCCTCAGCCTCCCAAGTAGCTAGGACTACAGGCATGCACCACCATACCCAGCTAATTTTTAAATTTTTGTATACATGGGGTCTTGCTATGTTGCCCAGGCTGGTCTCAAATTCCTGGTCTCAAGCAGTCCTCCTGCCTTGGCATCCCAAAGTACTGGGATTACAGGTGTGAGCTATTGCACTCGGCTGTCTTGAAATTGTTTTTAAATGGGGTTCTGCATTTGTCCTTGTCTCTTCTTACTGTATATTTTCTTGAAGCAATCTCATCCACTTGCACTGCATTAAATATCACCCATACACTGATGACCCTCAGCTCAGACATCTCTGCTGAACTCTAGATCCAGAAGACTAGCTGTCTCCTATACATTATCATCTGGCTATCTGTCCTATGGGCCCAAGCACAACATGACCAAAACTAAATTTATTTTCTCTCATGAGTTTGCCCTTCCTCTTGATATTCTTTACACTAATTTGTGGCATTGACCTACTCAGCCAGAAACTTGGGAGTCATGCCAACATGTTTTACAAAAACTCAGTGTAGGTTTCCCAGGCCGTTGACCAAAATATCTACCAGATTAGTGGTACTGCCATTTAGTGGTTCAAGTTGTTGTGTGATGATAGCAAATGCGTTCTTTTCTTAGCCCTATTACTAAAATTACATTGTCATCTAGAGTAATCACTTACCCATATTACAATACAGTTTCACCATCTTTGCCAGAAAAAAAATGTGAATGAAGTCAATGAGATTCTCAAATGAAAGATGCTTGGTAAATGCAAAACACTATTAACATATCTTGTTATAGTCATTAAAAGTGGTAATATCTGTGAAGGCACCAGGTCATCAGAATTGAAAATATCAAAGCATATGGTCACTTGCAAAAAAACAGTAGTGTGAATAAGTGGAAGCAGAGCCAGGCAAATGTGTCATATGTACACACACAGGTAGCAACTGCAGGCTCTAATTGGAAGAATCAAAAACAGAAGATCCATGCCAATTTCATTGTTGCTCTATTCTGCCTTGTAAAGATCTAAGAATTAATGTCTGTGTCAAGGCCAGGCGCGGTGCCTCATGCCTGTAATCCTAGCACTCTGGGAGGCTCAGGTGGGCGGATCATTTGAGCTCAGGAGTTCGAAACCAGCCTGAGCAAGAGCAAGACCCCGTCTCTACTAAAATAAATAGAAGAAAGAATATAGCAACAATCTATGTGGGAAAAATAAAACAAAACAAAACAAAAAAAAATAGAAAGAAATTAGCCGGACAACTAAAAGTATATATATATATATATATATATATATATATATGTATGTGTGTGTATATATATATATATATGTATGTGTATATATATATATAGATATATGTGTATATATATAAAAATTAGCCAGGCATGGTGATCAGCATGCCTGTAGTCCCAGCTACTCCAGAGGCTGAGGCAGTAAGATTGCTTGAGCCCAGGAGTTTGAGGTTGCTGTGAGCTGGGCTGATGCCATGGCACTCTAGCCCGGGCAACAGAGTGAGACTCTGTCGCAAAAAATAAATAAATAAATAAAGTCTGTGTCAAGAATTTGTCATTCCTTTTCATTTCTTCCTTAAAGATTAAGGCTTTCAAAGGTCTTGGGCTGCTGTGTCATTAGGAAGCTATTCTGGGCGTTGTGCTCTTGGCGGGGTGGGGAAGGGATACAATGATTCATGTTGGTCTTATCTGCTCTGTGCTTTCAAAAGGATGTGTATGGAATGTGAGTTGAATTTTTAAAAAATCATTTGAAGCCTTAGGAGAGCTATAACAGCATGACCATATTCTTAGAGGGATCTCATTTTTCTGGACAGCCTGCATCTGGGCTGCTTTTTAGGCCTTCCGAAAGGCAAGGCATGTTTGATAACCTTTCTTCTGCTTAGAAATGTGGAGAAATTCAGTTCCTGAGATTGCTCAACTAAATAGAAGTGAAAGGATTCCTCCTTTCTCCACTGTCGGGAAGAAACTTGTTCTTGGCAACATATATAGTCCAATTTTAAAAAGAACAATAATAAGGAAAAAGAACTCTGTGTTTGTTTCCTGAATATATAAGTAATATACTTTTATTTGTTAAAAATTCAGAAAATACCAAAAAGACTTTAGAAGAAAGTTAATATCACCAATAGTCTCAACACCAAGTAATAACAACCACCTTTAACATTTTGGTAATTTTTTTCTATAGATTTATGTATTTTTTAAAATATTAAGATTGTACTATATATATATATATATATCACTTTGTAACTTGCTTTAAAGATATTTAATTTTTAAATAGACAATACATTTTACATGGTTAAAAAATCAAAAAGTATAAAACTATAAACAATGAAAAGCCTTGTTCCTTTCTGATCCCATAGGTAACCACTGTTTACTAGTTTCCTTCCAGAGAATTTTTATGATTATAAAAGCCAATATGAATAATTGCCTTTGCTACACCTCCTAGCCAAGTGAGCATACCGTACTCACTCTTCTGCACCTTGCCTTTTTCACTGAATGTATCTTGTAATTCATCTCAAATCATTACATAAGAGCTTCTTCATCCTTTTTTATAGCTGTCATTTTATAATATTCCATTGTATATATGTACCATAATTTATTTAGCCAATCCCCTGGTGAGGATATTTAGATTGTTTACAATCATTGGCTATTAGTAGTAGTGCCTCTCTATATAAATAATTTTGCCCTTTACCATAGAATAAATTCCTAGAATTCTTAGGTTAAAGGGTATGTGCATTTGAATTTTGATAACTGTCGCTAAATTGCCCTCCAGGAAGTTATGTATATTTATACCATTGCTAGCAATGTATAAGAGTATCAGATTCCCCATACCCTTGCCAATACAGGGTATTATTAAACTTTTTGAACTTTGCCAATGCGATAGGTAAAAAGTTACATTTCTCTTACCATGAAAGGATGTTTATAAGAGTCATTAAATTTTTTCTTTGTGAACTTTTTCCTGTTTTAATCCCTTTCTCCTTAGAGTTTTAGTCTTTTCCTACTGATTTATAGAACCTCTTTATTTATTAACAGAATTAGTCCTTTGTCTGTTTTGGGAGTTGCAAATATTTTTTCCTAGTGTGTCTGTTGACATTTCTTATGGTGGCTTTTACTCTGCCAAAATATCTGGTTTTTAATAAGTCAAATTAATCATTTTTCTTATGATTTCTAGGCTTTGTGTCATGCTTACACAGGGCTTCTCTACTCTGTGATTATTAAAAAAGTTTTCCCATGGTTTCTTCCATTACTTTTATGACTTAATTTTTAATTTTTTAAATTTTTTTTTTTTTTTTTTTTTGAGACAAGAGTCTTGCTCTGTTGCCCTGGCTAGAGTGCCATGGCATCAGCCTAGCTCACAGCAACCTCAAACTCTTGGGCTCAAGCCGTCCTCCTGCTTCAGCCTTTTGAGTAGCTGAGACTACAGGCAGGTGCCATCATGGCTGGCTAATTTTTCTGATTTTTGTAGAGACAAGTTCTTACTCTTGCTCAGGCTGGTCTTGAACTTCTAGCCTCAAGCAATCCTCCTGCTTCGGCCTCCCAAAGTGCTCGGTTTACAGGCTTGAGGCACCTCATCCGGCCCTATATATTTTTTTTTTTTTAATTTTTTATTTTTTTTTGAGACAGAGTGTCACTCTGTTGCCCGGGCTAGAGTGCTGTGGCGTCAGCCTAGCTCACAGCAACCTCAAACTCCTGGGCTCAAGTGATCCTACTGCCTCAGCCTCCCAAGTAGCTGGGACTACGGGCATGCGCCACCATGCCCGGCTAATTTTTTTATATATATATATTTTTAGCTGTCAGATCATTTCTTTCTATTTTTTAGTAGAGACGGGGTCTCACTCTTGCTCAGGCTGGTCTCGAACTCCTGAGCTCAAACAGTCTGCCCGCCTCGGCCTCCCAGAGTGCTAGGATTACAGGCGTGAGTCACCGCGCCTGGCCAAGGCCCTATATATTTTTAATGATTTATATTTCAGTTTTACTTTCTGCCCAATAGTCTCAGGAAGGATTGTGAAAAACAACAATTGGGTTTTCATGATATGAACATTTTGCTGTCATGTTCAGGCTTATTCCATTTTAACTAGGACTGAGCATTTCTTTGACTCTGAATACAGCCCTTTCCTGACCCGGATGGCATGGGAAAAGTAGATGTTTCCTTATTTGATTTTGCTTATAATAGGAACTAAAGACATCCATCTCTGGCTTTTAACAAATAACCCGTCACCAGTTTTAAGAATTACCTTTTAGGAAACAGAATAGTAGAGAGAAAGGGGTAGAAAACAATTATTATTTTTACTGTGTGCCTTCTATATTGTATGCATATATTACCTATTCAAAAGAATGATTAAAATAATTTTTAACAATTATTTTTTAAAAGTGTGAACATGCGTATATTTTCATTTGATTGCTGGGGAGAACCTTTGTTGAAGCAAGGGAAGGTTGTGCTCTTTTTTCTCTCTTTGAATGTCAACACTAGAACTAGATTTGGTCCAAAATGGTAGTGATTTGCTCACTTTATGCATTCCCTCAGCAGGTGTGCTGCCGCCAGACTGATTACTGGCAATTTGTGAAAGATATCCGGTGGCTCAGTCCCCACTCAGCTCTTCATGTGGAGAAGGTAAGAATGAAAGGAGAGCTGGTATGCTACCGGGTAGCTGCATTTCTTTATTGCTTGTTCTGTCAGAAGAGTCTCCTAGGGTAGAAGGATATAGAGTATGTCAAGTTTCCTCTTAACTGAGAAAAGGAAGTTATCCCTGTAAGACTGACTTGGAGGAGAGGGTTATTTACATTTACAAAAATAAACCTTGCAAACCCACTGATCCGGGCCACCTTCTCTCCTCTTAGGAAGGGATGAAAAAAATTTTGTTGTCTTCAAAAGATCTGTATATATGGGACCAGGGTGAAGCTTTTCAAAATCCAGGGCAAATGACAAGAGGTTCCCTAAAGTAGTAGAGAAAATGGGACTTATATGTCGATAACTGTTCAAGAAGAAGAGGATGTACCAACTAGAAAGAAATGTAAGGTTTCTGGAGGCCAGTATCAGATGGAGCCAAGTACATTCCTAACAGCTTTGGCTACCATCATAGCACTTTATTTTCCTGTCCTCTCAGCTCAGTCAGGGAAACTGAGCTCAAGGAAGTTAGGTGACTGGGCCAAAGTTATATAGCTAGTTCAGAACAATCACTGCCAATTTTATGTATGTATTTATTTAGCTCTTTATTATGGGAAATTTCAAATATATATAAAATTAATAACACCTCATATACAACAGGAAAAATTATATCTTTAATTAAAAATGGCATGGTCTTAAAAAAAAATATTGAAATGAACTGTGAAATGTCCAGCTCATCTTCAATACTTGTCAGTACACGACCAGTCTTGTTGCATGTATATCCCATTGCCAGATGCATTGGTGAGATGATGTCAGGAAAAGTAACTTGTTTCTAAATGATTAGGGAACCAAATCACAGGGTGTCAAACTGGCCTTCTTTGTGAGAAAAGGCCAGAGCACACTGATTTTCTGATACAGATTTTCTTTGTCCTTCTCACTTTATTTTACCCACCAAACCTCACTCCAACATCCTTTTCTAAAATATGTGCTGTAGTCATTTCCTCTTAGAAGCCGCCTGAAATTGCTATCCATGCATTTTTTGCACTGATCCTGGGCTATGAGACCTTACTTTTATTATAGAAACAGCCAAATATGAGAAGTTTCCAAACAGAGAGTGCTGTGGCTAGAACCAAAAGGAAGTACTCAGATGGCTTCCCTTTGGGGGAGAATATTTGGTGGCATTTTTCCTAGGTCCTTTCTTCCATGTTTTTGTTGCATTCTTTCTGGAAGCTACCTAAAATAGAGGACTCTGAGAGAAGCCAAGAGGTCAAGTTCATCCATCCTCTGAATATCCCAGAGCAGATTCCTCTTTGGAGTTAGAACATAAAGAGCCCGATGTAGCAGCTTTGTCCTCTCCTGGCGCTGCATGTCAGGTTTTAACTGCTTAGTCCCTCACCAGTGGCCCAGTTCAGCATTGAAGCTATTAATCCCTTACTTTGTTCTCTTTCTCCAGTACCCTCAAGGTGCCAGGTGGAGGAAAGTACCTCTGAGTGCCTTCCCTTACGTGTCTCAATTTAGTTCTTAGGTCATTAGGTCTCAGTCTTGCTGTCTCTTCCAGGATGTATGTTTTGACTCATGTTTGTTTGCCTCCCAGTTCATCAACTTACATGAGAATGGCCAGAGCAGTGCTGATGGAGTGAGTGAGCGTGCCGTGGCAGAACTGTGGCTGCAGCACAGCTTGCAGTGCCACTGCCTCTCAGCCCAGCTGCGACCTCTGCTCGAGGATAGACAGTATATCAGAAAATTCTACACAGGTAGGTAGGGGCCACATAGTCAGGACTGTTGCTTATACTTCCTCATTCTCTTCTACCTCACTATTGCTTTATAGAAATATTCCTCTAACCTCAGCGCCTCATTTTTCACTTGATGCCATAGGGATTCAACTCAGAAACACATATCCAGTCTTCTCTCTCACCTCCCATGTAAAACACAATCAAGCTTTATGCTAAGGTATTCCCCTACTCCCATACACACAAACCAATAAGAATAACTACCATTTACTGAGAGTTTCCTATGTGCCAATCTCTGTTATACTATATACGCTTCACAACAGCCCTGAGAGTTGGGTATCAGTACCCCTGTTTTCCAATCAGAGACAAAGCTAAAGGAGGCTGGTGACTTGGCCCAAATCACCGAAGCTAGGATTCAAATTTGGATTGTTCTAAATTTGATGCCTCTTGCCTTGCCCCTTTGCCATACCTAGCCTCTTCTGTACTTCCTGATTTCCTTTCACTCCAGTGGCATGATTCTCCCCAATTTATTTTTATTTTATTCCTCTCTTCCTGAGCTTCTCCTAGGGCCATACAGGGAGGCTAAAGATCTCCCTTTTGGGTTCCATCACCATGGTAGTTTTTCTCTCCCCAGATACTGCTTTCCTGCTAAGTGACGCCCACGTCACGGCCATGCTCCAATGCCTAGAAGCAGTGGAACAGAACAACCCCCGCCTCCTGGCTCAGATTGATGCATCTATGGTAAAGGGGGCAAGGAATTATCTGTGTCTGTGCTGGGCCCCTGGACCTCACCATGATGTAACCATCTATAGCAAACTACTTCTTCACTTAGGCAATTGTGAGCTGAAAGTCTGTCATTTTAAAAAATGCATGGAGAGAAGGGGAAGTACTATTAAGTACCTGTTGAAGTAAAAGGTCTAAGCTTAGGTCTATTTGCTGGGGATGGGGGTATGTTTTTTAAACCCCTGGGATCCTTAGTCTGAGTAAGTATCTCAAGGCTTGACAGAGAGCTGGGGAGGGATGGTTCTGAATCAGGAGTAGGGTTTAATGTCAGACCTAATGGCTTAGTGTTACACGGATTCTTTTTTTTCTTTGATATAAAGAAAATTTTGTTGCCTATGATTAAATCACATCATCATAATACTCAAGTCAGTGCTTCAGCTAGAATGCAATTGAAGTCCCTACTCCTTTTAAAAGGGAATCTCCTCTTTCCTGGTTCTTTTAATTTTGATTATTGGTTACTACCCATTCAGTACTTTCCATGTGCCAGGCATGGTGCTGTCTATTTATAATTCATGCATCATCTCATTTAATGCTCACAATTCTGAGGTTTGCATTAATCTGATTTTATAAAGGAGGTCATTGAGGCACAGAGTAGATAAGTCACTTTCCAAAGTTTGGACCAAATAGCTTATAAGTGACAGGACCTGGATTTGAACCTGGGCCTATATGGCTTCTGATTCCACATGCATAATCTTAAGCACTTTGTTGTGCTGCCTGCATGATAAAGCACTCCGGGTTTGACCACCTGGAAGGATTCTAGTGCAGAAGCTGTGATATGTAGCAGGACTTCAGGGTTTCAAAGTTATAAGCTGTCTGCCATAGTAGAGGGTAATTGTGCTGTATCTATAAGCTATAGCTAAAGTCCATGCCTGCTGCCAAAGGCCAGCTCTACCAGCATTTCTGAAGTAAATGAGTGCCCCTCCTCTGAAACCCTTTATCTTTAACTGTAACACATTTTGTTTTGTTTTTTTTTAGTTCGCCAGAAAGCACGAGAGCCCACTATTGGTGACAAAGAGCCAGAGCCTGACAGCTCTGCCTGGTTCCACATACACCCCTCCAACCAGCTATGCTCAGCATTCCTACTTCGGGTCCTTCTCTAGCTTGCACCAATCCGTGCCCAACAACAGCTCGGGTATGGGGGCAGGAAGGGGTGGTCATTACATGTATCCCCAGCCATGGAAAGTAGAAGACTTTGTTGGTGCTCACAGGTTGGGAATTGAGTATAGGGTTGGTGCAGTTTGTCAAACTTCATGGGTTAATAATGGACATCTTAAAAGGTTTATATGGTGACTAGCCTAAGGTAATTCAGTAGAATCATTAAATAACAGAAGAAAGAGAAATTAGGTTTCCCTGGGTTTCTAATCTGCATTGTCAAGAAGGCATTTAAATAATAGGTAATATTTATTGATTGCCCACCACGTGTTATGCTCTGTTATAATCAATTTATATGAAAAAATGTATATGTATTTTCTCATTTGATCCTTAATACAGCCCTATAGGTAGGTATTATTGCTCATTGTCCAGATGAGTGGATACTAATAAGCAATAAAGCCACTGTCTCAAGAGCCCATACCCTTGACTTAGCTGCTTCTAAATAATTTTTTACTTTATTTGACTTACCTTTTCTGAGGTAACACCATGTGTCCTGGGCATCCAGTAGTAAGGAGTTTGGTCCTTAGTTGTGGAGAAGCCCTTCATGTATACTGCAGGATTCCAGCTCACCTTTCTCTCCCCTTATCCTTTCTTTTTATATCCTAGAGAGAAGATCTACTTCCTTTTCACTCTCTGGCCCTCCCAGGAAACCTCAAGAAAGCAGAGGGCACATCTCACCAGCAGAGGGTCAAACCATCCAAGCCCCCCTGCTTTCAGTCTCTGCACTAGCCAGGGATTCTCCTTCAGCTCCAAATGAGATGAGCTCCAGCACTCTAACCAGCCCCATAGAGGCATCCTGGGTCAGCAGCCAAAATGATTTCCCAAGTGATGCCAGTGAGGGGCCTGAGTACCTGGCCATTGGCAACCTGGACCCCCGAGGCCGGACTGCCAGCTGTCAAAGTCACAGCAGCAATGCCGAGAGCAGCAGCTCCAATTTGTTCTCCTCCAGCAGCTCCCAGAAGCCAGATTCTGCTGCTTCTTCCTTAGGGGACCAGGAGGGAGGTAGGGAGAGCCAGCTGTCCAGTGTCCTTCGCAGGTCCAGCTTCTCAGAGGGGCAGACACTCACTGTCACCAGTGGGACGAAGAAGAGCCATATTCGCTCCCATTCAGATACCAACATCGCTTCCAGAGGAGCCCCAGGTAATGAAGAGCACCAGCTGCTAGTTAGCAAGGTGGCCCTTGAATTTAGGGTGGAAATGGGGTTTGTTTTTGAGATTTTTTTAAGTGGCAGAAAGAGAAGTTATGTTTCTGATGACATGACATCCTGCTTTATAATGAAAGAGAGAAGTTTGTAATGTAATACTAATACTCGAAATCTCCGAGTATGTTTGTTTGTTCCTGTTATATATTGCTAAATATTAAATGCTTCCTGGATTCTTTACTAGTTTCATGGCATCAGAGGATAGTGTGACTCATCACAGTTCAAGTTTTCTTTCTTTATTTATTGAAATGAAGTTTATTGAGGAAGGACAAGATAGGTTTACAGAGCAAGAGGAAGATACAGGTTTATAGAGTAAGAGCAAGATACGTTCACCACAGAATGGCAAATGGGCCTCTTGTCGTAACAAAAAGGCCACCAGTTCAAGTTTAAAATATGTCTCTCAGACTGAGGGAAAATATTAACGAGCTTTAAAAATAATCCCATTAAATCCCTTCTCTCTTCCTGTGATTTCTTAGAAGTTTGATCAGGATGTAATACCAATATGAGAGAAGCAAAGTGATATTAGGGTTTTTTTTTTTGTTTTTTTTTTTTGTTTTTTGAGACAGAGTCTCAGAGTCTCACTATGTTGCCCGGGCTAGAGTGCCCTGGCGTCAGCCTTGCTCACAGCAACCTCAAACTCTTGGGCTCAAGCAATCCTACTGTCTCAGCCTCCCGAGTAGCTGGGACTACAGGCATATGCCACCATGCCCAGCTAATTTTTTCTATCTATTTTTAGTTGTCCAGTTAATTTCTTTCTATTTTTTAGTAGAGACGGGGTCTCACTCTTGCTCAGGCTGGTCTCGAACTCCTGACCTCAAGCGATCCTCCCGCCTCGGCCTCCCAGAGCGCTAGGATTACAGGCGTGAGCCACCGTGCCCGACCGATATTAGGGTTTTCTAAATAAAACTAGGGATATAGTGAGTGTCGGGTGGTGTGACCTAGTAACCAAGTAGGTGGGGCTGACTGCTGCATCACTGACGCAGGCTGAGAGGCAGTCAGGAAAGGAGGCCCTGGCCACTGACACCTCCCTCACAGAAGCACCAGCTGATATCAGGGAGCAGCCTGGACATGGGGAAGGAGGGTTTCATTGCTTTTGCCATCTCCCTGCCATTGTTTTCCCTGGGTTTTTGGTATCTGGCAGGCTTTGGTTGAGTTTCATTTGTAGTAGAATCTCTCTAACAGCAAGTATAACATGGACCTTTGTGCTCAAAGCCATTGTGGGGTCAGGAAAGCCACAGAAATAAAATATTAAAAATTCAATAAGACTGAAAAAAAAATAGGATTTCCTTTAGCACAGCTGCCATTGCTTTCTCTTTGTAATTTTTAGAAAGGTGAGAGCCAAGGTCCTCATCTGAAACCTTCTGAATGACAAACTGTTGTTTCTGTTTTCCCTCAAGCATGTGATTTGACTTACTGGAACTCTTTAGGAGAAAAATCTCCAAATCAAAGCCTGTCTTCCCACTAGCTTTCTTAGATGTGAAGAGTGCTTGGGTTAGATCCTCACTTCACATCTGCTGCTCTAGGCCTGGTATCTACTATACTCTATGCCGCTGGCCTTTGAGCATGTATAACTTCCCTGCCCCCATTCTTGAATCCATGTGGATTCCAAAAACCACAGTAACCTGCATTGGAACAGGGAGCCAAGGAAAACCCGTGCAGAAGGGTGCGAGGAGGTATGGTTCATGTATAGCTTCTTGTACAAGTCATCCCTCCTTCAGCACTGGGGTTCCCTCTGAGGAATTACCCACTTCTGCTAGGTAAAATGTAGGACACTCTTCTTTTTTTTTCTTTCTCTCTATTCTTGTTTGCTCTGTCTGGACTCTCTTCTGCACCTGTCTGCCTACCTACAGGAGGCCCCAGGAATATCACCATTATAGTTGAAGATCCCATTGCAGGTTTGGGAGTTGGTCTTCCACCTCCTCTTCCTTCTGCTCCTCTGTGACTATGTTGCTTAGTTCAGAACCTCCTTTTCCAGTCTGGTGTCAAATCAAGTCTGGCTAGTCTGGTCCTGTTGTGATGCTTGGACCTGTCTATAAAATGTCACCAATATTCATGTGATATATTTTCTGCCTACAACTTCCAGATGCCTCCTTTAGTCTCCCAGTAGCTTCTGAGAGGCAGAGTCAAGACTTACCTATTCAGTTTTTCCCAAAGGTGAAACTGAGGCCTGCTATTTGTCTAAGGCATCATGATGAATCAGTGGCAGAATTCTTCTTAAGACTGAGTACTTCCTATGGATTATTTATTTTCCTTGAATTAACACCAGATTATATTTTATCCCCTTTCTGTGGTCTTGGATATGCTTGCATGCTTTTTGCCTCTCCTAGAGTTCCCTGTTTCCTTTTTCTTTCACCTGTCTTCATTACCCTGTAAGTTCCTGCACCCCATTCCATCCATTGCACAGGATTTTTCTAGTGACTTAAGTCTGTTTCCTTGGTTTTCATGCTGGTGTTCAAACTGAGTCTTGTGTTCCTTTCTGGCTAGCATAATTCATGGAGATACTAACACCAGAATGTGTCTGCAGGAGAATGGTAAAGGAGGACTGAAAACCATAGCCTCCTTGTAATGGGTGAAGTCACTGGATGTGTTAGCTTGGAATAGAGAAGGTTAAAGAGGAATAAAGTCTGTAGGATCATTATTTGAAGAGCATTGTTGTTCTTGAGATGAGAAATTGTAAGAAGGCAGATATCAAGTGAGTGTAAGGAAATTCTAAGAATTAATCGAATGGGGAGCATCAGGAGGTAGTGATCTCAGTAAGTAAAGGCTGAATGGCCACATGTTATAAAGAAGTAAGGTCATGGTGTTGGAGTTTGTGTTGTGTGCTAGTGTGATTGGGGATCTCAAAGGTCCCCCTTTTTTTTTTTTTAATTTTATTTTACTTTCTCAAATGCCTGTCTGAAACTATCAAAGGTCCCTTTCAAGTGATGTTTTTTACCATGGCATCATGGTGACTGCTAGTTTGTCCTCAGTTTAGTAGTGAGGAGCAGAGCCCACTGCCAGGGCCACCAGAAGTCTTTGAGGCCCAAGGAGAACACAAAATTATCTCTTACCACGTAGTAGCATTTTTTTGTGAGAGGAGCAGCTGACAGGTTGGCAATATCAGGGAAATGGGTCAGATGCAGTTCAATCATTCATTCTCCCACAGCATCCTGCTCATTTCTCAAGCACCCATTTGCTTTTCAACCTACTCTTCCCGCTGTGGTACTGGAAATTTTGTGTTTCCTTTTGAAGAACATCAGTTTCTCATTTCCTACAAACCCTGCCTGCTGCTGTTCTCCACTTGCAACCCTCACTGCTCCTGTTACTCCTATTGCTAGGCACCTGCTGTTCTGCCGCCTTCTCTTAAAACCTCTCCCTTTCTTCTCCAGTAAGGATGGGCCCATAGCCCTGTGACTGAGTCCTTTGGTTACAAGGCCCTCTTCTTTGGCTTTTCCAGAATTGCCTTGATGCTTCTTTAAAGGACATTACTGGATTTTATTTTGTTTCCTTAGTGAATGTAAACCTTCTGATATTATTATTATTATTATTTTTGGATGGGGTCTTGCTGTGATGCCAAGGCTGGTCTCAAACTCCTGGGCTCAAGCAATTCTTCTGCCACAGCCTCCTCCAAGTCCTTCTGATATTATTTTAAAACCTAGTATGAAGGCATCAGAAAAGTTTCAATGTGCTTGTCTTTGTTTTATCATCTGAAGATTGTTTTCTAAATTGGTTTGTCAAGAGGATATAAATTGGCTGATATTCCTATAATGTATGGTTAAAAGATGGAAGAAAAGAGAAATGAATTCATGAATCCATTTTGATTTTATTCTTTTTCGTCTTTGTGTTGCTCCATTCTGGATCATTTTTCCTCTTTTCCACCGAGAATGTGCTGATTTTCCATCTCCTTTCCTCCATGTATTCCTGTATTCTTGGCTGTTCTCTGTTGGTGTGCCACCCTTCTCCTGTTTGGGAGGGCTTTGGGAATGAGTGCAGTTAAATGTTGAAACTCCAAAGTTGGGAATGTATCTGTTGCTCACTTCGTATGTGTGTTTTTACTCCCTGGTGGTCACTATCACTAGAATCCTGCAATGATAAGTCGAAGTTGAAAGGCCCCTTGTCTGGTCAAAGCAGTGAAGGCAGCACACCCAGCTCTCTGTACATGGAGTATGGTAAGTGAATACTAGGAAGGCCAGGGCTAAAATTGTATCTTTTCTCTGCTCTCTCCTTGTGCCTGCTAAGCTGTAAGCTTTGGGGTTCATCTCAGCTCTGTGGAGGGTACGCACTGTACAGTGTCACCCACCCTTTTGTTATTTTCAACCCCTGTGCTAGAAATCACACCTCCCTGCCATTTCTCTTGCTCCTCTCTGACTTAGGGGTCCCACCCTGTCTTACATTCTGGGTGTTATCACCCTGTGTCAGTTGATCCAGATGGAATGGCTCTTTGAGTGGGTGAGAGGGACCTTGAAAAGAAGCCCTGGAACATCTGGGTTTAAAATTACCAGAAGACAGGCTCTACATGGAAATCAGGCACAGGAGGAAGCCATTTGTGTCCTCTTCTCACTGTCAGTACAGGGTTTTTAAAATTTATTTCACTTTTTCTTTTTTGTGGGGTAGGAGGGAAAGTATGTTGTCTTTAAATTTAGATGGTAAAAGGATTGTCTCCAGGCTCTATTTATTCCACCATTCTCCAACCAAGTGGTTTATTGCTTTGGGATTCTAAGAGTCTGAGTAATTCCCTTAGAAGGTAGACATCTTCTTTTCAACCTCTAATTCCCAGTTACCTGGGAAGACTCGGGAACATCTTTAGTAACAGATCTTCAGACTTCTCAAAGAAGCTTGGCTGTTACAGATTTGGATTTCAAGTCAAAGTTTTTTATATCCATATTCCATTTTCCCACAGAGGGTGGTCAGTACCAGTGCTCAGGGGAAGGCATGTTCCGAAGACCATCAGAAGGACAGTCACTCATCAGCTACCTCTCTGAGCAAGACTTTGGCAGCTGTGCAGACCTGGAAAAGGTGAGGAATCTAAGGGGCTGAAGAGCTCATGAGTTGGGACATCTGGCCTGAGGGTCTGTGGTGCCATTTGTCCTAATGAAATTTTGGGTACACAGCAGTGACATGAGTATAGACTATATAGTAAAGATAAGTTCACAGTGAATATGAGCTCAGCAAGTTTTATTTCCAGGGAACTCTTCAGGAAGTGTGTACTCCTTGTTGAGTCTAAAATATTATTGATTTTATCTTAAAAGCCAACCTAAGCAGAGAAACCTTGAATTTTTGCCCCATGATTGTTGTTCCCTTGACCCTGGAACTTTAGGTAAATACCATTTCCTGAACCAACGTCTGTATTTTGTTCTAAGGCTCAGATATGTGTTATAATAAATAACATCCGTGTAGCATTTTTTTTTTTTTTTTTTTTTTGAGACAGAGTCTCACTCTGTTGCCCGGGCTAGAGTGCCGTGGCGTCAAGCTCACAGCAACTCCAAACTCCTGGGCTTACGTAATCCTTTTGCCTCACCCTCCTGAGTAGCTGGAACTACAGGCATGCGCCACCATGCCCGGCTAATTTTTTTCCATATATATAATTTTAGCTGTCCAGATCATTTCTTTCTATTTTTAGTAGAGACGGGGTCTCACTCTTGCTCAGGCTGGTCTTGAACTCCTGACCTCGAGTGATCCTACTGCCTCAGCCTCCCAGAATGCTAGGATTACAGGTGTGAGCCACCGCGCCCGGCCCCATGTAGCATTTTATAGCTTACAAAGCACTTTCATCTTGAGACATAGCATTTACCTTAATACTTCACATACAGGTGTATGACTTTGGGAAAGAGCCTGATTGAAATCCTGGGGTGCTTCTCTGCCATATTTTTATGTAGAAAGTGGGACAGGAGGGGACAGGCATGGCCAGGTAAGAGAGCAAAGAGAATCTGGAACAGATTTTCTGGCCATGAGCTTTCCTTATAGTAAAAATGTATACTTCCCCTGGGTGTTTTCAATAAATGCGGTACGTATCTTGGAAGCTATACTTTCTAACATTATAATCCGTGAGGCATTCAATATTCTAACCCCTTGCCGAGCAACTTCTTTGGTACTCTCCTTCCCCCAGGAGAATGCCCACTTCAGCATCTCAGAGTCCTTGATTGCTGCCATTGAGCTAATGAAATGTAATATGATGAGCCAGTGCCTAGAAGAGGAGGAAGTAGAGGAGGAAGACAGTGATAGAGAAATCCAGGAGCTGAAGCAGAAGATCCGCCTTCGGCGCCAACAGATCCGAACCAAGAATATGTTCCCCATATACCAGGAGACTGAGCATGGAAGTGAGTGAGGCCTATGACCACCACTGTTCCCACATTTTTAAGGCTTCAAGATAAGGCTTGGTGCCTTGTGGGTTTTCATTTTGGTTTTTATTTGGGATATTAAACCCAAACCAAGGGTTCCTCTACTGTCAAGAAGATAATTCTATGTTGTTCTGGTTTTTTCCTATCATGCTAGGAATACTCATCCTAGAGTTCGTCCATTTCCTACATCAGAAATACTTCCCTTTCAAAATAGGTTTCTTTTTTTTTTTTCTTTTGAGATAGGGTCTTGCTAAGTTGCCCAGGCTGGTCTCGAGCTACTGGGCTCAAGTGACTCTCCTGCCTCAGTTTCCTGAGTTCCTGGGATTACAGGCACATGCTACCATGCCTAACTTCAAAATAGGTTTCTGATATGAAGAGAACTAAGAACCCTGGTCCCAGATTTGCTTCCCAGATAGTAGTACCTTCTGTTTACTTAGAACTTTCCAAAGGGATAAAAGAAGTGCTAGTTTCCACTTCAACAGTATCACTCCCAGACAAGGTTCCATTTCTTTTTGTTAAATTATTTATTTACCACAATCCAGACATTGAGAGTACCAGGTCCCTTTTATTGTGATACCTCTTTCTGTCTTGTTTATTACTTTTTTTTTTTTTTTAAACACAACAGGCTTTCGGGTCACCTCCAGCAGCTCCCAGTTCAGTTCACGTGATTCGGCACAGTTCTCTGATTCTGGCTCTACTGATGAGGTTGATGAACTTGAAATCCAAGGTAAGAAGTGACACTTTGTTACAAGGGAGCTTTCATTACCTGTTTCTTTCAACTTAGAATCATATAGGCTGAGAAGCTTTTCCTAAGTAAAAGATTTTCATTATGGTCCATTATGTATTATTGTCAGCTATTTTTTTTTTTCTTTTTTTTTTTTGAGACAGAGTCTCGCTCTGTTGCCCGGGCTAGAGTGCTGTGGCGTCAGCCTAGCTCACAGCAACCTCAAACTCCTGGGATCAAGCAATCCTTCTGCCTCAGCCTCCTGAGTAGCTGGGACTACAGACATGTGCCACCATGCCCAGCTAATTTTTTTTTCTATATATAATTTTAGCTGTCCAGATCATTTCTTTCTATTTTTAGTAGAGACGAGGTCTTGCTCTTGCTCAGGCTGGTCTCAAACTCCTGACCTCTAGCGATCCTCCAACCTCCGGCGATCCTCCTGCCCCGGCCTCTCAGAGTGCTAGGATTACAAGCGTGAGCCACCGCGCCCGGCCCTATTGTCAGCTATTTTAAGGGACAGCCTCTCTTGCTAAAAACAAAACCCCTTTAAAATTTAAGCAGAAAAGAACACTGAAAGGAAGTGGTCCAGATGGAGTGGGCTGGCTGTTCGAGTCCTCAATTGTCTCTTTCTCATGGGTTTTCATTCCGATTCTTTCGTCTAGCTCCCAGGGTTGGCTCATACCACAGAAATTAGAATCCTATTCTCTTGTGCTCCGTAACACAACTGAAATTGTTTCAAAGTGTTCAAAAGGAGCTTTTTTATAATCCTAAGAGAAAAGGACAAAAAGAATCCTGTGGGGGGGAAGCAAAAAAGGGAAAAAAAAAAATCCAGTTTATAAAATGGAGCTTTAATTTGTGTCATACCAGTGCTAACTTGCTTAGCAGAATCATAGGCTCTTTCTGTTGTTGTTATTATCGTTATTGTTGTTGTTAGCACAGAGAAGGGAAAGAGTTCTAATGTGGGAAGGCAATTGTGTTAAATCAGGCTAATGTCTCATTCCTGCAAATCATAGATTTCTTCAAGTTTGCCTCAGCAAAACAAACAGACAAACAAAAAAAAACAGTTCAGGGACATAAGCTCTTCCCTCATGGGTGAAACCAAGAGTAATTTCCTTACAGAGGTGAATTGTATCTATAGTTCTCTACTACAACACACACACACACACACACACACAGGTAAACTGTGTCTATAATGCTACATCATAACACTGGAACATGATGATAAATAGATCTTTTATTACATGAAACTCTGATTTCCTTTTTATACCAATCTAGAGAACCCACTCACCTGCACAGACCTCCAGATGCAGGAGTCAGGTTTCTTCCCCCTTTACAAATTCAGTTTTTACATATATTTTCCAGGTCTCCAGGAAGCCTTCCTTCTGTGTTCTCCTTAATGTATCTGATTTCTGTTCATGACAATAATAGGTAGTCACCTAGAACTTTATTTTTTTCTTTGTTTGTATATGGTTTTCCAATAATTCTCCAATACTTCACTACTAGCTAGGTGTCCTACAATTCAATTCTGACACTAACTACCTGGAGTTAGCACAGATCCCACAGGTTAAGGGTACAGTCCTTCGAGATTAATCCCACTTCAGATGTCAGAGATAAGTAGGGCCACCTGGCTACCTGCACTTTTGCTCGACTGGCTACAAATTCAGGCATTCCCATGACCCCCTTACCCCTATGTTCAATAATTCATTAGGGCCGGGCACAGTGGCTCACGCCTGTAATCCTAGCACTCTGGGAGGCTGAGGTGGGAGGATCGCTCAAGGTCAGGAGTTCGAGATCAGCCTGAGCAAGAGCATAGACCCCGTCTCTACTAAAAAAAAAAAAAAAAAAGAATAATTCATTAGAATGACACAAAATTTAGGAAAGCACTATACTTGTGATTATAGTTTATTATAAAGGATACAAATAAACAGCCACATGAAGAGGTACGTAGGGCAAGGTCCTGAAGAGTCCTGAGCACAGGAACCTTTGTCCCTGTAGAGTCAGGGTGCTTCACCTTCCCAGTGCTTTGATATGTTCACCAACCAGGAAGCTCCCCCAAACCTCTTCATTCCAAGTTTTTTATTGAAATTTTATTATGCAGGCATGATTGGTTAAGTCATTGGCCATTGGTAATTGAACTCAATCTTCAGCCCCTCTTCCCTTCCTGGAGGTGAAGGGGGTGTGAAAGTTCAAATCCTCTAATCATGTGACTGGTTTTTCTGATGACCAGCCCCCATTCTGAAGCTATCTAGGGGCCTGCTGAGAGTCACCTTACTAGCATACACTCAGGTATGATTGAAAGGAGGCTCCTTTTAAATAATAAAAGTCATTGCTATGATTCAGGATATTCCAAGGGTTTTAGGAGATCTGTGCCAGGAACCAGGGACAAAGATCAAATAAATTTCCTTATACCATAGTCTATGATTGACTTGATCTTCTAATTAGGAGAAAATAAGACAGTTCTGCCCTTTGTCTCAGGATCAGTAGTCAGACTTTCATGAGGGTAATATTAATGTAAATTGAGAACATTCTGCTTTACTGGGTGTGGAGCAGTCCACTTGACTATTAACTCTGTTTCCTGAAGCAAAGCAGGGAGCCAGAGGCAGCGATTCAGTCTGGAAGGAGCCTGCCTATGGGAAACAAAAAGTGCACTCCTGTTGGAAGTGTTGCTGCAGCTTTGTGCCCTGAAGAGATGTTTAACCAGCCAATTCTCTAGTCAGTTCAGAGCAGAAATCCTTAAAGGAAAGGACCTTAAGACAGGGTTTCTTAGCCTCTAGACTAGATAATTCTTTGTTGTGAGGGACTGTGCTGTGCATTGTAAGATGTTTAGCATCATCCCGGCCTATACCAACTAGATGTCTGTAGTACCCTCCTCCCCAGTCAAGACAATCAGAAATGTCTCCAGACAGTACTAAAATCACCCCTGGTTGATAACCACTGTCTTAGGAGATCCTTGATGTTAGGCTGGTATGGGAGCAATAACTATCTTCCAAACTATAGTGAGTACCTACCTGTGGATGTAACTTCTTAAAAGCCATTTCATCTTTTTAAGCAAAGGTCATGTTCTGATTCCAGGAACATGTGGTATAGAACTGTCATTCTTGTCAGTTTACTTCCTGTGAGAATACTAAAGGGCCCCCTTTTATAATCATTATTACACAGATGATAGCGAAGGATCTAACCTGACTCACATGTCAAAGAATGGACTCTCAGTGTCGATGGCCTCGATGTTCTCAGGTAGCCTGTGTTGGAAGTGTGGATGTGCTCATACATGCATGTGCCTAAATATTGTAGCAGCTTTTTTATATCAAATGATCATGTGATACCTGTCAAGGTTACGAGGACTTCAGAGTCTGGAGAACTAGTTGGAAAAAACTGGACGTAAGCCAGAACAACAAGCCAGGAACAATTTAGGTGTTCAAATATTCTTCATATGACTCCAATAATCCTCATCAGTAAGTTTGTCCTTGGTGATTCTTCCCTGCAATGATAATTTTAGAGTAAGTGGTCGTTGTGACTGATAGAGACAATGGACAGTTTAGAAAGGAATGGTAAGATAAAGAATTTTTGTTTGAACCTATACTAAGCTACTGCTACACGTTCAAATAGCAAAAGTGGGATAGAATGGTATGAAGCTTAGTGTCTCTTTTGAATTTGAAGAGCCAACTTTCAGAAAGCTATCTGCTTGGTACTTTATATAGAATTAGGATTTACTGCTATAAATTCTATAATTTATAGGATTTGCTGCTATAAATGTTGGTTCTTAGTAATTGCTTTGTGATCTAAACAAGTAGGCTTTCTGTATGTAGGTGTGGTTAACTAAACGAAAGTTGCAGTTTTCTACTCAAAATGGTTTTAAAACACATAAACAACCTAACTCTACTTTAGATTTCTTTATTGCTTTCTGTTCTTTGTCATCTGTTTCTGGTCTTTCAAAAAAATGTTTATTTTATATGTTTTAATGTTTTTTTAAGAGACAGAGTCTTACCGTGTTGCTGAGGCTGGAGTGCAATGGCAGAATCCTGGCTCACCGCAGCCTTGAACTCCTGGGCTCAAGCAATCTTCTTGCCTCAGCCTCCCCAGTAGCTAGGACTACAGGCATGTGCCACCATGCCCAGCTAATTTTTTGTAGAGATGGAGTCTTGCTTTTTGCTCTGGCTGATCTCAAACTCCTGGCCTCAGGTGATCCTCCCACCTTGGCCTCCCAGAGCACTGGGATTACAGATGTGAGCCACTCTGCCTGGCCTGTTTCTGGTCTTTAATCAAGTTTGTTACTGGTACCAAATTCTTTCTAAAAAGTGTCATTATACTTCGCATTAGCAATCTTCCTAATCATGTCTAGAGGTTTATAGACATGTTTCTTTTTGGTCACTTTAAGTAATTTATACTATTGAATAGTCTTTTGGGATACCATCAGAGGAAGGTCATCAGAATCTATAATACTTTTGAAAAAAATTAAAGGATTTAAGCATCATATTGTGGACATCGTCTGTGATAAATACTCAGCATATTGTAATACTCTGCTTAATGTCATCTCCTTTCTTAGATCTTGGCCATATGGAACAGAAGTGTTTATGAATAAAATAGATTTGAAAGTTACTTTCTCCTAGCAATAAAGTAGATATAAACCTTGAGATCATAAAAAGCTTATTCATAAAAAAGCTTTGTATTAATCAACATCTATTTCTTTATTTTTAGAAATTTTTTTGCAGTGCTATCTTTCAGAAATGATATTTTTTTAAAAGCAATTTTACTGTGGTATAATTTTATATATCATAATTCCCCCACTTCAAGTATACAACGCAATGATTTTTAGTAAATTTACCAAGTTGTACAACCATCACCATAATCTAATTCTAGAACATTGTCATCTCCCCAGGAAGATCCCTTGTGCCTACTCACAGTTAATTCCAGTTCCCACCCCCAGCCCCAGTCAACGACTAATCTACTATAGATTTGCCTTTTCTGGACATTTCATATAAATGGAATCATAATATGTGATATATGATCTTTTGTATCTGACTTCCTTCACTTCATCTATTTCTGCTGATGGTATCTGCTACATTGGTTTGATATTATTCATAAGTTTCCAAACCCAGACAGTCTTTTCGACTTCTTTGGTTTTTGTTATCCTTGTTTTTGTTTTTTTTTTTCCCCCCCTCTATGTCCTCTTCTATTAAGGCTTCATCCATACTTCTTTATCTTCCTTTGTAGATTCTTCTAGAGTTTCAGTCTTCTGCACATGTGTATCTAGTCAAGGTCCAATCAGGAGACAGAAACCATTGAATAGGGAAAGTTTAATATAAAGAATTATTAGCTATAATGGGAGATTGATGTAATAGGAGATTGGCTCATGAGAAGTAAAGGGAACTCTAAAGAATACAGGAAAGCAGATCAGCGATAGCACATATGGGGAAGGAACAAATGTAAAAGAGGGCCACATCCCCAAGGCTGAGATCCAGACCTCTGGGCTTACTGGATGGTGGAGAAGTTCTCTGAAGCACAGAGCTGCCCCAAGGTAGTACCAGGGGACACTATCCATGAGAAGATGCCATGCCAACAACTCTCACTAGGAAACCATTCTCTAGGGTGCTGGGAGAGGCTGCCCTCAGGGAGGTGTTGGGCCTTAGGACTCAAGGAGTACTGGAGAAAATAGTACATGTGGAGGTGCTAGGCCTATGGTACTCACTGTAAAGCTCTCCCAGGAAGCTGTCCCAGGGGGTACCAGGGAGAGCTGTTTATGAGAGGTACCACTCCTGGCACTCTGCTGCAAAGCTGCCCAAGGCATGCTTCCCCAGGGAAATTCACATGCACTACAGGAGTCAGCCTAGGGGAGCACACCAGAACCAGCATCTCTCCAGTGCCCTCTACTGACAGAGCTTAACATCATGCCAGCTGGCAGAAACTTTATGGGTCCAGCTCCATTATCATAAGAGCAAACAAAAATAAGCACAGATTTGGAGCTGAAAAGAAATAAATTGATAGCTGGCATAATGTATAAGGAGGAAAGTTCATGAACTGTATTTTATGACAAGTTTTAAAATTATAGCCAATTCAAGGCAATCAGTTGCTTCTTCTCCTACCCCTGCCTTTTTAATCAAATTTTTTCTCTTTTTAAAACAAGAATAATTGTGGTTCTCTGCTTTAAAATGTTTCCTCTTGAGTTAGAAATTACAGAAAATTCATTAGAGCTGGATTCCCAGATGTATTGGATTTGACCTTACCTCTAGAAGGAAAACAGGATGGGAACCAACATCAAACTGGCCAGTAAAGTCTGAGGCTGGACTCTTCCTGTGCCTCACTTACTGTGTTTAAACATTTGCATATTTTGGTAAGGTACCAAGGTTTTAACCAGTTCTTGCCTGATCACCCAATACCAGTGTCTGGACATGCAGCAAATTCTTCTTACAATATGTCATTGTTTTTGTTGTTGTTTGTTTTGATATTTTTTAACTTTTTTCAGTCAGTAATCATAGCCTTATCCTATCCAAAGCATTAAAAGCACTTGAAATCAGATTGCTTGAAAAAATATATTTGTTTTTATACAAAAAAAATCAAATAAATAGTTTCATAATTATGTTTAATTGCACTTGAAGGGTTAGTTTCTTGGACTTCTTCTAAAGTGCTCTCATTTGGGGTACATTTAATCCATCCAGTTGAATAGCTTCCTCCTCTCTCTTTTCTCCTAAATTATTTATCTGTCTTATACCCTGGTCTACTTTAACTCAGATCCTTAACTAGTTTCCCACCATGTCAACTTAGTCATCTGCTTGAACTGACCAGAGAGTCAGCAAGAAATAATACAGGCCCACTATCCATAAAGCTCTATGGTACTTGACCAGTGTCAAGTGTCATGTCCCCTTTGAAATCAAGTGCTACCTCTCCCCATCCACCCCTGGCAGTAAGAGTTTTACCTCCAAAGCCATGTGGTCCTCTGTACTCTTGGAAGTATTGCTGATTAGCTAGGAACTCCTGCACATACCTCTGACCTTATTGTACCTCTGGTTACAAAAAAAAAAAAAAAAGGAGGAAATGTGATAAATATATTTTCTAAAAACAAGGGAATGATTTTTTTTCTTGCAAAGAAAAAAAGACTTCCTCTCTGTGAGGTTAAAGAACTTTTAAATAGTTTTATGAAGACGGAAGTTCCTTAGCAACCATGAATTATCACTCACCCCTCTTCTCTCTAATGTGTACTGTTTTCCTTAATAACCTGGGACTAAAGTAACAGAAGTGGTTAACTCTTTATTCAGGGCTATCTGTCTAAAGTTTTCTCATTTTTTTCCTTTCTATTATTCCTAAACAGAATGAAATTTGCAAAAGCTTTTAATTGCTTTTAACCAATCAATCATTTACTTAGGAACTATTTTCTGTAAAGCTATTATGTACAAAGCACTGTGAGAGTTACTAGGACAAGCCAGTAGTTATGTACACTTCACGGCAGTGTAAGTGTTATCTGAAGACGTTGCAAACCAAATGGTCTATGACAGTCTAGTCTGCTGTTTCCTACTCTTTTTTTCTTTTCTCTAATAGCACCAATTAGAAGGAAATAGACAGCTAGCAGTGCATTGGGATCTGGGTTTTGGTGCTGTAAGTTCAGACAGAAAATATGATTATATATGAACATCTTTGTTGTTAAATAAAATAGGCTTTGTTAATTGCTAGCAAAAATGTATTGTCCTGTTTTTCTGTGCTTAGCATATGAAAGCACAGATTTCAATCCTGTTATCTTACTCATGTATATAGCTTTGAAGACATTAGTTTGTCAGCAATATTATTTGAGTATATGCTTGTATACAGAGCCCTGTGTTAAGTATTTTAGAGCCAAAAGAAGACTTAGAGACAATCTCATTTCCTCACAAGGAGATTTTATAATCTAGTGGTACATACAAAAAAATCTATATACACGGGAAACATTTGAGGAACAATTGAGCTACCCATGGCCAAGTGCAGAGTGATGTCATACAAGTTTAGTGCTCTGTTGAGTGCTCAGACACAGTAGATTGATCATTGTGTAAGCTTAATTAGGAAATAAAGGTCTTTTCACTGGGCATCGAAGGAAGAGATGGTATTTATCAGAACAGTCTTATTTTCATGACTTGGATAGGCTCTATCTTCCTTTCTTGAACATGACTGCTGTATTTCACATTCCCGTCTGTCAAAAGTGTTTGGGTAGATGAGGTCTCTGGAGGTTCAGGCATGTTATTTTTAGAAATCCTCTTCTTAAAGATGGGATCTCTCTGTGTTACCCAGGCTGTAGTGCAGTGGCTATTCACATGTGCAATCATAGCGTACTACAGCCTCAAACTCCTGGGCTCAAATGATCCTTCTGCCTCAGCCTCCTGAATGGCTGGGAGTACAGTCATGTGCCACAGCACCTAGCTTCCACATACATTTAGTGAGTAAACTCCTATGACACAAGTTATGTGTTAAGTACTAATTCTTTTATATATATAAAAAAGGGCCAGATGGAGTTATGGCCTCTGTGAGCTTGCCATTTAAGAAAGCTTGAGATTTAGAGAATGAGGGAGAAATTGGAATCATTCATTTTGTATTTCTGCTTGCTAGAGGTTGTGTCCCTGTGTGCCTTAGGATGATTTCTTTTCTCACTTGCTGTTTATACCAAGTCTGGGTTTTTGTTTCTACCTGGGTTTGTAACACTTTGACCTTTTCAGTGCTATGCATAATGTCACTAATTCATTCTGTTTTTGACTTGAATAGAGCTAAATTATAAGTTGTGTTTAGTGCTTCACCTGCTCCTTATCCTGCATAGAATGTAGCACCTACCTGCTACCCTGAGTGCTTAGCTTACAGAATGCCTTGTGATGGTTTCATTATCCCTTACTCCCTCCCTTTCCATTCCTGCTCCCGTCATCTCTGGTTTCTGTTTAGATGCTGACATCAGAAGGAGCACAGCCTCAAGCAGCAAATCCTTCAATTCTTCTCAGTCCTTGTGAGTACTTTTTTTTTTTAATAAAACTTTGGGATATGTGAAGAGACAAGCCCAGTTCTTTGCACGTGGGTAGGAACAGTCATGGGAAAAGCCATCCAAATTCAGAGAGAGGCAAGGTTAAAGTGACAGGCCTGCCTGATAGTGATAAGCCCAAGGGGAGAGAGCAGAAGATCTTTGGTCCAAACAGGATGGACTCTCATGGAGGCAAAGCTCAAAATGTGAATTGTCCCTCCTTGGCTGACTCTGGTCATAACCAGAGCCCCAGAAAAGAGAGCAGTGATTGTGATTTTTGTTACGAAATCAAATTGTACAGGTTCTACATTGTAGACCCAAGTAGGGAAAATAGTAGCTCATTTAGGAGGAAAAATAGCTCTTTATAGTCCACAGAGCTGTTTTACTTGCTTTATTTTGTAAGCAGGCATTATTATCTCCATTTTGCAGTTAAAGAAACTAAGGTTCAGTGAAAGGAAGGGACAGAGTACATAATTAGCTGTGCCATGTAATACCAATAAGTAGAATTTGAACCTAAGTCTTAGGACTGTAAGACCAGTATATTTGTCACTGCGCATGTGTGAGAAGATGATGATGATGAGAAAAGCAGCTGAGCAGACTAGGGGTGCTGCGAGTGTTCTCTCAGCCCAGAAGTTACTGTGTATGATATCAGGTCCTGAAGGGAAGGCTCCCATCTGCCTGTCTTGTCCCCATGCTCAGCTCTCCTTGATTCTCTCCTTTCCAGCTCCCACTGCTTCCTACACTCCACATCTGCTGAGGCAGTGGCCATGGGGCTCCTGAAGCAGTTTGAGGGGATGCAGCTTCCAGCTGCCTCGGAGCTGGAGTGGCTAGTCCCAGAGCATGATGCTCCTCAGAAGGTAGGCTCTTCAGCTCTTCTTCACTACCCAGGAGGCTGTGAGCCTTTCTGATCTTATTCTCCTTTGTCACGTGTCCCCAGTCTAGAATGAGCCTGTGTGGTTCCTTCCTTACTCATAGAAGCCATTTATTACAAATGTGTTGAATGAATACATGAATGAGTGAATACTTGCTTGCCTAGATTTTCCCTAGCAATCGCCAAAACAAGAGATAAAGGTTCCTTCACTGTCCTTATTCCACATGACTGCTCACTAGACCCAGAGGCACAACTGTTGTTTTGTGACTGCCTTTGAGACACTATGAGAGTGAATTGTTCAGACTCATCTTCGCTCTGCAGTTGAGTCTCTAAGGCATGAAGCACCTGGCATACCAAGGGTCCTGAGATGAGTGCAGGGACATCATCAGCAGTGGGTGCCACCACCTGGGATGCTGGCTTTGATTGCTTCTTGGAACCCAAGGCCCTCACTTCCAATATCCTGGTGCCTCCTGGTTGGTTTTGAGGGCCAGGGTTTCCTAAAGCCTGTGGTATTCCTGAAATGTCTTCCATGAACTATGCTCTGTCATGTCCAGAAGCGTGAAGCATTTGCATTTCCCCAGACTATGCATGTTAGCTCACCCTGTGCTTTTCTCCTATAGCTCCTGCCCATCCCTGACTCATTGCCCATCTCACCAGATGATGGGCAGCACGCTGACATCTACAAGCTGCGTATCCGTGTTCGTGGCAACTTGGAGTGGGCCCCACCGCGGCCTCAGATAATTTTTAATGTTCATCCAGCCCCAACGTGAGTAGCCAGTGTCTCTGCCCTCTGGAAAATAGATACATCCTCTTTGGATTGTCAGGGCTTTGTCCTGTCCCTGTTGTCTGTGCCTCCAGCTGTACTTCCCACACAATTCTGTCCATTTAAAGGCAGAGAAAGAGGATTATCCATTTTGTCCTTAAGTTCTTACTCCAAATCCTCCTCTTCCTTCACAGAGCTAATTGGAAATGAGGACTTTTTTTCACTGGCATGCCTCACCTGTTACCTTCCTCCCAGTAGATTTGTGAGCTTACTGGTTTTTCTTTTCCTTTTAAGATGGATGGATGGATGTTTCTTCCCCTGTTGTTCTCTTCCCTTTATTATTTCTCATCCCTTACAGTTGTCCAGAAAGTGTGGTTCATTATTAGGGAGAGTCACTGCCTAGACCTAAATCCTAACTTAATCTTCAGTTTGATTTAGTTCTCCCAGTAGCTTCATTTGGTCCAACTAAAATAAGAGGTGAATTCCCCTCCTTTCCCACACTTCATAAGAGTTCTATGTTTGTATCTTCATCCTCCACACCTCAGAGGCTGCATGCACCTGCTATCTGCCAATCCCCTCTCCTTCCCCCTCTTTAGGAGGAAAATTGCTGTGGCCAAGCAGAATTACCGCTGTGCAGGATGTGGCATCCGGACTGACCCTGGTGAGTATCTTCTGTTACCACCATACTGCCTCCAAGGGCTTTACCCTCTCCCACACCTAGGACAGAGGGCTTGTCAGAGGTAGTAAGGGGAGGTGACAAGGCAGAATTGCGGAAGGAGGAAAGAAGGGGAGGGGACCAGGCACGAGCACTGACAATCAGAGGGAAATTATTTTTGGGAGCACATTACCAGGATTGTTTACTGGAGAAAGTTGGGTAGTTTCAGCTAGATTCTTGGAGACTGAGTCTTGGCAGATTTTGTTTGTTTCCCCAGTGGCCTCCTGGGTGGGACGTAGGTCCCACAGGCCCCACTGTGTGGGTTTCTGTCAGCTTTGGGGAGCCCACCAGAGGTGGCTGGAGACCACTGGCCGTCCCTCCCTGCCCTTTCAAGGGAGTAGCCTTACCAGCTTATAGGTGGAAAAGACTCATCTGGCCCTTTGGCTTTCCCATTTTTCCAGATTATATCAAGCGGCTGCGGTACTGTGAGTACTTGGGCAAATACTTCTGTCAGTGCTGCCATGAGAATGCCCAGATGGTCATCCCCAGCCGGATTCTGCGCAAGTGGGACTTCAGCAAGTACTATGTCAGCAATTTCTCCAAAGACCTGCTAATTAAGATCTGGAACGATCCTCTCTTCAATGTGCAGGACATCAACACCGCCCTCTATAGGAAGGTCAAGCTGCTCAATCAAGTCCGAGTAAGACCCTTGAAGGCCACATCAGAACATCAGAGATTCTTTTTTTTTTTTTTTTTT
>CM052436.1:55856940-55883353 GCA_028533085.1 Varecia variegata
ATTTTCCACTTAAATGAGGCTGTCATTGACTTTCTCTGCCAAAGCTTTAGCGCTTCTGTTGAATTAACATAAAAGGATCAAGAGTCTAAACAGATGTTCCTTGTGTGTTCGACTTGTGTTTTGAACTGGATTCCACTTGCTGTAGTTCTTGCACAGCCTAACAGTTCGTTGTCATCTTTAATAAACTAAGGAAATGAAATTCTGCCTTTTGTTTGACTGCCTTGACTGTTGAGGAATGGTATTGAGTGTCTATTGTAAAGAAGGCATGTCTGAAAATTAAGGTTTCTTTGTTATTATGCAGAGCAAGCTGGACCATACAAGTCCAGAAAAGTGAGTTGGAGTGCTTTGTCACGGACTTGCTATGGGACCTTCAGTGAATCACTTCACCTCTCTGGATTTCTGTTCCTTCATGTGTATAATGACAGAATTAGGCTTTGTGACACACAGTCCTTTCTAGTGCATGGGGTGTGTGCCCTCTGCCCATACCCTTGCTGTAACTGTCACATAAAGTGAGGTCAGTCTTCCTCTCTGCCAACACCTGAATTGTCTTAGATGCTTCAGTTCCTACTTCTGGGAGCATCTGCCTCTGGCTTTCTCTCTTATACTCCTAGTCTACTGGAGCTCCAGCTCCACCCTGCAACTTTTTGAACATTTCCCCTTAGCTATTCCCTTGTCATCTCTAACCAGTATGTCTAAAACCAACGTAAGTATCATATTTCCCAAAACCTAACCATTAGTCACCTGGGTTTCAAAATTTAGTTGTATTCAGCTTCCTCTCTGAGTCAAGTGGCATGTCCAGCTAGTCAAGCATTTTCTCCTTCCTACCACCCGTCATCAAGTTCTTTTAATTTTTTTTAAATAAATGTCATATTCCTTTCCATCACTAGCACAGAAATCCAGCTTATTATATCATGTCTCAACTATCTCCAGTCATGGTAATTTCTTCCTGTTTACTCATCAAATATTTGGGTATTTACTGTATGTCAGTTTCTGTGCTAGGCTCCGGGAGGGAGCAAAATGGAGAGAGTTTCTACTCTTAAGGAATTTAGTCTTGTGGGGAAGACAGACATGGCACAAAGTCACCAATTACAAGCTATAATAAGAGTTACAAAGAAAAAGAATAGATGCCATTGAAAAAAAATAATAAGTGGCCTAATTTAATCAGAGACAAGTAAGGCCCCTGAGAAAGTGATACTTCAACCAAGACTCAAAGAATGAGGCTCAGAGTAGGGAGAAAAAAGCTCTAGACAGGAAGTAGCACATGTGATGGTCTTGAGACAAGGGGAGTTTTGGCAGGAAATTGAAAGAAGGACTTACTAGAAATTTTAGATTTTATTCTAAGAACATTGGTGCAATGGACTGAACATGTCCCTCCAAAATTCATGTTGAAATCCTAATCCCAACTCTATGGTATTTGGAGGTGGGGCCTTTGGGAAATAATTAGGTCATGAGGGTAGAGCCCTCATGAATGGGATTAGTGCCCTTATGAGAAGATGCCAGAGAACTAGGTTGCTCTCTTTCTACCACGTGAGGACATAGCAAGAAGATGGCTGTTTGTAAGCCATTTAGAGGGCCCTCACCAAGAACCTGACCCTGCTGACACCCTGATCTTAGACTTCCAATTTCCAGAATGGTGAGAAATAAATGTTTTGGTTTTTTTAATTTTATTTTTTAAATTGGCAGATAATAATTGTACATATTCATGGGGTACATAGTGATGTTTTGATGTATGTAATGTATGGTGATCAGATCAGGGTAATTAGCATATCCATCATCTCAAACATTTATCATTTCTTTGTGTTGGGAGCATTCAATACCCCTCTAGTTGTTTGAAACGATGTAATATATTATGGTTAACTACAGTCATCCTCAGTGGCATAGAACACTAGAACTTATTCTTCCTATCTAGCTGTAATTCTGTAACCTTTAACAAATCTCTCCCTGTTCCTCTCTTCCGAGCCTCTAGTATCCTCTGTTCTACTTTTTATTTCTATGAGATGAACTTTTCTTAGCTTCCACAAATGAGAATATGTGGTATATAACTGTCTGTTCCTGGCTTATTTCACTTAACATAATGTCCTCCAGTTCTATCCATGTTGCTGCAAATGACAGGATTTCATTCTTTTTTATGCCTGAATAGTATTTCATGGTATATATATTACACATTATATTTATCCATTCATCTGTTGTTGGACACCTAGGTTGATTCCATATCTTGGCTATTGTGAATAGTGCTGCAATAAACATGGGGTGCAGATGTCTCTCCCATATAATGATTTCCTTTGCATTGGATAAATTCCCAGTAGTGGGATTGCTGGGTCATGTGGTAGTTTTATCTGTAGTTTTTTGAGGGACCTCCATACTGTTCTCCATTGTGGTTATTCATTTTTCTCTGCATCCTTGCCAGCATTTGTTATTTTTTGTCTTTTTGATAATAGTCATTCTAACTGGGGTGATATGATACCTCAAAATCATTGTGGTTTTGATTTGCACTTCACTCACGATTGAATATTTTTTCATATATTTGTTTGGCCATTTATATGTCTTCTTTTGAGAAATGTCTTTTCAGATCATTTGTCCATTTTTAAATCTGATTATTTGGGGGTTTTTTACTGTTGAGATATTTGAGTTCTTTGTATATTCTGAATATTTTTCCCTATTGGATGAATAGTTTGCAAATATTTTCTCCCATTGGATAGGTTGTCTTTTCACTTTGTTGGTTTGTTTCCTTTGCTGTGCAGAAACTTTTTAGTTTAATATAACCCCCTTTGTTTAATTTTGCTTTTGTTGTCTGTGCTTTTGAGGTCTTATTCCTAAGATCTTTTCCCAGACCAATGTCCTAAAGTATTTCCCCTATATTTTCTTCCAGTAGTTTTATCATTTTGGATCTTACATTTAGGTCTTTGATCCATTTTGAGTTGATTTTTGTATAGGGCGAGAGAGGGGTCCAGTTTGTCCAGCACCATTTTTGTTAATTTTTATTTTTTGTTTTGTTTTGTGTGTGTGTGTGTGTGTGTGTGTGTTTGTGTGTTTTGAGGCAGGGTCTTGTTCTGGTTGCCTGGGCTAGAGTGCAGTGGCATCATCATAGCTCACTGCAACCTCAAATTCCTGGGCTCAAGCGATGCTCCTGCCTCAGCCTCCCAAGTAGCTAGGACTACAGGCACAAATCACCACACCCAGCTAATTTTTCTATTTTTTGTGAAGCTGAGGTCTTGCTATGTTGCTCAGGCTGATCTAAAACTCCTAGGCTCAAATGATCCTCCTGCCTTGGCCTCCCAAAGTGCTGGGATTATAGGTGTGATCCACAGCACCTGGCCTCGTTTTTATTTTTTAAAGACAGGCTCTTTCTCTGTTGCCCAGGCTGGAGTGCAGTGGCTTGATCATAGTTCACTGCAGTCTTAAACTCCTGGCCCCAAGTGATCCTCCCACCTTAGTCCTCACAGTAGTTGGGACTACAGGTATGTCCAGCACCACTTATTGAAGAGACTGTCCTTTCCCCAATGAGCGTTCTTGGCACCTTTGTCAAAAATCAGTTGACTGTAGATATGTGGATTAATTTCTGGGTTCTCTATTCTGTTTCATTGCTCTAAGTGTCTTTTTATGACAGTACCATGCTATTTTGGTTACTACCGCATTTTAGTATATGTTGAGGTCTGGTAGTGTGATACCTCCAGCTTTGTTCTTTTTGCTCAGGATTGCTTTGACTATTCAGAGTCTTTTGTGGTTCTATACAAATTTTAGGATTTTTTTTCTATTTCTGTGAAGAATGTCATTGGTATTTTGACAGAGATTGCATTGAATCTGTAAATTGCTTTATTGTCATTTTAATAATATTCTTCCAATCCATGAGCATGGTATGTTTTTCCATTTGTTTGTATCCCCTTTAAATGTTTGTTGTTTTAAGCCACCCATCTTATGGTATTTTGTTAGAGCAGCTCAAGCTAACTAAGATAATTGGATTGAAGAATTTTGTTCAGAGGAGTGAATGATCTGGTTAAAATTCCATTGTTTTCTTTGTGAAAAATGAAGGGAAGAAGCCCAGGGATGGTCTTCAAGGGAGATGGCTCCAGTAGTTCAGGAGAAAAAAATGTTGGTTTGGACTAGGGTATAATTGCTGTCACCTCATTACCCAAAAACCCCTAAGAACAAGATAAAGTCCAAAGTTCTGCTCTGATTCTGACATGTTTAAGCAGGGAACAAAAGGCTGGGGTGGGAGGGGAAAGGATATTGGAAAGACACTAGGATAAACTACAGAATCTAAGGAAAATTAACAGAATTCTCAGGAAGGACAGGGACCAGGGCAGTCCTGGGAAACTCAGCTTCAAGATTCGTAGACCTCTTGAGCCTGCTGCCAGCAAGGCAAGCCACAGAGGAATGGCTGTACTGGGGACTTACCCCTGAGCACTGGGGTAAAGAAAGGGAACTGTCTTTACCCTTTACCCACAATGAACAGTCATTCATTGTGGCATTGACCATGGTATTCATCATTCTCTGTGGCCCCAAGTGTGTGTAGGTTTACAAAACCCAGTACCTATAGAAAGAGTGGGCATGATCTTTATAGCATCCTGTTAAGGTAAGGCCCAACACTGATTCCTTTTCTTTGAACTTTTGACTATGTTCACCGTATCCTGCTGGCTCTTCTGCCCTGATCAACTATAGTACTCTCCCTTGGCCAATATCCAGGGTGTCAAACCACTTACTTTGAAAGTTTAGTGACAGCAGCTGCCAGATGGCCCAAGCTTTCCCATTATGAGCCTCATGTTCTTGGGATCAAAGATGAATGTGATTCAAAAGGAAAGAAAGAATCTGCCTGGCACTATTCCAGGAGTGTGGAGAACATAAGGGTGTGCTTACTATTCTCCTGCCTCCCTCAATTCTGTGACCAGCTTCCGGAGGAAGAACAGAAAGCAGAGAGCTGTGCTTCTGGTTTTGGAGGTATACCTAATACCAAAACCAGCGAGGTGAGGCTTAGTGGGTTAAAATAAACCCTAAATGGTAGGAAGGTTCTTAGATCTAGGTGGGAGTTTAAAGGACCAGCCCTCTGAGAGGCTACTGCAGACCAGTCCCAGACAAGATGTGAGTCTGAATCATTAGCGCAGCACAGATGACCTATAATCTTCAGACAGCAGGCCCTAGGGAAGCCCTGTCCTTTTCTCTCACAGACCCAGGAATTTCTTGCCTGTTTTCCTTTCAAACAGTGACACCTCTAGTTCCCAACTGATCCTGGCCCACTGCAAGAATAGAAGCTATCCCTCCATCTTCTCCCCCAAGCTCCAGTTTCCATAGCAAGCACAGAACCCTACTTCAGCACTAGCAGCAGTTCTGGGAAAACAAGGAAGTATTAATAAAAGGCACCTTTTCTCTCCTCTCCCTGTCACCTCCCAGACTTTTTTATACTTAGAATCTGAAGAAAGAAATTCAAGTTAGTGGCCAGGCGTGGTGGCTCACACCTGTAATCCTAGCACACTGGGAGGCCAAGGTGGAGGATCACTTGAGGTCAGGATTTTGAGACCAGCCTGAGCTAGAGCAAGACCACGTCTCTATGAAAAATAGAAAGAAATTAGCCAGACAACTAAAAATAGAAAAAATTAGCTGGGCATGGTGGCACATGCCTATAATCCCAGCTACTAGGGAGGCTGAGGCAGGAAGATCACTTGAGCCCAGGAGTTTGAGGTTGCTGTGAGCTAGGCTGATGCCACAGCCCTCTAGCCCGGGCAACAAAACGAGACTCTGTCTCAAAAAAAAAGAAAAGAAAAGAAATTCAAGTTAGTGATGGATATGTTAATTTGATTTAAGCATTTCATGATGTATACATATATCAAAACATCACGTTGTACACCACAGAAAAAATTCAAACTAGATGCCAACAATGGATCTCTCTACACAAAGGACTAAAGGAAGACTGTATTTCTCCCTTAACCACTGGAAGCCCTGTAACCACACACCTCTAACTGAAGGAAAGTCCCGATCAGGTGAAAAGCAGGAATGAGGTCTGCAGAGAGAAAAGGAAACAAAAGAGAGCTTCCCCCTCTCCTCATTTATTTAATTTCATAATACATTCACATGCTTGAAACCCACAAAAAACTACACAGTGAAAAAAGTCTCCCTCCCATTTCTGTAGCCTATGTACCCAGTTTCTGCCTCACCCCCTTTGGTAACTACTGTTATTACTTTTCTGTTTATCTTTCCAGAGTTTCTTTATGCAAATACAAGCAAATTTTATATATTCTTATTCTTCACTCTTCTTTAAAAATTGGATTACTGTATATACATTTCTGTACCTTGCTTTTTTTCTTTTAACAATGTATTATAGAGAACTTTCTATATCAGTACATGAAGAATTTCCTTATTTTTTAGAGCTGCACATTTTCCATTATATGGATGGACCATAACTTATTTAACTAGTCACCTATTGATGGACATTTATTAATACAATGTATTAATAATACATTGTTTTTAATTTTATCCATTAATTTTTATTATAATTTATTATTAAATTAATTTATTCATTTTATTAATTGTATTTTATTAATACAAACAATGCTTCACTGAAAACCCTGTTCATATGTTATTTCACATGGGTGCAAGTATGTCTGTAGGATAAATTCTCCAAAGTGGAATAGCTGGCACAAAAAGTATTTGCATTTGTAATTTTGATATATATCACCCAATTGCCTTCTGTAGTGGTGATAAGGAGATTGGAGTAGTGGCGAGGACAGAAAGCATTACTGTGGGGTCACACTTCCCTGCCTAAAGCTCACCAACACTTCTCTCCCCTGTAAGATGAAGTTTGGTTCGTTCTCCTGGCACATGAAGGACCTTCAATATATGGTCACACTTCAGCTTCCTAGCCTCATCTCCTGCCATTCCCTGAATTATTAGTAGTTTCCCAAATATGCCTTGATCTTTCCTCATTTAAGAGCTAACTCAGCTATAGCTCAGCTTTCCCTGACTGCGTGCTCTTCTGCCTATCCTCTGTGAGTCCTGGGCACTCTGTCCAAACCCCCTGTTAGAGCACTTCTCACATGATCTTGTTATTTATTATTTTTTCTAATAGAACAACAAGCAAGTGAATGAATGGAAGGAAGGAAGGAATTGCCAGGTGGTCATTTGAACATAAGGAACTGCCTGTTCTAAGGAGGCAGTGGATAGAGGAATGACCTTTTGAGGGCCCTTTCTGACAAAGATGCCTTTGCTGCAGCAATGGCCCTGATTTACCATGATCAAATACCTGTCCTCATTCAGCATCCTAGGCTCAGCAACCCTCTCTGCAAAAGCCCACAGACCTAGCACAAGCCCTTCCAAATAAAGCCAGAAGGACCCATGCTGTCTCAGGCAGCAAGGAGGCTCTGACAGGGTCAGCCCACACATGCTCTCTCTGGCTGCCTTCCTTTCCCATGTAGCCACTGGAGCCCTGTAGTCAGAAGCATTTGCTTTGTAATGATCCCTCTACCCCAAGACCGTCAGTTTAAGAAGGTCTGACTTCTTCCAACCAAAGGAGCCTGGATAGAACAGTCACCCGAATTTGAGATGAATATGAAGCAGACTTGCCCTGGGATCTTCAGCCTGATTGCATGATCTGGCTTTTAAGGTGTCCCTGCTGTTTTCCCCCAGATCAGGGAAACAGCTGTTTTCCCCTACAGATCCACAGGGGACTGTAGACAAACTCTAGGGGCGCCCACCCCTCAGAGTCCATGTGGGTTCACCTACTGACCATCTTTATATACAAATAGACATGACTCTTCCTGGAGAAGGGGAGATCAACTGGGGAAACATTCTGTTCTTGGTAATAAGTTTTTCCCTCTCTGCTTCTTAACGGGAACAAGAATGACCAGAAGATGATTGTGGGATGAGGGACAGGATTGTTCTGACCTGCCTGTGACTACCTCTCCTCTCAGCTCTCACCGAATCTCTGCAGTGGTGAACACGTCCTCCTCATCTCCTGTCTCCTCCCTAAGCTACCTTGTCTGCTACTACTTCTGCTGTTTGGCCAGCAGTCATTATTAGAGATCATTCCAGATGTCCTTCATTCACTCACTGTATTATTAAACTGCCAGCTCTTTCCTTGCCAGGGATTAAACCAGGAGATATGATGATATATATATGCCCTAAACACACTGTAGGTATTTAAAATCTTCGTGTCTACAATTTAAATTGAGATAAAATGATAAAGCCATGTGAAGGACTGCTGCAGCTGATAAAATGTTCAAATGTTTTCCAACCAGAGATAGGAAAATAGCTTACGGTACAAAATCCTTACTTTGTTCTAAGACCCTTTGTTTATTGTTACAAACTAAGTAGAGTTCACAGGAAGCCAAAGCTTGATTTCCAGCAAGTTCTCAAGCTTCTGTTCCCGACATTTGACTTAGATTTTAGATCTCTATAAGCCAAGATTGAGAATACTGTTAAACAGGAAAATGGGACCGTTGGGTTACAATGCCAGCCCCATTCATCCAGCCAGCCAGCCACCCATCCGTCCACCCCACGTAAACATCTGCCGATGTTTCTGTGTTCTGGACACCATGCCAGAGCTGAGAATACAAAGAGTCGTAGAACATTGTTTTAAAATATGTTTACTACAGCATAATTTATGAGAGCAAAAAGTTAATAATGGAAAATATCCAAAAATAGGTGCATCAAAATGATGGTTATGAAAACCATGATAGTAACATAGGAAAACTCTTATAACACCATGTTATGTGAGAAAAAGGAAGAAAAAGTACATGTCAAATATACCTGAGTCCATACTGATATAATAAAAGACTGAATAAATAAATAAATGGAGAAGAAGAGAGAAATCTTCCTCGCAGAAGAATTCCAAATGATAAATGTAAATTCTCCACCCTCTATGAGGGGGAGTTTAATCCCTTCTCCCCTTGAGAGTAGACTGGAATTAGTGATCCACTTTTTTTAAAAAGTATAAAAAGAGGAAAATAGCAACTTTACTGTGGAGAGACCTGGCCAATACTACCTTAACCAAGTGATCAAGGTTAATATCGCCCAAGGTGTCATTGGATATCCTGTACCCACTGATACAATATAATGAAATGAACACATCATCTCTGTGGCATTCTTTCCAAAAACCCATAACCTCAGTGTAATCATGAGAAAAACATAAGACAAACCCAATCTGAGAAACCTTCTGCAAAATACTTGACCAGTACTCAAAATTGTCCAGGTCATGAAAAACAAGGAAAGACTAAGAAACTGTCACAGACCAGAGGAGACATGATGGTTAAATGCAATGTGGTGTCCTGGGTTGGATCCTGGAACAGAAAAAAGACATTAGGAGGAAAACTGGTAAAATCTGAATAAAGTCTGGAGTTTAGTTAAAAGTAATCATACCAATGTTGGTTTCTTAGTTTTGAAAAAGGTACAGTACTACAGTAATGTAAGATGGTAACATTAGGGAAAACTGAAGTTGCATGAGGGCTATATGAGAACCCTTGACTATCTTTGCAACTTCACCGCAGATCTAAAAAAAAAATTATTCCAAAGTAAGAAGTTTACATATTAAAAAATTATACATACACCCTAATTATAATTATGCAAAAATATGCCTAGAGCAGCAGTTCCAAACCTTTTGGCATCAGGGACCAGTTTCATGGAGGACAATTTTTCCACGGATCAGGGGTGGTGGGGGGATTGTTTCAGGATGATTCAGCACATTACATTTATTGTGCACTTTACTTCTATTATTATTACATTGTAATATATAATGAAATAATTATACAACTCCCCATAATGTAGAATCAGTGGGAGCCCTGAGCTTGTTCTCCTGCAACTAGACAGTCCTATTTGGGGGCGATGGGAGACTGATCTGACAGGAGGTGGAGCTCAGGCGGTGACGTGAGTGATGGGGAGTGGCTGTAAATACAGATGAAGCTTGGCTCCCTCACCCACCGCTCACCTCCTGCTGTGGGGCCCACTTCCTAAAAGGCCACGGACTGCTACTGGTCCAGGGACTGGGGACCACAGGCCCAGAGAGAAAAAATACATAAAGGAAGGAAAGAAAATACATAAAAATAAATGTGGTTCTGTTGGAATTGACAGAGTTATGGAGTGATTTTTTTCCTTTTTATCTGCTTGGTGAGGCATCTGTAAATTAGTCATTTTTTAAAATGAGTTAATTTGGGGAGTTTGTTTTGTTTTGAGGGAAAAAATTCTTTCCTTTGAAACGCAGAGGAAATACACAAAAGTATATAGGTGTTGAAGGGCAGTCAAGACATCTGTTGTGGCTGGGCGCAGTGGCTCACACCTGTAATCCTAGCACTCTGGGAGGCCGAGGCAGGAGGATCGCTTGAGGTCAGGAGTTCGAGACCAGGCTGAGCAAGAGCAAGACCCCGTCTCTACTAAAAATAGAAAGAAATTATATGGACAGCTAAAAATATATATAGAGAGAAAAATTAGCCAGGCATGGTGGCGCATGCCTGTAGTCCCAGCTACTCGGGAGGCTGAGGCAGGAGGATCATCTGAGCCCAGAAGTTTGAGGTTGCTGTGAGCTAGGCTGACGCCACAGCACTCTAGCCCGGGCAACAGAGCGAGACTCTGTCTCAAAAAAAAAAAAAAAAAAGACATCTGTTGCTTTAAAATACTCCCAAACATTCTTCTACACAAGATAAGCTGACCCACGTTGACCCAGAAACCATGCAGCACTCATCCCTTTGTGATCTGCCCAGCCTCACCCCAATTCCTCTGCGAATGGGTGCCTCTGTCAGCCCCTCCGCCTGAGGGCACTCAAGAGGGCACCTGAGAATTTCTATAAACTCTCTCTGCACATCCAGCTTAGACACCTTGGTTTTCATCCTTAAGTTTGTAGTGTTCCCACCATTACCTTAGTCCTGGAGGAACCTTGGTTTCCCAGGCAGGCTCAAACTAATCAGGGTCTCTGGGAAGCCGGGGGCTGGAGTGAGGATGGGGGCCAGAGACAGGGCTAGTGGGACTCAGGAGAAGCCCTCTTGATGGCCAGATTTTAGAGTGCAAGGTCCAGGCAATGACTGCTTGAACATTTTTCCAGAAGCTTCCCAGACTCCAGCTATTCCAAAGACTACCAACAGCCCTAATTGACTCTGGCATGGAGCTCTTGCCGTAAGCACCTGTGAGCAGAAACCACTCCTTCCTTAGCACATACTTGCCCTTGCCATACCCTCTTCAGACCCAAGTAGAAGGAAAGTCTTACAACTAAAAAGGCAAAGGGTTTACCAGCCAAACAGAAATATTTGCCCAGCTTGCATTCTTTCCACATGTGCCCAGGCAACTCAAGAGTCCCAGAGGAAAGACAGAAAGAGTAAACCTTCTCTTTACTCCTTAGTTAACGTTTCTCCACAAAAACTTTACCTGAAACTGGTTTTAGGTTTTCTTTATAAACCTCTCACCAAGGGGAGTAGGCACATGGCTCAAGCTGGATTACCTGAACTCTTTCCTAGAACTTGAACCTTGAACAAATAAGGCAATGACCAAAATGATGGGCTGTCACTTACTCATTCCAGCATGATGATGAGACTGTCACTCCTGCCCCCTGGACCCTGGGGCTCCCAGTTTCCTATCATGTTCTGAGCCTATTCTCCAGCCTTCCCTTCAAATCTGTGGCTTTAGAGCCTCCCCTTCACATCTTTTTAGTATATTCCTTTTTCTGCTTATGTTAGCTGGAGTCGGTTTCTGTTGCTGGCAAACAAAGAACTTGGTACGTGCCGTGAAAGGAGAAAAGAGAAGGCAATCACTGGGATAGCCACAAATTACACAATCAAATACTGACTTTACTTGTCTGACTTAAAGTGATCCAAGTCATGGTGTGTGATTTTTTTTTATTCACCATGTGTATAACTCAGTGCTTGATTGCAGTTCCTGCCCTTTAGGAATTTACAATTTGGTTATAAGATAGGACTATATAAATCAAAGTATTAGATATAAATAAATGATTGAATTTATATCAGTATGGAGTACTTACTATGTGCCAGGCACTATTCTAAATTCTTTACGTGTATGACTCATTTAATCCTCCCAACTACTGTATGAAGTAGAAACCATCATCATTTCCATTCTGTAGAAGTAACTAAGGCACAGAGTTTACATAACTTGCCCAAAGTGACACAGCTATGAGTAATGGAGCCTGGATCCAAATACAGGCTGTCTGGTGCCAAAACCCCACTCTTAACCACTACGTTATGTCAGAATGAATGATAAAGACAGAGTTCTGCAAGGTTAGAGAAGGGGAAGATCAATGTGGCCAGAGTGATCAGGGGAGGCCCCAAGGGCCCTGGAGGTGATTCCCATAGGCTGGGTGGGGTTTGGATCAGCTGAGAGGAAGGGGAAGGGCCTCCCAGGACAGAGGGGACAGGGAGAGCAGCAGCAGCAAAATCACAAAGCTAGAATTCAAACGGGTGTTTAGGCAACTATGAAATATGGAGGAGAGGGGCCCTTTGGAAGGTGTTCGAAGAACAACTGGATAATTAGAGGGGAAGTGAGACCATAAAGGGCCTTGAATGCCAGGTCAACCACTATGACCTCACCCTGCAATAAAGGACTTTGCAGCTTTTATAGGGACTAATGGATGGGAACAGATTTTTTTAATTATAGAAAATTACAAACATATAAAGATACTGAGAGCAGTATACCAAGCCCCCATATACCCATTATCCAGCTTCAGCAATTATCAACTCACAGCCAATTAATTTTGTTTCATTTATATCCTCACCCACTATCCCTACCAAGATTCTTGTGAAGTAAATCTCAGACACCGTATTATTCCATCTGTACATATTTCAGGTACAAAATATCTGTACATATTTTGGGGATATTCATTTCTATATCTCTAAAAGATAAGGACTCTTTAAAAAACCCATAACTACAATACCATTATCATGCCTAAAAAAATTAACCATAATTACTTAATAGCAGCCGATATCTAGTCAACTTTTCCCAATTTGCTCTCTTTATGCAGTTCATATACAAGCATAATATTCCATACATTGTAATTGGTTGCTTTCTCCTTTTTTTTTTTTTTGCTGCAATATATTGTTAAGGAAATCAGGTGATGTATGTACACAGATGTACATATACAGTTATTTCAGTATTCATTTCCCTCATACCTTGCCTTGTTCCAGCAGGATTTAAAAGGGTTCACAATTTTAATATGATCTGGGGAGGGGTAGGCCTGAGATGGGGAGCTCGGGCTCAAGGCCAGCAGAACGGCTTTTAGGTCCACCTTGGGTTCAGAAGGTATTTCTGGAAAGAGACTCCTGAGCTAAGTCGCACGGGCTTAGAGGTTAGCCAGTTGAAAATAAAAGAAAGAGGAAAAAGGGGCTCCAGCGGAGGCCTGACCTAGGGCAACGAAAATAGGGGGAAAGAGCGGGGAGGTCAAGTGGGCAGAACTTGGACCTGGGTGGTGAGGGGCAGGGCTGGAGCGGGTGGAGGAGCCGTCTAGGGTGACTCCACGGGTGTATTGGGCGGAGTCGAGGGAGACACACGGGGGTGGGGAAAGGGAACAAGAAGTGGAGAGAGGGAGGTCGGGGAAGGCGAGAGAGGGTTTCAAAACAGGAGGAAGAAAAGAAACAAATTATTGGGTTCTGGAGCGTTAGCCTCTCACGAACGCTGTGACCGCCTCACATACTTTTGGGGGATCAAGAGTAGTGGGCAGACGAAAGGCGCTTGGATCGCAGCCACCGTTGGCCTGCGCCTGAAGGACAACTCTGCTACCGCCACCACCATTAATAAATTTCCATGCGCGTTTCAGCGCTGCCTTTGCACCGTTCCTCTGGTCACACCGCGGTCGGCTCTCTCGGGTGCCGCCGCGGAGTGAGGGGCGGCCGTGGAGAGGGGGCCTGAGGGGGACGTGGTTGACCCGGGAGGGGGAGGGGGCCCCGCTCCTTCCTTCACAGGCGCTTCCAGGACAGCCCCCGCCCACACTGCCCCGCCGCCGGGGGGCGCCGCCTCCTGCCGGGCTGGGTGCTCTGGGGGTGGCCCCTGGGGACCTCCCCGCTGTTATCGCTCAGTCCCTCCTGTCTTCGCTGCCTCTGGCGTCCAGCTCCTTGCCTGCTTTGTCCTAGCAAGCGCTTGCTCGCCCTTCTTAACTCTTTCCTGCACTGTCCCCGTGTCAGACCTACAGGGGACCCCGCAACCCCTCACTACGGCTGGGCTGTTGGAGAAAGGCGCATGGACACTCGGATTAGGCCGCTAGCAAGTCATGATCTCTAACCTCCAATTGGTGTCAGGCCTCGGTGAAACAGCACTGTTTCCCCAAACAGCTCACTTCCCCACTCTCAACGCCAACCATTTCAGACCTTTCCCCTTCTGCCCTCCTTCCTGACTCTGTCACTGTCTGTCACAAGCAGCAGATGGTGCTTCCCCTGTTTCACAGAGAAAATAGAAGTCATCAGATGGGAACCCCTTCATCATCCTGCCACCAAGCCTCAGCATGTACCTGGACCCACATATATCCTTCTCTTCACTGCAATTGAATTAAAGAGGTGCCGCTTGAAACTCTGTCCTGGGTGGCAGTCTGGGCTCTACTCTTCTGTGTATTTAACCTTTCCCTCAAGGGAAAGGGAGTGAAGACATAATTGAGAGAGCATTGAAAACAGGCTCAAGTTTTTTCCATTTTGGAAATCCACGACCTGGCTGGGCGCAGTGGCTCACGCCTGTAATCCTAACACTCTGGGAGGCCGAGGCGGGCGGATCGCTCGAGGTCAGGAGTTTGAGACCAGCCTGAGCAAGAGCGAGACCCTGTCTCTACTAAAAATAGAAACAAATTATCTGGCCAACTAACAATATATATAGAAAAAATTAGCTGGGCATGGTGGCACATGCCTGTAGTCCCAGCTACCCCGGTAGGCTGAGGCAGTAGGATCGCTTAAGCCCAGGAGTTTGAGGTTGCTGTGAGCTAGGTTGACACCACTGCACTCTAGTCGGGGCAACAGAGCAAGGCTCTGTCTCAAAAAAATAAAAAATAAATCCACGACCTCCCTTAAATCCACCTCCTCCTCCAGCTACTGCCTTATGTCTCTTCCTCTTCATGGCTAAACTTCTCAACAAAGTTGACCACACTTTGTGTCAACTCCTAAACACTTCCCACCCTCATTTGGCTTCCTCTCCCACTTTCCTACTCCCACATCATTGGAACTACTTGTGCCAAAGAGGATACTGTGACATCCTGACTGGCAACTCCAATGGACTCTTCTCGATGTGTGCCTTCCTTAACTTCTTAGCAGTGCTTGAAGCAGCCTGACGCCCATCTTCTTGCCACACTCTTCTCCTGATTCCAGGACACCGTACTCTCCTGGGTTGGCCCCTCCCTCTGAGCTGTTCCTTCTCCTCCATCCATCCCTTAAATATTGGCATTCTTGTGTTTGTCTTGGCCTGTTTCCTCCTCTCACTCTACTGCTCTCCCTGGGGAATTTCAGCTCCTCTCATGGCTCTGCTTACCACCTACATACTTGTGACTACCCAATTCTGTACATTCCCAGGTTCCCCTGACCTTCAGACTCGCTTAGCCAACACACTACTGGACAGATTCCTGAGATTGTCTCACGGAGGCCTCTCAAACCCAGTGTGTCTTAAACTGATCTAGTTCTCTTCCCTCCCATGCCTGTTCCTTCTACAGTATCTCATATATCGGTGACTGTCCATCCACCTTCTCGTTCTCTCCCCCTTTTTGCTCATGGGCAAATTATCACCAAGTGCTATAAATGCAGTTTTTTAATTATCTCTTAAATTTAAACCTTTTTCCCCCTCTGTGTTTACAGCCCTATTATAGATCAACATCATCTTCATTTGAATTATTCCAATAATATAATTTGGGCCATTTTACCTCCTATTTTACCCATTCTAATTTATTCTCTACACAGTAGCTAAAAGAAATTTTTTTCAAAATTGCCATCTGACCTCTTTAAGACTACTCAGACTCCCTGATTCTCCTTGGCATGGCCAAGAAGGCCCTGCACAATCTGGCCCCATCTTCCTTCCCAGTGTCTTCTCTCACCTCCCCTCATTTCTACCCTTTGGAGATACTGGAATTCCTGACTTCCTTGATTACCAGGCACTGTCTTACTTCCAGGACTACTGAATCCAAAGGTGGCCTGCTGGTAAGGGACCTAGATTCTAGACTTAATATATCAACCATAGGCCAGGCACAGTGGCTCACGCCTATAATCGTAGCACTTTGAGAGGCCAAGGCAGGAAGATCACTTGAGGAGAAGTGAAAATTACTTCTGCTTGGGTGATCTACTACAAGCAGCTGGGACACCTCTGCCACACCTTTGTCCTCTGCCAACAATGCCAGGTGTCAGCTGGTTCCTCCCTAGAACTGTGGATGCCAGGTGAGCATACTGAGATGGGTGGATATTAAAAAGCCAGGCTCTGGTCCCTGAAACACTTCTGTCTCTGCTTGATGCCTGTAGCCATGTGGCTGGTCCTCCTTCTCCTGCTGTGGCTGAGCCCTATGGCCCCAAACCAGAGGACAGGTGAGGAGCTAGGCTAGCATCTGTACCAGAGGTCAAAATGACCCTGATCTCTGGTTTCTTTCATTCATTCATTCAATCAATCTTTTTTGTCTTTGACATGATCTACCTCCTGTGGCCTAGCATTAATTAATAAGTTAAATAATTCATTTATTCAGACATTTGCTAAGTTCCTACTATATGCTTAATGTGGCTTTTCTGTGTGTCCACCTTCAGATCTATAAGATATCTTGGTGATTAGCTTGCGAGGGTCTGCTGTGGTTGGGGAGGTATGGAGTGTCCAGAGGAGGTTCTGGCATGTAGAGGCAGCGTGGGGCTCTAGAATGTGCACTGGGGGGGTTGGGAGAGGACAGGTGAGTGTGACAAGCCCAGATCCAGATTAACAGGCAGGCTCAAACTGCCAGGCACCAATCCATTGGGTTTACTAAAACGTCTCTGGAAATGCAATGGGATAAACAAAGCTGCATTTGCTAGAACTTCTTTTAGGGGAAAACTAGATGGCATTGGTAGGAACACAGTCAAGCATTGCTTAATGATGGAGATCCATTCTGAGAAATGTGTCATTAGGTGATAGAGTATGTTTACACAAACCTAGATGGTATATATTTTTTTATTTACATATTTTTCATATGGAAAACCAAATGTCCCAGCACCATTACTGAATATCAGTCATTTCCCCTACTTGATCTTCACTGCCAATGTCAAGTGTTTTATGTCAGATTTCTATATAGGCCCCATTACATACCATTATATATCTTACGGGGACCACCGTCATATGTGTGGTCCATTGTTGACTTAACATCATTATGCAGCACATGATTACACTTCTTGTGGGTATGGGAGCCTTAGGGTCATGCTACGTAACAGCAGGCATGTTATTAAATTGCTTTGTAAATAGAACTTCTGGGTAAGGGCAGGGATTCAGTCTTGCTGAGTGGGGTTGGCAAGTTTGGGGCTGGAGCAGGCTCACCAGGGACCAAGTAGGATTGGAAAAGGCTGCCCCATGCACACCTTCCTCATCCTTCTCCAGGAGTATCCACCTTCTTCTCTATACAGTTGTCAAACACATTTAAAGAGTATTGCTCTGGAGGGGTGCTAAACTATTAGCCTGTTCCTGGTCCCATGGCTTGGCACTTCTGCTAGTCTCTTGGTCTGAAGTCAGTGGGACAGTCACAAAAGAGTCACTTGAGGTATCCCCTCCCTCAGCAGGAGGCTATTTCCTGATGGGCTCACTGTCCCTCCACTGAACCCTGTGGCTCTCTCCTCTTACCTGTGGCACAGCACTTACCACACAGTTCTGATGATGTTCTGTTCACTAGTCTGAGCTCCTGGAGTGTTTTTGTGGGGAGGTAGGGTGGAGCAGAGGAATGTAATTCCATGATCCATCATAGTACCCAGCTAGAGAGTCATTCAATAGAATAAAATGAATGAATGAATGAATTGGTACTTGGTCATCATGGAGTGTGTACTTCCTTCTCTTAATGTGCTGCCATTTTTTGATGGTACCAGGCAGGCAGGACTGTTAAGAGCTGTAACTCTCTCCTGGCCCATGAACACTGTGGGGGCTCAAGTTTCAGCCCAAGTTCAAGTCCAATACTTTTAATTACATTAAATAAAAAGTATCTGGGGCCGGGCACAGTGGCTCACGCCTGTAATCCTAGCACTCTGGGAGGCAGAGGCGGGAGGATGGCTTGAGCTCAGGAGTTCAAGACCAGCCTGAGCAAGAGCGAGACCCTGTCTCTACTAAAAAATAGAAAGAAATTAACCGGACAACTAAAAATATATAGAAAAAATTAGCTGGGCATGGTGGCACATGCCTGTAGTCCCAGCTACTTGGGAGGCTGAGGCAGTAGGATTGCTTGAGCCCAGGAGTATGAGTTTGCTGTGAGCTAGGCTGATGCCACAGCACTATAACTCTAGCCTGGGCAACAGAGTGAGACTGTGTCTCAGAAAAAAAAAAAAAAAGAAAGAAAAGAAAAAGTATTTGGCATCAGAAATACAGAGTTGAATTTCTTGCCTTCAAGGAGCTGGTAGGGAAGACAGATACACTCTTTCAAAGCCAATGCTGTGACAGCAATGGAGATGGGGATGAATGCTATGTTAGAACTTAAAGTTGATAGGTTTTCAGGTAAGAGGAAAAAAATTAATCCCAGGTGGGAGGATGTAAGAAGGCCTCTCAGAATAGATCTAATTTATTTTTAAAAACTGATTATTATGGAAAATTTCAAACACGCGCAAAAGTAGAGAGAATAATACAATGAACCTAATGTATCTGTTAGCCAGCTTCAAATTTTTCAGCATTTTACTCAAGCTCTTATCTTTCATATTTAAAAAATATAGCCATGATACCTTATCTGGGCTAAAATAATTACTATCATTTAATATCTATCAGTATTCCTATTTTCCCATATGTCAAAAATGCCTTTTTAACAGTTGGCTATTTGTTTTGGCAAGAATACTCCACAGATGGGGCTGTGTAATTCCTATTGTGTCTCGAAGGAGACACAAAATTTCTAGTTGTCCCACTTTTACTGGCATGAAACTTGCTCAGCCATACAGTACATCCATTATAAAAGTTCCCCATCAACATTTGTCTAATGGTTTTAGTCTCCATTGATGATTGCTGCTTAGATCCATGTCTTCATTAGGGATTGCCAAGTGGTGCTTTTCTAGTTCTGTCTCTTTCTGTGTCTATAAACTGGAGTTCTTCTATCAAGAAGGCCTTTCCCTTATCACCTATTTGGTTTGTATGGAAAGGCTGGATAAATGTTTGAGTCTGTATTTACAACTTTCATAATAATGTGCTAGTTCCTTGGCAACCCTGGGGAGGTTGGAGTCAAATGCAGCCTTGAAATATAAGAATATTTTCTTCTAGTGGATATGGGAGGGAAGGGCCTTCTAAGCAGAGGAAACAGCTTAAGCAAAGACTCAGAAGCCAGAGAATGTGGGCTGTTTAGAGAACAGCAGAGATCGTCAGTAGCATGTGCAACAAGAGGCTTTTTGAATAAGAAGCCTGAGCATGATGTGGCGGGAAAGCAGGGAAGAAGTCAGGATTGCCGGTCAACAACAACTCAAGCATGATCTTGGGCAAATGGCTCTTCCCTCATCAATAAAATGAGGGCATCTCTCTAGATCAGTGGCTTTCAAATGTTTCTGGCCCCAATCCACATTATTAAACACAGTTTCCACTCTGACTCAGTACATGCATACATGTGTATAAAAACAAACAAAAGGATCTGTTCTAGTCCATTCTATTCCGTTCCATTCCATCCCTTTCCATCTTATTAAAATTAATGTTGGTCATGACCACTGAATTGATATTTGACTCACAAGTGGTCTGCAACCCTAGTTTGGATAGTTCCTGGGGCTCTATTTCAGCCCCAACTCTCTCTGACTGGTCCCTGGTCTTGGTGACAACTTGATGCTGGACCAGCACTTGGAAGAGGGACAACAGAAGGGAAGTTGATCATTTGCAGGAGACTCCAGAGTTGAACATGAGGCAGAAGCCAGGCCAAACTCAGGGGCTGCCACCCCAGCCCAGCCCACCCTGACCTTGAGAGGTCTGACCTCCCAGGCCACTGCTTCCCTTTCACCAGACACCTGCCTGTCCCTGTTTCCACTACAGATTAGGTCAGCCACCCCCAGCCGAACATCCTATCAAAGGCCTGCTCCCTGTTGATCTTGTCAACTTAGGAAGGCCCTCAAGTTTATCCCTAAACAAAGCCCTCAAGTTTACCCCTAAACAAACAAGCAGGTGCTAACCTAACCAGGGGCAATTGGAAGGTCAAGGTAGAGTAGAGGGAGACCAGTGCTGAGAGTCCTGGGGGTGACAACAGCTAGGGCCCATTCTTACCTGAGCCACAGACTCACCAGGGAACCAGTGTGGTCCCTACCTGCCACTGTCTTGCTTTCCCCATCTCTTAAAGAAGGTATATCCCCTCATGTTGCAGTGGCTAGGCAATGCCCACATAACAATTGAGTTGAGCAACTTGGGGAAGTGGTAGGGGGTGTGGTTGGCAAAACTGGTTTGTGACCTAGGGACCATGGAGACCTTCCTCCAACTTTCTGGGGGTTTCCTCTCCCTTATCACACTTTCTTCTCTGCGTGCTGTTTTCTCTGTTGCCCCTCCCTCTTCTTTGCTGCCCTTTTCCTCTTGCCCTCCTCTTCTGGTCTCCCTCTTTTCTTTCCTTCTCTCTCTCACTCTGTCATTCTGGCTCTCTCTTTTTAATAATAACTTTATTTGAGATATAATTCACATAATATAAAATTCACCCTTTTACAGTGTGCAAATCACAGAGTTGTATGGCCATCAGCATGATCTAATTTCAGAACCTGTTCATGACTCCCAGAGGAAACTCTGTACCCATCAGGAGTCACTCCCTCTTCCCTACGCCCCACCAGCCCCTGGTAACAGCTCATCTACTCTCTGTCTCTATGGATTTGCCTATTCTAAACATTTCATATAAATGGAATTGTATAATATGTGGCCTTTTTTAACTGGCTTCTTTCACTTAGCATGTTTTCAAGCTTCGTCTATGTTGTAGCATGCACCTGTACTTTGTTCCTTTTATGGCTGAATAATATTCCATTTGGCTTAGTCCATTTGTGTTGCTATAAAGGAATACCTAAGGCTGGGTAACTTACAAAGAAAAGAAGTTTATTAGGCTCACCATTCTTCAGGCTGGACAAGAATCATGGCACCAATATCAGCTCCTGGTGAGGGTCTCAGGCTCCTTCCACTCCTGGTGGAAGGTGAAGGGGTGCCAGTGTGTGCAGAGATCACGTGGCAAGAGAGGAGGCGGGAGGGGGAAGATGCCAGCCTCTTTTAAACAACCAGCTTTTGTGGGAACTAATAGAGCAATAACTCACTCATAGGAGAGCGCCAAGTCATTCATGGGGGATCTGCCCTCAGGACTAAGCATTTCCCATTAGGCCCCACCTTCAACATTGGAGATCAAATTTCAACTCGAAGTTTACAGGGTCAAATATTCAAACTATAGCACCATTGTATGGATATACCATATTTTGTTTTTCCCATTTGTCAGTTGACAGACATTTGGATTGGTTTCTACTATTTGGTTACTATGAATAACTCTGCTATGAGCATTCATATATAGATTTTTGTGTGAGTATGTATTTTTAATTCTCTTAAGTATATAGCCAGAAGTGGAATTGCTAGATCATATACTAACTCTATGATTAATATTCTGAGGAACTGTTAAATTGTTTTTCAAAGTTGCCACACCATTTTATAATTCCACCAGCAATGTATAAGTGTTCCAATTTCTCCACATCCTCATAAGCACTTGCTATTTTCTGTCTTTTTAATTTTAGTCATCCTAATGGGTGTGAAGTGGTATCTCATTGTGGTTTTGATTTGCATTTCCTTGATGAGTAATGATGCTGAGCATCTTTTCATATGCTTGTTGACTATTTGTATATTTTCTTTGGAGAAATGTCTATTTAAATCCTTTGCCCATTTTTAAATTTAGTTGTCTTTTTATTGTGAAAGTTCTTTATATATTCTTTTTTTTTTTTTTTTTTTTTTTTTTTTGAGACAGAGTCTCACTCTCTTGCCTAGGCTAGAGTGCTGTGGTGTCAGCCTAGCTCACAGCAACCTCAAACTCCTGGGCTCAAGCAATCCTATTGCCTCAGCCTCCCGAGTAGCTGGGACTACAGGCATGCGCCACCATGCCCGGCTAATTTTTTTCTATATATATATGTAGCTGTCCATATAATTTCTTTCTATTTTTAGTAGAGACAGGGTCTCGCTCTTGCTCAGGCTGGTCTCGAACTCCTGAGCTCAAACGATCCACCCGCCTCGGTCTCCCAGAGTGCTAGGATTACAGGCGTGAGCCATTGCGCCCCGCCCGGCCTGTGATTTATTTTGAGTTCATTTTTGTATATGGTGTGGGGTAGGGGTTCAAATGAATTCCTTTGCATGTGAATATCCGGTTGTCTAGCATCATTTGTTAAATCTGTCTCTTTTTAATGCCCCTTTTTCTCTAGGCAGTTGCTCCCAACCCCAGCTCCTCTGCTGCCTTGGAACAGATCATGGCTGCAAGAGGGGAAGCTGCTACTGTGATGAATTCTGCCATGTGGTGCCAGACTGCTGCCCAGACCACAGTGCCCTCTGCAACCCTGATAGCTCACATGCAGGCTCACTGCCACGCACGGCAGAGCTGGATGCTGCGGTAGAGAGAGGCAAGCTCTTTGCTTGTACTTTAGGCCAAGGCCAGCGTGTTGCCTGGATGGCTCCTGAGGTCCCTGACAATCCTGACATCCTTGCATTCTATCCATTTTGTGTCAAAAGTGCCTGCCTTCATATTTCTCCCAGCTTTGTTTCCCCAGTGCTCCTTGCCACCTGCTGCTCCCCTCTGAGCTACTCTGTCAGGTTCCACAGGGAGAGGTTAAGCTGCCAGTGGTGGGGATGAGGGGGGGGAATGGGGTAGTTCCACCTAACTCCCTTCCTTCTCTTGCAGTATGGATGCCTCTTGGCTGGTCCTGTGTAGACTTTTGAGGGCAGACAGGAGTCTGCAGAGAGGTGCTGGGGAAGTTCAGCAGTAGCAATGGGGGTAGGAGGCCGAGACAAGGACAGAAGCTTCCAACCTGTGTTTCTCTCAGCTTCCCAGACAACCAGGATAGTGTTGCAGCTGGTGCTGAGGACGGACACCGCCCCAAGCCCTACTAGAAGCAATCTAGACTGGGTGCAGAGCATGGTGAGCACCCTGGAGGTTCTCTCACAAGGGGTGGGTGGCAGCCTGCTCCTGCCTTCATGGCCTCCAGGCCCCAAAGTCAGGGAGCAATTACCAAAGTGGGGAGAAGGGGCCTGAGCTAGGGCAGAGCTCCACGCAATGGTGGTTTTAGGGTAGGAGCCAGGATTTCTGCCTATGGACACTGAAATTTGAATTTCATATAGTTTTCATGTGTCATGAAATATTATTCTCTTTTGGTCTTTTTTCCTACCATCTAAAAATGTAGAAAACATTCTCTTAGCTTGTGAGCTGTACAAAAACAAGCAGTGGCCAGATTTGGCCCATGAACTGTGGTTTGCTGACCTTGGCCCTAAATCATCCTCTGTTCTTTTCTTTTCTTCTCTATTTTTTTTTTTTTTTTTTTTGAGACAGAGTCTCGCTTTGTTGCCTGGGCTAGAGTGCTGTGGTGTCAGCCTAGCTCACAGCAACCTCAAACTCCTGGGCTCAAGCCATCCTACTGCCTCAGCCTCCTGAGTAGCTGGGACTACAGGCATGTGCCACCATGCCTGGCTAATTTTTTCTATATATACTTTTAGTTGTCCAAATAATTTCTTTCTATTTTTTTAGTAGAGACAGGATCTCGCTCTTGCTCAGGTTGGTTGCGAACTCCTGACCTCGAGTGATCCTCCCACCTCGGCCTCCCAGGGTGCTAGGATTACAGGCGTGAGCCACCTCGCCCGGCCTTTTCTTTTCTTCCCTGTCCTGGATACAGTCCTGCCCTGTCCAGGGCTGTCAGCCCGGCACTGGAGGGGAGGCTTCAGCCCCATCCTAGCATATTATGGCTTTGGGCAGAAAGAAAGGCAGCATCCTGCAATGGGAAGAGTGTGGCTTGGGAGTCAGATAGACCTGGCTTCAATTCCTGGCTCCACCACTTACTAACTGGGTGACCTTGAGCAAATCCTTTAACTTTTCTGAGCCTGTTTCCTCATCTGTATCTTAGAGCTTGCTTTGTAGGGCTATGGTGAGAATTAATTGAGGTCAGGTATGGAAAGGCCCTGGCTCTTGGTGAGCATACAAGAGGCAGCTGTTATTTGGAAACATGTGGATAAGCTGGGGAGGGAACAGGCCTTCACTTACCGCTCACAGGTCCAGCAGCTTCTCCAGACCAGCCTCCCAGGAATGCCGCTCTCTGTGGTCGTGAAGGAAATCAAGAAGAGAGCCTGACTCCTATCAAGTCACCTCCCAGGCCAGCAGGCCCCATGGCTCAGAGGTCACCTGCCCCACCTTGGCCTGCTGAGGCCAGTGTTGGTGGGCCCAGCGGTGCTTGTGTCTCATCCTGTGCGCTTCCACGTTGGTTTAACCAGAGGGAAACTGAAATCTGCCATTGTTATACACATACGCACATTTCAGTGTGCACAGAATCAACCATACAAATTATGAAACTTAAGTCCAGCTCATGGTGTTTGTCATTGTTTTGTGATAGTTACAGTGACTATAACAAACATTTCTTAAAAGTCGAAAATAAGAACCTGGCACCCCTGGCTAAGTAATTTGTCCTCTCTCCTCGAAATTCCTCCCTGTGCTCCACATTACTGCCTGTAAGTCTGGAAGTCTCCTGGTCTGGCCCTGTAGCCCAGGCCTCATGCCCACACCCTTTTCTTCCCAGAGGCAGAAGGAGAGGCAGGGCCCTTCCTCTGGTGACCTCCCGGGGGTCTCCTTGTGTGTAGGATTTCAAAGCTCTAGGAGGATGATGCCAGGGACTTTAGGGTGTGTTGGGCCCATCACCTTCCCTCCCAGACCTGCTCCTCCTCCTTTCTGTGAATGGCTTCCCTGTCCTCGGCCTCCTGGATTCTAAACCTCAGGGTCATCTTTTGCTTCTCTCTGCCCCTGGCCTTCCTCTCCAAGTGGCCAAGTCTTTCTAGTTCTGCTTCACAACACTGTTCACATCCATCCCCTTTCTAGACCCACTGCCGCTGTCCTAGGTCACAGCCTCCTAACAGGTCCTCTCGCCCTCCTGCACTCTTCCCTAGCTGGGCTCTGCCCAGACTGTGTCGCCCGAAGCAGAGCTCTGGTGCTGCTGGCTCCCTGCTCAAACCCGCACTGGCTCCTGTCATCTACCGAACACTGGCTCCGCTCCCACGCATGGCATGCAAGGCCCTCCACAACGGGGCACCAGGGCACACTTCTGGCCTTATCTCCTGTAAGTCCCCTGTGCCCACTCCTGTGTTGCAGCTGGGTGGAATGACCCCTTATCCCCTAGGGAACACCGGTTTCTAAGCAAATGATCATAGCATAAGAGCCCTGTTGGCACAGAGCCCAGCCATTGGCTAATGGGTCTCCTTTAGCCTAGTTTCTCTGAATAATTTATTTAGGCACATAATTCCCAGAAGCAGGGGTTAGGAAAAGGGGACATGAAACAGGGACGAAGGGAGCCAGTCCAAAGGTGTGTTATCCACTTAGCTGCCACTGTGGCGGACTGGCTGCTGGATCCCTGTGGGATCTTCTGAGAAGGCTTAGGAAATGTGTCTGGGAACCGTACGTGCCAGGAATGAATCTGTCAGCTCCCACTCCTTGTGGGTTATGGGTTGCTCCACAGCGCCCTGGACAGATACAGATATTCTTTGACTTACAACGGGATTATGTTCCAATAAACCCATGGTAAATCAAAGATATTCTAAGTCAAAACCACATTTAATACCCTGATAAACACAAAATAAAATTAAAAAATCAGAAGTCAAACCAGTTGGGACCATCTATATACCCAAGATACATACGAGAATGTTCATAGCAGCTTTATTCAAAATAGTGAAAAACTGGAAACAATCTGAATGTCCATCAATAGGAAAATGGACAAATAAGTTGTAGTATATTTATTAGTGAAGTAGTACCCAAAAAAGAATGAAGTACTGTTACACAGAACCACATTGGTGAGTCTCGTAGACATAATGTTAAGAGAAAAAAGCCAGATACAAGAGTATGTATCGGGCCGGGCACGGGGTTCACGCCTGTAATCCTAGCATCTGGGAGGCCGAGGCGGGAGGATCCCTTGAGCTCAGGAGTTTGAGACCAGCCTGAGCAAGAGCGAGGCCTTGTCTTTACTAAATATAGGAAAAATTAGCTAGCGTGGTGGTGCACCAGCTACTTGGGAGGCTGGGGTAGGAGGATCACTTGAGCCTGAGTTTGAAGTTGCTGTGAGCTACAATGACGCCACCGCACTCTAGCCTGGGCAACAGAGCAAGATTCTGTCTCAAAAAAAAAAAAAAA
>CM052436.1:55883853-56021106 GCA_028533085.1 Varecia variegata
CCCATCTCCGCTGAAGACAATCCCATGACCTCCCTTTACCAGGTTGGGGCTGGGCCATCTCCTGTTGCACAAATAACAAAAAACTTACCCTGCCCCTCCCAACCACTGGCCTGTGGCAGGGATGCAGATTTTAGTTCTCAAAAAGGAGTAGAGGATGTTTTAAAGAGACAGAAAATATTTTTGAATTTTTTTTCCCCCAGACTATTCCCTTTGTTATGTCAACATTTATTTCTGTTAAAAGTCTTGGCAAGCTAAAAATAGAAGTTAACTCCCTTAACCAGATAAACAATGTCAATAAAAACCCCATGTAAACATCATACTTAAAAGATAAAACTTTGAAAATATTTCCTTTAAAATCAGGAATAAAACTGAGATGCCAGGGATCACTGCTTCTAGTCAACCTTAGGTTGAAAGTCTTAGCCAGTGCAATAAGACAAGAAAAATAAAGGAGTTCTTTTTTGGTGTGGAAAGGAAGAAATAAACCTGTGATTATTTGGAGATAATATAATTGTTCACATAGAAACTTCACAAATTTATAAATTATTTGCAAAGTTCTATATACATGATCAAAAGTTAAAAAATAACTGCATTCCTATATATCAGTGAAAGAAAAAAATATTTTTAAAACTATGATGTTTATGATGGTGACAAAAAACTACTTAAAAATAAATCTAACAAAAGATGTGCTTTATGGACAAAGTTATATAACTTTTTTGAAATATATCAAAGAAGTCTCTCAGCCTTAGCACCATCTTTCTAGAAACCTCTGTGCTATGAGAGCCAAGTGGAAGAAGAAGGAAATGCACAGGCTGAAGTGTAAAAGAAGAAAGATGAGATGCGGAGAGATACGAACACTCATACACTGCTGGTGGGACTGCAAACTAGTACAACCTCTATGGAAAGTAATATGGAGATACCTCAAAGAGCTACAAGTAGAGCTACCATTTGATCCAGCAATCCCATTACTGGACATCTATCAAAAGAACAAAAGACATTCTATAAAAAAGACATCTGCACTAGAATTTTATAGCAGCACAATTCATAATTGCAAAGATGTGGAAACAACCCAAGTGCCCATCAATACATGAGTGGATTAATAAAATGTGGTATATGTATACCATGGAGTTCTACTCAGCCACAAAAACAATGATGATCTAGCACCTCTTGTATTTTCTTGGATAGAGCTTGAAGCCATTCTAAGTAAAGTATCACAAGAATGGAAAAACAAGCACCACATATACTCACCATCAAATTGGTATTAAGTGATCAACACTTAAGTGCACAGATAGTAGTAACATTCATCGAGTGTCAGGCAGGTGTGGGGGGGGATGTGTATATTCACACCTAATGGGTGCGGTGCACACCATCTGGGGGATGGACAGGCTTGAAGCTCTGACTCAGCTGGGGCAAAGGCAATATACATAACCTAAACAGTTGTACCCCTGTAATATGCTGAATTAAAAAAAAAGAAAGACAGAAGAAAAAGAAAGATGAGGCAGAGGTCCAAGTAAACCACTTGCTTGTGCACACGTGAAGTCCACAAAAGCAGAAACAGGGAATGCCAGAGTCTGGAGATGTTGGTACAAGTTATTGGACTGCGTGCTACTGTCTAGAACTTGCCTCTCAGTGGATCTAGAACTTCATCGCCATCTGATCGCCAAGAACACCTCTGAGAGACCCATCTTGCTCATACCAAAACAGTCCCTATTGGTCCTTTGCCCTGGACCTGACATTCTGGACTAGTTCTGTTCTCACTGGTGGCCAAGTGTTACAAGTATATGATAAATCATATCGTTTACTGTTTCAGCTGAAGAATTAAAAAAGAGAAAGAAATGTATCAAAGAAGGTATACTCATTACATACATTTTAGAAAATATAGATAGTTTAAAGACCAAAAACCCATAATCTCACTATCTAGACAACCACATTGTTATGCTTCCTTCCAGGATTTTTTTTCTCTATACTTGAAAAAATACATAGTTTAACTTACCCAGTATACATAATTTTGTATCCTGCCTTTTAAAATTTTTATTTTTACATCCTGCCTTTTTAACTTTACCTGATATCATGAGCATTTCTTCACGTTATTATTCTTTGTAAACATAGCCTGAGAAAGAGACACATTTTTTTTATTGTCTTTTTTTTTATTTTATTTTTTCTCTGCTGCCACACATGGCAGAGACACACCTTTTATGTCTTGGATAGTAGTCCTTTCCCTTCCCCCTGTTGGAGCCCTGGAAGAACTGAGCTCTGCACAACAGCAAGGTCTTGGGTGTTGTATGAAAATTCCTCTTGCTGAGCTGTAGAGGCTCCTTTTCCTAATAAAGCCATTCCCCCAACTAGAAACATTCATTGTTACTGTTCCCATTTCCCTATAAATAGGAGCAGCAGCACAGGGACAGGTCCCTCTCCTGGAGCATGTCGTGCAGCGTGTCCAGCTGTGCCCACCTCTCTGTGCAGTAATGAGAGCTCAGGGATGCTGTGCACTCTACTGCTTCTCTGCTCACCAGTTTTTCCTTAATAAGCCTTACTTTATCCTTGTTCCATGTGTTGCTAGTATGTATGTGTGATTTTGTGTGTGTGTGTGTGTGTGTGTGTGCCCCTATTAGACATAGCCTTTAAACGTTAAGTAATATTCCATTATAGGGTAAGCCCATAATTCACTTACTGATGGACTTTAGGCTGTTTCCAATGTGTTGCTATTATAAATAATGCTTTGATGACTGTCTTTGTGTATAATGTTCTGTTTTGTTTTCATTATTTCAGCTCACTTCCTCAACACAAATTTCTGTCAATGGAATAGCTGGTTAATGCTGTCATAAAAATGTTCATGTTATTAATACATACTGCCAAATGTCTTTGCAGAAAGGTTGTGCCAATTACAGTCCTATTGGTAGTGTGCAAGAGAGGACCTGTTTCCCAATATCCCCTTTGAAAAAAGGGATGTGTTCCAGGAGAGGGACCCGTCCCTGTGCTGTTGTTCTTTGTTTTGGCCCAAGTACTGATTTTAAATCTTGCCCAACAGTGCTGTGTCCTGGCAGTCCTCCTTCTAAATCGTTATTTAAAGAACTTGCCAAGCATGGGCTGAGTTGATTAGAGTTTCCTGCTGCAGGGAACAGGAGGGCAAGTGAGTCACTTCATGTTGATGGCATAGTTTTATTGTCTGGGGGAGACAGTGCAACCAAAGTCTCTAAATCTGTTAGGCTTGTCGTGAGAAGGAAGAGATTAGCATTAGTGACAACAAAACTACAGTTATTATATTTATCTTTCATCACCATTTAAACAATAAATCTTAAGCCATGCCTTCAACGGATTGATTATTCAGCCATTTGGGAAAACAGTTTACAGATAACTCAGTCCACTAAACTTGAGTAGATTATTCTTAGGTAAGAAATCCTGGTGTTCCAATACGACCTCATCTTGAAAGGAAGGAAGGAAGGAAGGAAGGAAGGAAGGAAGGAAGGAAGGAAGAAAAAAAGAAATCCTGGTGAGGGGAGAAGACCATAGAGAAGTGCTTTTGGCAAGAAAGTGGTTCTTAAAAGACAGGGTGCGTCAGAATCCCTGGGCGAGCTTGTAAAAATGTATTTTTGAGCCACGGCCGAGAAGTCTGATTCCCTGTGTGTGGGTTGGGGCCCATGTGCCCAGGGAGACTCTGATACAGGTGATCTATGGAGCTTAAGAAACACTGCCCTTAAAATAATATGATAGTATTTGTTCTTAAAAAGGTTTATAAGCTAAAAACCATCTTACTGAAGCTATAAGGCACAGAAATTTAAAGTCTTGATCAAGCTTTGTTCTAAAAAATATTCCCAGCCTTGTTCTTGTTCAAGCATTTGCCGAAACGATCTGGCTTTGACTTTTATGAGAATGCAAGTTAGGCTCTTCAGGTTCCATCTGATTGGTAGACAACTGAAGCTTCTCTTGCTTACTCCGCCCAAACACACAAGTTTGCAGAGCAGAGAGCTGGGAGATTTGATTATAAAGAGTTGCTATTTGAGAAAAACAGGTTTCTCCCCTCCTCTCTCTTCCCATGACTCTCCCTCTTCTACTTCACTGAAAAGACCAAAGCTAACTTAATCTCCTTCAATGTTTCAGAACCCTCCCCCCGGGAAGTATCTCTGTCTTCCCTGGACCCCTGTCTCCCCTGAGAAGAGAGGATAAACCTCCACTGAAAGGCCATAGCCCTACCCAGGGGCCTCTCTGCTCCCCGCCCCCCTTAGATGGCCCAGCCCATCACCTCTCTGTGTCCAAGCCTCTTTCTGAATTGCTCCTTCTCCTCTGCCCACAGTCACATGTAGTACCTCTTCATCTAAAATAAAAGACTTGTGAGCCAGGCACGGTGGCTCACCCCTGTAATCCCAGCACTTCGGGAGGCTGAGGTGGGAGGATGGCTTGAGGTCAGGAGTTCAAGACCAGACTGAGCAACATATTGAGATGCCATCTCTACAAAAAATAGAAAAATTAGCCGAGCACGCTGGGTGCACCTGTAGTCCCAGCTACTCAGGAGACTAAGGTGGGAGAATTGCTTGGGCCCAGGAGTCTGAGGTTGCAATGGGCTGTGATGATGCCACTGCACTCTAGCCCAGGAGATAGAGCGAGACCCTCTCTCACAATAAATGACCCTGTCTCTAGATTAATTATTAATTAATAAAATAAAAGACTTGCATCTGTCTTGTGTCCTTCTTGTCCCTACCTTTTGTTTTGCCCTCGAGCATCTTGCAAGAGGGACTTGCTCGCACCACCTCAACCACCTCACTGAAACCACTTTCCTCAGAAGTTACCGACATCTCCTCCCTAACCACCAAAACCAATTTTCTTCTCAGTCCTCATTGGTGTCTGTAAAATTCGGCCCCATCCATCCAGCCATCCATTCATTTATTTAACAAATATTTATTGAGCACCTACCAATAAGCTCTCCGTGGTCAGTGTGCCTTCGACTGTCCCCCAATACTGCCCTCCCAGGAGCCGAGTGGTTCTCCTCAGCCCGCACTTGCCCTGTCCTCGTCCCTCACTGCCTCACTTCTCCCCTCCACCCCCAGGTGAAGTCCTTCTCGGTGTCCTCTCCGGCCCTTTCCCTGTCCTGCTTCCCTCCCTCTCCCTCTCTGGCTAAATGGCATCTACTCTTATGCCTTACAAATCTGTAATTCTACCCTGACTTCTCACCCATCCTTTCCAGCAACTTCCTGCCCAGCTTGTCCAGTGCAACATGTTCAGGTTGAATTTTTCCTTGAACTGTTTCTCCTATCTTCCTTCCTTCCGTTAACTGTAACAACAGTCCTCCAGATATCCAGGCCAGAAACCTCTGGGTCATCTTCAATTCCTTCCTCTTCCTTGTCCCTAATATCACCAACAGTAGTTGTTTGGCACCAGCCGTTATTCCTCCAAATTGTTTATTCCATCGTGTCCTCTTGCTCACTTTTCCACATCACCCTTGTCACTCTGACTATTGCAGCAGCCTCTCAGCTGTGCCTGTTAATCCCAGTTCTGCCAGCCCCGCTCTGAGCTTCCCGTCACACCACTGTCAGATTGATTTTCAGCTACAGGCACCAGGAAGGGGGATTTCTCCTGTCATCTCCTTAGCAAGAATTGCTTTGCAGGATGGCTTGTGGCCTGCTCTGGACGGCAGCTGCTTGGATCCTGAGGGCAAGGGTCTCGCTGTCTTATCAGAACCATGGAGACCGACTGGAATTGCTCCTGCCACCCCCTCACAACGGAAAGGTGCCAGAAACCAGAAGTCCTGACCCACGTCTCCTCAGAGGAAGGCCATCTGGTGATGACTGACCCTCTTCGGGCTGTGGCTGGGTCTGTCTGTGGTAAGGAATGACTGTTACCAAAGGCACTGCTACTCTGCAGGCAGCTCTGTGGGAGACAACGTCTTCACTTTGAGTTCTTGAGTGTGTCCACTGACTTATGTGATTCATTGACCTGTACATCTCATACATCTCGGACTTCTTTTTAGAGACAGGGTCTCACTCTATTGCCCAGGCTGGAGTGCAGTGGTGCAATCACAGCTCACTGTAGCCTCGAACTCCTACCTCAACCTCCAAACTAGCTGGGACTACAGGTGTATGCAACCACATATGGCTAATTTTTAAATTTTTTGTAGAGGCAGGATCTAGCTATGTTGCCTAGGCTGATCTCAAACTACTGGCCTCAAGTGGTCCTCCCACTTTAACCTCCCAAAGTGCTGGGATTACAGGCGTGAGCCACCACACCTGGCCTAGGATTTCTTTTTTACTTCTTTCAGTAGGTACATTTTGACCCTATGAATAATATAAATGTTAACACCTCATGTTGCTATTGTGCTTTATAGCTTATCTTGTTAATAATGGCCCCATTTCACAGGTGAGAAAACTGAGACCTTACAAGTAGCAGGGCTGAGGGCTTAAAGATAAGCACCAAAGCTCTGAAGATATGAGCTGTTGCCCAGCTCTGGGATGGTCACCGACGGGTGGAGAGTTGGAGCAGGGATGGAGAAATGGTGACTGACCTGCCTGAGTTCTTGCCTGCTACATGCAGAGGGGCCTGAGCCTGAGAGCAAGGCAGGTGCATTTTCAGGGGCAAATGATGTGACACGAGGATATTTCTACTGACTCCCTGGTGTCTCCTTTCTGTCATGATGTCAGAGTGAGTGGTGATGGCTGTTGACCCCTTGGGGTGACAAGATCACTGTCAGAAGACACATGTGATATCACATAAAATGGACAGTCTTTCAGAAGTTCTCTCAGAGGGGAAAGCTTTCTCCAGGGACGGCGAGGGTGCTAGACTCGGCTCTGAGGTGTGGATGCTCCTCGCACCCGAGTCCCTGAAACCTCCATCAAGTCTGTCACCACTTGAGTCAGCGAGCTCCAGCATGGTAGTTGTTTTTCTTTCCTTGAACTGTGTCGATGGGATGTCCAGTCGTCTTGTGCCTCTCAGGGCTCCAGGGATGGCAAGGCTGACGGTGATAACAGGCATGGTTTCCCCGGGTGACCCTCTGGTGACTCTGTAAGTATGAAAAGATGATGGGTGTGGTGTTGACTCTGGAGAAGGCGTGGTGGCAGCCTGGGTGATACCGGTGTCAGATAACGTTGCAAAGAGGGGTGAAGTCACTCTCTGGAGAAACAACAAAGCCTGGGCCTGACGTGCGTTGTGGGTGAAGCTTATTCCTAGCATCTGGCCTGTCTTGAGTTTTTCCTAGAATTGGAGCTCAGGAACCCGTAAACCATATCACCCACAATGTGTCACTTTCCTGCCATCATCTCCTGATTGGCGAGGCCCTGTGCCAGGCTGCCGAGGGCAGGGGAGAGCCCAAGGAAAGCACTCAACTCTGGGGTAGGCTTGAGGAGAAAACTTATTTACACCTGGGCAGCAGGTGCCCTGAATGTTGTGAGGAAGTTGGGGGAGGGAGGCCGCCCCACGTGGGAGCCAGTGGCTATCTGTGTGTGTACTGGCCTCAGAATCAACTGTCACCAGTGTTGTGTCTGCTGGGTGTTTTTTTTTTTTTTTTCTCTGTTGTTCCTAGAATTCAAGATGAGGCCAAAAAACTAACTCAAAATATCCTTAGAATAACTGATTTCGTGATATCTTCAGTACCTGAAATGGTGTCTGGCATACAGAAATTACTTCATAAACATCTGCTGAATGAATGAACTCATTCGTTCCCCATTCCCTAGTCTCTGGTCACTTCAGCTGAGGTTGGAGGGGTGCTGAGGTTGCACCTCTTTCTTCTGTGACTGCCGCAGTGGTCCCGGGGGGCAGGAGAAGGCAGACATGACGATTGTAGCCTAAGAGGTGTGACCCCCTCTGTGGGAGGTAGCCAGGCTCCTGAGGACAACCCTAGGCCAGAAGGGTGTGCCTGCCTCTGATGGGAGCCGGGAGGGATGGGCGCCAGGAGGGACGGCGCCAGCACCAAGACGGTGGCAGCTGGAGATCCAGCCTCCTCTGAGGAGGGGAGGGCATGGGGGAAAGAGAGGTGTGGTCAGAGCTGGGTCTTGGGGCTTCTTGGCTTGGTCCTGAAGCTTCTGGGGCTATCCCTGGGGTAGCCGAGGTGCTGCTACACCAGATGCTGAGAGAAATGGGGTCAAATGACCTGCGGTGATATCCAAGGTGAAGAAACACCTGGTGACAGCATTGTTTGGAGTGTGACTTCGGTGGGCATAGTAGGAAAGAAGGGATAAAGCTATTGCCTTAGAGTCAGCTGTGAAGGGGGGATTCTAAATTATTTTCCTTGATGTTATTGACCTAAATGTTTGAGGGCAGCCCAGAGGAAATGGCTCCATCTACTGATGAGGTAAAAGAAACGGGCTTGAGAAATCTGCATGACGCCAGCGGCATTTCTGCCAGAACACAGGTCAGCCAGCCTTTGACTCAGCAGAGAAGGGAAGGAGGCAGGAAAGCAACATTGTAGTAACTATTGTGATTTGGGGTTTGCTTGTTTCTGCTGTGATTCCTGCCCTGCCAGACATGGTGCTTTTGACACCCCCAGCAAGGTTCTTTCTGAGCCTGACATGGGCAAGCAATGGTAGAATCTGGTGAGGCCACAGAGTGGTTAAGATCATGGGTTTTAGAGTCAGACTGGCCAGCATTTGCTGTGTGACTTGGGCAAGTTACTTGACCTCTCTGAGGTTTGGGGTCTTTATTTATGAAACTGGGATGATGATGGACAATAATAATACCAATGAGGTAATATATATAAAGTACTTAGCTCAGTCCTTTAGCTCGATAAATGTCATTCTGCATTGCCAGTTAGTTTTGCCTCTACAAAGTTCTGAGATCCTGGCAAGGGCAGCAGTCCTTGTGACTGCGGCAGAACCTCTGCTTGCTGTTGTTTTATACTTGCCCAGATCTCTGCTACTGCCTCCAAGCCAAGCCACAGCATCTTCTACCTGGACACCTGCAGCTGGCTCCTACCTGGTCTCCCATTTCACCCTTGCCACCTTCCAATCCAGAGTAATCATTACAAAGTTCAAGCCTGATCCCAGCACGCCTTCACCTAAAACTCCTCACGCCCTAGTTATTTAAATTCTGTAATCCATTCCACAGCTGACAAGGCCCTGTGCAATCTGGCACCTACCTCTTTCAAGTCCTGTCCTGACTCTCCACGCACTCTCACTCTGCCTGCTCACGCACGGGGCCTTCTCCACCTGGCTTCCTCCCCAGGCTTCAGGTTTCAGCTCAAATGTACAGCACTTCCTCCAAGAGGGCTTCCTGGCTTGCTAGTCTAAATGAAGTTCCCCTATGGTACGCTCATCACACCCTGAACCTGTTCCACAGTGCATTTACCACATCTGCAGTTGGGAACTTTTCTGGAATTATTTAATGTCAGTCTGCATACAAGATCTTAGCTCCAGGAGGCTGGGCCATGTCTGTTTCATTCTTCACTGTGTACATTTGGTGTTGCCGTAATGTCAGGCACATGGGCGGCAGTCCTTTTGTAATTGGTTAATAAATGTATGGGTAGAGGAATGATTGAATGACTGTCTCTGCAGGATTTGTGCGTGCTTCTGTTCTTCCCTCTGTTGATGGGCTGGGCTGGTTTGGAAGTTTGTGGAGAGTTGTGTGCTGCAGTGGGAACTCAGCAAATGAGGAAGCAGGAGACCTGGGTTCCAGGCCCAGCTGTCTCACTCATGGGTTGTGTGACCTTAAACAAGTCATTTAGACAGAGGGCTTTGGAAAGCAGGAACCGTGACTTAATCATTGTAGTGTCCAGAGCACCTGACATAAGTAGAAGTTCTGCAAATGAATGAATAACTCCAAAGTCTGAGCCCTTTCTTATTGTGAATTCCTACAAATGCACTGTCAACTGGACTCCCTATACAGAGAATAGATGTCTATGCGGTCTTTAAAAATGCACCTGTGGAGAACAGGGTTGCCTGTAACACAGATTGGCGTCCTCCATATGAGCAGGGCCACCATTGTGGAGCGTCGTGCACAAGCACAGACACCCAGCTCCTGGGGCCTCTTCAAAGTGTTAGAGAAAATGTTGGGTATTTAAACCTCTATGACGTGCCAACATATTCAGTTCATTGCAACTCATCTCCTCAGCATGTGCCAGGGAAGGAATTCAGCTCAGTAAAAAGAAAGGTAAAGGTAGAATATATTTAACCAAGGAGGAGAAAAGACCTCTACAGGGAGAACTAAAAACACTGAAGAAGGAAATCACAGAGGATGTAAACAAATGGGAAAACATAACGTGCTCATGGATTGGCAGAATCAACATTGTTCAAATGTCTGTACTACCCAAAGTGATTTACAGATTCAATGCAATTCCCATTAAAATACCAATGCCACTTTTCACAGATCTAGAAAACAGAATTCTACGCTTTGTATGGAACCAGAAAGACCCCATATACCCAAAACAACCTTAAGCAAAAAGAGCAAATCAGGAGGCATCATTTATCAGACTTTAAGCTATACTACAAAGCTATAGTAACCAGAACAGCATGGTACTAGCACAAGGACAGAGACCTAGACCAATGGATCAGAACAGAGAACCCAGATATAAAACCATCACCAGGGGGGGACGGGGGTGGGGGCGGGGATGGGTGTATACCTACAGGAGGAGTGCGATGTGCACTGTCTGGGGAATGGACACGCTTGAGGCTCGGACTCGGGGGATTGGGAGGGACATGGGCAATATATCTATGCAGAACTTTTGTACCCCCATAATAAGCTGAAATAAAAAAAAAAAAACTAGAAGAATAAAAAGCGTAAGAATTCAAGCTTTAAAAAATAAATAAATAAATAAAAAATAAAACCATCACCATATTGCCATATGATCTTTCACAAAGCAGACAAAAACATACACTGGGGAAAATAATCCCTATTCAGTAAATGGTGCTGGGAAAATTGGATAGCCACATATAGAAGACTGAAACAGGATCTGCACCTCTCACCACACACAAAAATTAATTCATGATGGATAACAGACTTAAACCTAAGGCATGAAACTGTAAGAATTCTAGAAGAAGAGGTCAGAAAAACTCTTACAGATACCAGCCTAGGCAAAGAATTTATGATTGCCAAAAGGCAATCACAGCCACAACAAAAATAAATAAATGGGACCTGATTAAATTAAAAAGCTTCTGCATAGCCAAGGACACAATCAATAGAGGAAATAGACAACCCACAGAATGGGAGACAATATTTGCATATCACACGTTTTATAAAGGGCTAATAACCAGAATCTACAAATAACTCCAGTGAATCAGTGAGAAAACATCAAACAACCCCATTAAAATGTGGGCAAAAGACATAAACAGAAGCTTTTCAAAAGAAGATAGACTAATGGTCAATAAGGATATGAAAAAATGCTCTATGTCTCTAATCATCAGGGAAATGCAAATCAAAACCACAATGAGATATCACCTAACTCCAGTGAGAAGGGCGTTTATCAAAAAGTCCCAAAACAAGAGATGCTGGCCTGGATGTGGAGAGAAAGGAACACTCAGACACTGCTGGTGGGACTGCAAACTAGTATAATTTCTATGGAAAGTAGTATGGAGATACCTCAAAGAACTAAAAGTAGACCTACCATTTGATTCAGCAATCCCACTACTGGGTGTTTACCCAAAGGAAAAAAAAAAAAAGACATTTTATTTAAAAAAAAACCACTTGCACTTAAATGTTTATAGCAGCACAATTCACAATTGCAAAAATGTGGAAACAGCACAAGTGCCCATCAATACATGAGTGGATTAATAAAATGCACTATATGTATACCATGGAGTACTACTCAGCCATAAACAAAATGGTGAACTAATACCTTTTGTAACAACCTGGATGGAACTGGAGACTATCATTTTAAGTAGAGTATCACAGGAATGGAAAATCAAAAACCATATATACTCACCACTAAATTGAAACTTACAGATCAACACTCAAGTGCACATATGGTAATAAAATTCAACAGAAAGCAAGCAGGTGGGAGGCGGAAGGAGGAGATGGGTAAATTCACATCTAATGGATACAATGCACACGATATGGGTGATAGACACTCTTAACTTAAACTGTACAAAAGCAATTCATGTAACCAAAACGTTTATACCCCCATAATATCCTGAAATAAAAAAATAAAAAGAAAGGTAAAAGGTTGAAAGTAGAAGAGATGCATAAGGTCCCAGGCCTGGCCTTTCGAGAAGTTGCTCTGTGAGCTACAATATATGCCCATGTGAAGCATTTAACAGCACCGGGAACCCAGAGAACATACAGGTAGTAAAACCACTTGTTTGAGCACATAAAAGGCCAACCACCTCTTGGCCTCTCCCAGCACTGAAAATGCAAATCACTTGCAGGTCAAACACTTCCAGGCTGAGCCCTGAAACCGGGGCACGGAGGGATTGCTGGGTGAGAAAATGTGAAGCAGTGCTGTCAGCTCAAGCGTGCCTCTGCTCGGTGGCCAAGGGTGGCATTCAGGTCAGTTCATGCCATAAGCACATTCTGAATAAACCAAGCCAGCCCTTGCAAACCCACAGGAAGGATGGGGTGGCTTTTTAGAGGCACAAGGATCCCTGGAAGAATGGACATAGCCCTGAGCCCACAGAAGTGCCCACTCCATTCCTGCTTCCATCGCCCCCCCCCCGGCCCCATCTCCCCGCTCTGAAATGGAGTGGGCCCTCTCTCTGACATCTTTTTATGGCTCTTCTGTTCACCAAAGGTGCTATCTTATTTTGTCCTCACGACAGCCCTGTGTAGTCACCCCTTCCCATTTGGCTCCATGTGACAATGAGACCTTGCGACTCCAGAGCTAAAGGGACCTTGCCTATGCTCCCTGGGCTAGTGCACGGCAACATCGACGCTGGGTCTGCTGAGTTGAAGTTCCTGGTCTTCACTGTATGTCTTGCTGGCCACTGGCCTACGTTCAGTTGATTTTCTTGGCAGGACCTCTTGTCCAGGGATCCCTTCCTTTTGGGTGTCCCCAAGCACATTGGGAGTTTCCTAGGAGGGAGGTGAGCCTGTGGAGGGTTTTGGTGTCTTCAGTCGCAGGTTGGGGTGTCCTCCCAAAGACCGACAGATAGATTGGAGGTTCTGGGGAGGAGGCCTGGGGGTGCCCTGCAGCCGTGGATCTTCTCCCCTGCGCTGTACTCGCTCCAGCCCCGTGACCTCCCAGTGGCTGCTCAAGGTGGTGGCCTCTCAGTTACTGGGCCACTAATAGCATTGGAAACCAAGACTTATTTTGTCCCAGTTTCCTTACTGTGGGGCATGGAATCGGGGCTGCCAGGCTTCCTTCTGAGTCATTCCTTCCAGGAGCCACCACTAGCCACCAAGTTTCTGTTTGTCCCTGTCCAGCCCACCTCTGTCTGCCCTGCTTTTTCCTTTCACACTTGAGAACCAGGGCTTTTCCTTAAGGAAGCCCCCTCTCCACTGTGCTCCTTTGTGGAAACCTTGGGCAGAGAAGGCTCTGCTGCTTGGTCAGTGTGACCCGCGCCTGGGTGAGGGTCCTGCCAGCAAGTGTGGAAACAGACCCAAGATTCAAATACAGGCAGGTCATCAGCAAGCCCCTCAGGGAGCTAAAAGGAACAGGACTGACCTGCGTCCAGTCCCCCAGCAGCTGCCCTGGGCTTTCCCCCACCAAGGCCCTCGCAACGCCTGCTGCTGCCTCCGTCCTCAACAACGCGCAGGACTCCATGCTCTGGGGCATGCCTACGCTTGGGGCATCGTGGGGACTCCCTTGCTCATTTACCGTCCTTCACTGCTTCTCTAGGTCGCACCCCCATGCTCGCCTGTCGGCTCCCATTTTGGGCTCCTCGGTCCTCCAAGGTTGGTGACCCTAACATGAGGCTGATTGTCAAACTGGTCCCTAGCACTTTTTAGGTTGACTTGAAATCACAGATTTTGAAACTTAAGAACTTCGGGGTCAGGAGGTCACGTCATTCACCACCCCACTTTTTACATGGGTTGCCTGGGACCTGGAGAGACGGGGTAGGACGTGGTCACAGGCGCCAGGACAGTTAGCAGCAAGGGCTTGGCCCCAGGGCTGCTGAATCCAAGCTACCCTCTCCCCCAACCCTGGGAGCCATGGTTCCCACGGGGACGCCTCTTCCACACCCTCAGGACAAGCCCCAGAGTGGCAGTGGCAGCCCCTTCCAGCCTCCGCTTCCTCCCCGCGTGCCGAGCAGGTGTGGGGGCTGTGGGGTGGCAGGGCCGGAGGGTGGGAGGCGGCGGTTGTTTCATTTGCTCTCAGCCAAGCCTTTAAGACGTTTCAAGGAGGCAGAAGGGTCCCTTCCCCAGCATGGTGTCTCTCCCTCTGTCAGAGGCCGGGCTCCTTCCCACCTCTCCCTCCGCTGAGAGCTTTCCCAGGCCTGCTGAGGTGGGGACGGAGCTGTGCTTCTGGCTTTGCTTTGTGCTCCCGGCCTCTCAACCTCTCCTGTACCCTAGACCCTTCCAGAAGACTCAGACACCCAGAAATACAAAAGGAAACCCAGCCCTGGAGCCAGACCGGCAACCTGGAAAGTGGCGGGAAAAGGAGCGGGGGACCCCAGAGGGGACATCTCCCATAGGTTTTTTGTCCCCGCAACCCCAGCTCTGTGGAGGGGCGTGTGCAGAGGAGGCTGAGGCCAACTGGCCATCAGCCCTGCCTGCAGGCGCCGGCCTGAGAGGAGGCTTTAGATTCAAGTTCAGGGCCGGGAGCCCCTGCCAGTGTCTCTCTGCAGCGCTCCCCGGGCCAGCTGCCTCTGCTTTCTCCGTCCCTCCCTTTCAGCGCTGCTGTCCCTGATGTTCTCTCTGTATTGGCTTTGATTTGTCTGTTCTTGTCTGCCTTGTCCTCTGACTCTACATCTTTATATGAGTTTTCCTTCCATTCCCACACCCAGCCTGCTTTTCTCTGCCAGTCTCTCTCCTCCACTTTCCCTCTCTCCCTCTTGCTGCCATCCTGCCTGCCTCTTTCTCTCCACAGCATAAGCTCTGACTGACCCTGTGGATTCTCCCACACCAGGCCACCCTTGCCCCACTAGACATCTCTCTCTGTCCTCTTTTCTCCATCTTTCTAGCATTCTCCCTCTCTCCCCCATCTTGTCCCGTCTCTGCCCACTCACACATCTCTCTCTCTCTCTCCTTCTCTCTCTGACAGGCTCCCTGAAGCCAGCCTCCCCTGCCCCTAGCACGCTGCCCCAGCGACAGCACTTACCTGGGACCCCTGGCCAAAGGAGGCAGCAACATAAGCAGCTCAGGAGCACCCAGGGGACCCCCCTCATGGCTCCAGCAAGAGGCCGTCCGGCTCCCCTGGGGAAGCTCCGCAGCACAGAAGCAGTGGTGTGAGGAGCAGAGGTGAGCGGAAGCCTGTCCCCCTGGCTGCTGGCCTGAAGCAGGTGTATTTCCCTGAAGGGGCCGGAGGACCAGGGAAGGAGGACAAAAGAAGGTGGGGCCCCATGCCAATCATTCCTGCCCTGGCTTTTCTTTCCTCAATCTCCACCCCTTTCCCCCACCAGGAAAGAAAAAATACTGATACACCCATTGCTCTGCTCCTGTCCCCTCTCCCAGCCAAGCGGATGGGGAGGGGTGTGGAGCAATGTGCAGGCCACCCCACCCCCAGGCTTCTGGGCCCTGTCCTCCCTCCCCAGGGTCTGCCCTGTCCTGCCCCAGCTTTGGGCTGCTGGGAGAATGGGGAAGAAAGGGGCCCAGAGGGAGTGAGTCTGGGGCTGTATGAATAGGGCAGAGGGAATAAGGAGACCCTAAGAAACACAGGGAGTGGGGGACAATGTGGGGTGAGGGTAGGAATAGAAATACCCTGTGTGCCATCTTCCAGAAAGGGGTTATGGGCCTAGAACCTCTGCTCAGTGCCAGGCACATGGTGGGCCCTCCCCAGGTGGTGGATTTCTTCTTTCCAGAACAGGGAGCACAGTGCCAGGGGCCAGAGAACCCAACAATCTGGGGAAGCAGCTTGAGGGATCTGGCCTGGGCAGGGGGCGAGGGTAGAACCTGGGTAGAAGTGAGTAACTGTACCCTAGGAGGAAGTGGGGGTGCTGCTGGAGACCTCAGGGCTCAGGTCACCCTATTTTGACCTCTTGGGACTCACAGGCACAAGCAAGAAGGGGCAGGGACCCCACGCAGGGTGCACCGAGCAGGGTCCTGCAGGTGAGGGAGGGTAGTTGGTGTAGCTCTGCAAAGGAAATAACAGGGATCCCCCCTGCCACGGTGTGAACCCCTGCTTCTGGCTCCTCAAGACTTGATTCCTGAGTGTGGGGTGTCTGCAGAGTGACGGGTCCCAGAGCAGGGGCCTCAGGCTCTCAGACACTGTGGAGCCCAGGATGAAGACTGGGCATTCTGCATTCCGCAAGGAGTAGACAGCTGCACTGTGGTGCCATCTCAGAGGGCCACTGAGGCCCTAAAAGTCCAGTTTTGGCCCAAGCACAAAAGCCGGACCGTGCTGCTATGATGCAGGTACTACAGAGAAGCAGCGTGGTACCCAGCAGTCCCTCCATTTCTGTAGGGACAAGTTGACCCCGTTCTTTCCTGGGAGTAAGAAACTCATAAAGCTAATGAGGGATTTGGGTCATGGAGCACCTGGACAGGGTAGCAGGAGGATACCACTGAGAGAATTTGCATAGACACCGAGGCCCAACTAGGCTTTCTTGATCATTTTTCTCTGTCAGCTCTTGTTCATGGGTTCTTCCTGTTACCTGTCTGAATGTCCTGTTTGGTGATGCTCTCTGGACTGCAAATTCCCATCTGTAAAAACATGTCAGGTTAGAGCAAAGTAGGACTTGGACATCTTGTTGACCTAGCACACATAACCTCCCACCTTCCAACGCAAGGAAGGCCAGAGGTGCAGCGTTCTCTGGAGGCTGCTGTGGTGGCCAGGTGGGCATTAGGACACTTGGGCTCGATCTCAGCTCTGCCCTTGAGGCAAGTCATGGCCTCTTTGAGCCTTGTTTCCCTCATCCATCTGTGAAATGGGATAATACACCTACCCAAAAGGTTGTGAGGCTTAACGAGCTTGTAGATGTTAAAGTGCTTTCCAGAAGCATAGACACAGTGGACGGCATCTGGCTGCTCATTGCACCCCGACATCATCCCTGAGGGTAGATTTGTGTGAGGCAAGCCAGAGGAAGAGCAGTCAGGACATGAATTTCCAGGCCCATCTACCTACGAAGGTCTTTCCTATGTCCTGTTTGCGTTTTACATTTTGACTAGGAACGTGAGACCTCGGGTAACAAGGCATGTGCAATTTTTATCCATCTTCTCCCTGCCCAGCCCTGGTTCCCTTCTGCTTTCCCTTGGAGCGCAGCTCTTCTCAGCTTGCCCACTTTCCAGGGTTAGGTCGCTTCTGGGTCTTGGTGACAAAGGCCCCTCCCTTCATCTGGGGTGGATTACAGGATGCCCATGTGTCCCTCCTTCTCCCCTCCCAAGGCATCTGATGGGGACAGAGGGGCAAGTAAAGGGGAGGAAATGAGTGGGTCCTCTGAGTTCTGTCTGGTGGAGACCTCCTGGGCCTGTAGACTGCACAATATTCCCAGAGGCATGAATCTGAAGTCAGGTTTTTTGTTTTTGTTTTTTTCCTGAGACAGGGTCTCACTCTGTCACCGTTGGTAGAGTGCATTGGTGTCATCATAGCTCACTGCAGTCTCAAACTCCTGGGCTCAGGTGATCCTCCTGCCTCAGCCTCCTGAGCAGCTGGGACTACAGGCATAAGCCACCACACCCAGCCTTGAAGTCAGGTTTAAGTTGATATTCCATAGGGGGGAAAAAAATCTTGAAGTATAAGTAAGTTGGAGGAAGGATAAGATTATGAGCTTTTCACATGGAAGGAAGACAGACTCGCTTGAGCAGACAGCTGGGTTCCAGGCAGCACAGATGGAATCTTCAAGGGAAATTTCTCTTCTAAGCTACCCAAAGTAGGAGTCTCTAATTTTTCAGGGTTCCCTAAAATTGCTTACCTCCATGTCATTTATGCCTTCATAGAACTTCACGCTGCTAATAAAGTTAATTCTGATCAGACTTAAGACATCTAGACTGAGACAGGGCAGGAAGTTTATTAAGTCTGATTTGTTAAGTCTTGAATAAAAAGACTTGGAGCTAGAGTGCCAGGCCCTGTGTATGTCCCCATAAACCTGGGAGGTGCATATCACTATCTCCATCTCACAAGTGAGAACACTGAGGTTCCAGGAGATAAACATGATTCCCATCATCACTGAGTCATGGGCCAGGTTGAATGATCAAGTGAAACCAGAGAATGCTAACTCCCCGGGTCACACACTAAGTCACAAAACTGGAATGTGAGCCCAGGTCTGCCTGGCTTTAAAGCAAAAAAAAGCCGGGGGGAGGGGAGGACGGAATTAACCTAGGCTGAGTGCTTAACTCCATGGTACTTCCCCCGGGCAGAGATGGAGATGGCCTTTAAGAGGACTCACTAGCCAGCTGCAAGAAGCATGGCTAGTTGACAGCTTCCAGCTGTTGGCTCCTTGAGGGTGGGCCTCAGCTTTTAAGCTGAGATCATGCTCTTCTCTGGGCGACCCCCAATGACTGAGCAAGGCAGCAGCACAGGACCTGGCCATTTCCACCCCGTGGGACTCCTCTAACAGGCAATTGCGCCTCAGAGTGCCCCCTAGGGCAGGGAGTCTGTGGCTTTGTCAGCTCTGCCATGTCCTCCTGCCCAATCCTGCCACTTCCCTTTTCTTATGCAGGTGTTACTCCCCAGTAAACATTTTCGTTTGTAACTCCATCCATCCTCTCTTGTGGCTCCATACTCCACGGTTCAGCAGGGAGGCACATGGGCCTGGTGGGCTGGCACCCTGTGATGCATGGCCACTGTCCACGAGGAGTGTGGGGTCTGCTTGTGAAGACAAGATGCTGACTCTGCAAAAGACAAAGACCAAGGGGTTTGATAGGGGTGGCCCCGTGGCTGGACCCTTGGCAAGGTGTGTTGAGTGTTGGTGTTGGTGCCACTGCCAAGGAGGGAGCTGAGGTGATGAAGGGAAGCCCTACTCCTGAGGCCTTGGCCCCTAGGCCACGGTGAAGTCAGGGGCCCTGGTGTTCGGGCCACACAAAGGCCACTGTCATTCTCCCAGGATTGGGTTTCTCAGCCCCTTTCTCTAAAAGTGCTGGGTGTTTTCACACCAATTAGCTCATTTCCCTTCTCATTTTACCTCATTTATGCAGAAGGGGCACAATGCCGACCCACGCAGTGTCTTCCAGGCACGGCACTCCATGGAGCAGGGGCCATGCTGGGCGTGCAGGAGAGCAAGGAGGGGCAGCTTTGGCTTGAGGCCCAGAGATCTGAATTCACTCCATTCCCTCAGCATGAAGGAGAAGAACACCAAGGCCCGGAAGTCAGCGACAGCACAAAGTCAGAAACCCAGTGTCCATATCCCCAGATTTGCCACCTGTGTCCTACCGTTGGGCTTCCCTTTGTAAAACCTGAAAGAATAAAAGAATCTCAACATAATTTTAGGACTGGAAGAGATCTTGGCAGTCAGGAAGTCCAAACCCCTCATCCTACAAGGGGGAGCTGCAGGCCCATGGACGAGGGGTGTCCTACTTCTTGCAGCTGGTAAGTGGCAAACCCCATCCTTGAATCCAGGTTTCTGGGGCTCTTCCTGCTTTGCTGCCTGCCTCCCATGTGTATTATGTTGTCTTTGCACACTCCAGTCTGAGCCTCTGCCACAGGGAACACTTGGTAAGTGTGATCAGTATGGGATTGAGTGGTCATGGACTGCCTTAGCAGACAGGGTGGACTGACAAAGAGGTTCTTTTTTCTTTTTTATTTTTTTTTTGAGACAGGGTCTCACAAGACTGCCCAGTCTTCCACTGACTGCCACCGTAACTTATTTAACTCAGTTGGACACTTGGGTTGTTTACAGCCATGCCTATTACAAGTGATGCAGAGATGAGAGTCTTTGTACCTAAAGCTCCTCTGTATACAGGTTCATTTGAGCTAGAATCAGGTGTGAGAAGGCGGCTCTGACCTTCCTTCTCCTAAAGCAGGAAGTCAATGTACATAAGCTGGCCAAGTCCAGGAAGCAGGGCATATTTGTGGGCATTCGGGGTGAATTAATTCTTTTCGTATTGAAAATCTAATGGTAGGGCCAGGGGCGCGGTGGCTCACACCTGTAATCCTAGCACTCTGGGAGGCCGAGGAGGGAGGATTGCTCAAGGTCAGGAGTTCGAGACCAGTCTGAGCAAGAGCAAGACCCCATCTCTAATAAAAATAGAAAGAAAATAGCTGGACAACTAAAAATATATAGAAAAAATTAGCTGGGCATGGTAGTACATGCCTGTAGTCTTAGCTACTCCGGAGGCTGAGGCAGAAGGATTGTTTGAGCCCAGGAGTTTGAGGTTTCTGTGAGATAGGCTGATGCCACAGTACTCTAGCCTGGGCAACAGAGTGAGACTCTGTCTCAAAATAAATAAATAAATAAATAAAGTCCAATGGTAGAGGCAGAACCCAGTAGAATGAGATAATTACTGTGGTGGCTTGAAAGTGATGGGTGGATTAAGGATTCTGCAGATGGATTGGCAAACAGGTGGAGTCCCCATCCCTCTTCTCCCCAGAGTCTTTCCTTGGTGAGCTCCCAGCCATGATCTGTGACCAACTGCCAGGCCTCTCATTTTAATACCTGAAATTTGACACTTAGTCCAGGAGAATATTCTAGAAAAAGTGATCCAGAAGGCATTTGAAAGAGAAAAGGGGGTGAGAGTGATTCTTGCTGAATAATGACCTATGGGGGAAGACCAGCAGGTGAGCCCACTTCACTCGGGGCTGGCCCTGGAAGTCCCCCAAATAGCTGCCCTCATCACCTCTGCATCACAAGACAGGCTGGGTGACAAAGGGAACCAGCTGGACTGATCCCTTGATCTAACTTCCTGGAGCATGGAACCGGGCAGACAGCGGCCCCAGGACCTCCCAGCAGTGCCCCATCAGGTCCATGCTGAAACCACCCCTTCCGCTGCCCTGGGGGCTGAGGACAAGTGGCGAAAGCAGAAAAGCAGGGCCCAGGTGGCGCTGGCTACATCTGCCCCTGGGGATTTCAAAGGTGGGCTTGCTACAGTTGAGTGAAGGTATCACACATCCTGGTTTCCTCCTGAGCCCAGAGATGAGGGTTAGGGTGGGAGAGGGGAGAGAAACAGGACAGTCTATTTAAAAATAAATGTACCCCACCCCGTCCTCAAGCATTCCACAGCCAGGCATGTCTGCCAACTCCCCACGCCCCTGGACTGACCCCCACCTGCTCTCCAGGTGGGGAGGAATTAGACCTAGACACTTTCTTTTTAGCCTACACAACACCAGACCCTTCTTACCATGCCCCACCCCCTTGGTATAGCTTCCTCAGGTGCATCTGGAATGTTCTCTCTCAGCCCCCAGGTCCTATTCACACTCCCTGGAGCTGGAGGAAGGGGCAAGAGGATTATGACTAATACACCTGCACCAAAGTTTTCACTGAAGTGAAAGCTCAACTTCCGGTGTCTAGAGATGGCTTTAGCTATACAGAGCCAGGTACTGAATATGCTGCCCAGATCCAGGGAGGCCCAGGAGGCAAGCTGCCATCAGCCTGGTTCTTTTGGAGCAGGAGGGTGTGAGAGGGGCTGTTCTGAGCCCTAGAAAGCAGAGTGGATGCTGGGGGAAAGAGCAAGGGCCTTGGAGTCACTGTGGGCACGCTACCTCCCAGCTGAGCCTCAGTCTCCACCTCTGCACAGTGGGGGCAGTAGTCGTTCCTGTTAGCTCAGCACATAGTACGTTCTCAACAAATGCTAGTCCTCCCTCCCCCAGGGAAGGTGGGTATGGAAAGAGAGACAAAGCTATTTGGAAGGCGAGTCTGGGGTTATTCTGGGTGAAGGGGACGTGGCGCTCATGGATGTGACAGCGGTGTCAACAGAAAAGAACCCAAACTCTGTAAAATAATTTAAAGAGATGTATTCTGAGCCGAATATGTGTGACCATGGCCTAGGAGAGCCACACCCAAGAAGCCTTGAGCAAATCGTCTCGCCATGGTTGGGTTACAGTTTGGTTTTACACATTTCAAGGAAACAGGAATTACACGTAAAGTCATACATTAATACATGGAAGGCATACATTGGTTTGGACCAAAAAGGTAGCACATCTCGAAGCAGGGGATTATAGGTTGTAGGTGGGTTTCAAGATTCCTTGATTTATAATTGGTTAAGGAAATGAAGCTTTGTCTAAAGACTTGGAATGTTTTAAGTTAAGGAAGCCTGCTAATCAGAGATAAACCACTGGACATATACTCAGACTCAAGTGATCTGTTAAGTAACTTGGTGACCTGCAGGTGTGGTTTAAGCTTTGTCTTGCATAGTCTTAGGCCTGCTAATGAGTTACAAAGGATCTCTCCAAGAAGGGAAGGGGGCATGATGAGGCATGTCTGACCTCCCTTCTCATGGCCAGCAACTCAGCTTTAGTGTATTTCTGGGGTCCCCTTGGCCAAGAGGGGGTCCATTCAGTCAGCTGGGGGTGGGGCTTAGGATTTTATTTTAGTGCACAGGGGTGATGGTGTCCAGTTCTTGCTGAGTGAACAGCTCTAGAAGGGAAAGGGGATGAGGGAGAGGTAGGCCTGGCACAGGGCTCAGGAGGCTAATGTCCCTACCAGGGTACTCATGAACAGGGGAGGGTCAGACTGGCTGGATCAGGTGAGTTGGTGTTTCTTATGCAGATAAGAAGTTGTTTAATGCAACGATTCTGCAAGTCGTAAGTTTTTCAAGGACTGTGGTTTAGAGATGAGGAGAGAGGCCTATTTGAGAGAACGAGGTTTTGAGAACCAAAAGCAATAGGATTGAATCAACCTCCTACAAAGCATAACATACAAGGACGAGGAAGGGTGAGGTCCTGGAAGGACAATTTTAATTTGAGAACTTTTAAAAAATTCTGACCCTAGACCATCTGACAGAGTAGTTAAAGCCTGAAGGCCCTAGATGCGACCTGACTCTATGGGGCGGCGGAGGGAGTTCAAATGTAGGCTCCAATATCTATCGTATAACAACTAATATATCTTAGCTAATAATATATCAGGGTCTGTTATATAAAGTGTATATTACATATAATATAATTATTGTCGTTGCTTGGGGAGTCCCTGAATGTCTGATCCCCTTTAGCATGGCTGGGCAGCCGAACCCCAAACCCCTGGCCACCCTGAGACAATTAGGCCACCTACCCTCAGTGAGTTTGGCCCCTCTGCCAAAAGGCAGGCCCACAGCCAACTGACCCTCCCAGCAGCAGGGCCTGAAGGCGGCTCTCCGAAGAAATAGGACGTTGGCACTCGGCCTACAAGGACCTGGCTCGCTGAGGGCCCTGGTTTCAGAAACATACCCCACCCCGCCCCCATGCCATCAGAATAAAGATCACTATACTTTGCTTAAAGTATTAAGAACACGAAACCCAAACTCTTGCTCTTTGGTTAGAGCCTCTCCCTCGACAAGAATGAGAGGCAAAATTGAAAATAACTTGTGTTTTTTGTTTGTCTGTCTCATTCTGTTGCCCTGGGCAGAGTGCAGTGGTGTCATCATAGCTCACAGCAACCTCAAACTCCTGGGCTTAGGCGATCCTCCTGCCTCAGCCTCCTGAGTAGCTAGGACTACAGGCATATGTCACCATGCCCAACTAGTTTTTTCTATTTTTAGTAGAGAGGAGGTCTTGCTCTTGCTCAGGCTGGGCTCAAACTCCTGAGCTCAAATGATCCTCCCACCTCAGCTGCCCAGAGTGCTAGGATTACAGGTGTGAGCCACCTCGCCCGGTTCTAACTTGTGTTTTCATCTATATCTGTGAGTCTGTGTTTCTGTATAAATGATCAATGCATTAAAAAAGAAACCAATAGCTTCTCTTATCTATCCCAGGACCTAAAGTATGGTTTTTCATCAGGTAAATACAGAGGGTAAGGAAGGCAAGGAGGAAATGGGGAGGTCAAGGTGGAAGTGCTGAGTGTTAGGTTTGTTCCAGGTGGGAACCCAAAAAAGTATGTATAGGACAGCGGTTAATGGAAAACTTAGGGTTGTAAAACAATAGCCACAGGAGTTGAAGTCTATCCCTCTGTATCTCTCCTGATAAGGATGGCGCTGGAGCTACGGAATGGATGTGACTGGGGCCGGGGTCCTAGGAGTTGGTTGTTTAAAATAGAAAACTTTATTACAGCAGCTGAGCTGGTTGTTTAAAAAAAAAAAAAACTTTATTACAGCGGCTGTTCTGGCCCAGGTGCTCACTCCCCCTGGAGAAACCCTCTATAAAACCCAGGCTTTCCCCTCCCTCAGTGTGGACGCTCTTAGCCTCCACCCATCTCCAACCGGATGCTCAAAATAAACAGCATTTTGCTACACATGAGGTTTCATGTGTCTCTCTCTCGGCTCTGGACCTAACACTGAGCAAATTTGCAGGTTTGATTCAGGCATATGGACCTGACCTTGAACTAAGGAACTACGGAAAGTACAGAGCCCTCAGGGACACAGGAAAACGGTTGTCCTGACTACAGTGGATCAAGAGTTTAGCAGCTGTGGACCCAGCCCAGGCAAGGGGGTGGCAGGAGTGTTAAGAGTACATGAAACAGCGAAGGGTGTTTGTTGTTTCATGCTTCCAGCCTGCGTGGCACTATCAGAAACACGGTGGCTGACTCACCCAAATGCCCCGCTTACGTCCGTGAGATCCTCTGGGGACCTGGCTGGATCCAGGTGCTGCTGGGCACCTCAGAAAGGAGGAAAGTTGCCAAGAAGAGCCTGAGGGGCCGGGTAGCAGCCGAGGGCCTGCTTTGTAGGGAGCAACTCTCCCGTTGCCCTTCCTTACTGGCCTCGCTGCTACCTCCTAGCCCCTCAGGGAGCTCTGGCCAGGCCCCCTGAAGGCCCACACCTGCTTGCTGGGAAGAGGCCCTTCCTCACATTGCCCCAGGGCTTCCTTCTTTTTCTGGGAGGAGGAGATTTGCAGTCACTTCTTCCAGTTCTCACAGTGCCTCAGCATTTCACTGAAGCTTATTCATCAGGAAGTTGTTGGGACTCCTAGCCCCAAGCAAACCTTAGCTTCCTTATCTGCTCTCTGGCACAGACGTCCAGGGGCCCAGTGCCCCGCCTTGTCTCTCCTACAGCTCCTGGACCAGCCTGAGCACAGTCGCCTCACTGTCCACTTACTGAGCTGAAAGGACAGACCCACCGGTGTCAAGAGCTGGGAAGGCCCTGAGATTTTACCTACCTGCAAGCTAACAAGTGAGGCTGCAGCAGTTTCGTGGATGCTGGCAGAAGACTGGAGACCCTGGGTCAGAGACAAATGACTTAGTTACTCAAGGCACAGCAAGTAGCATGAGCTTCATCTTCACACTGGTTTTCTTTGCTCCCTAAACCCCACAGGTGCAATACAGGGCAGGCACAAGTAGATCCTATGACACAGTGGGTTTGCACCACAGCTGAGGAACCACCAATCCCTTCTAAGGGGCTGTAAGGCAAACCTGCCCAATCTTCTCCCCACAGGTAGACATTATCTTTATTATGTTGAACAGCAGGCAGGGCACGGTGGCTCACCATGTCCACCACATACCACACATGCCAATAATCCCAGCACTTTGGGAGGCTGAGGTGGGAGAATCACTTGGGGCCAGGAGTTCAAGACCAGTCTGGGCAATGTAGAGAGAGACTACGTCGCCACAAAAATTTAAAAAATAGCATAGATTAACTTTAAATAACTAAGAAAATATTTGCAACATATTTAAAAAATAGGTATTCTTTAATATACAAAGGGCACTTACAAAATTAATGTCAACATTTTAAAATAAAATAAAAATGGGGACAAAGGACACATTATAAATAAAGAAATACACACAGGTTTTCAATCTCACTGGTATTTAAAGAAATGTATATCAAAATAAGAGATCATTTTTAAAAAATATCAAATGTGCAAAGATTTGAAATAAACAATACCCAGGATGAATGAGCATATGGGGATATGGACATTCATAATTGTTCTTGGGATTAAAAATCTGTACATTTCTGGGAAGTAATTTGCTTAAGATTTTATCTCAGTTAGGTTTTAGTCCGAAATGTCAGTTCTTGGCATGCCCATGGTCGAAGAATGACCAGACGAACCAAAGCAAGGCAAGCACGAGATGAAATTTATTGAGGGGGAGCAAGATAGAGTTAGTTACAATAGGGCAAGAGTGAGACATAGGTTTATAGAGCAAGATACATACTCCACAGACGACGACCAGACCCCTTGCCACGGCAGGAAAAGAGAGCTTGGTTATGGTCTGGGTTTTGTTTTATGGTGTCTCGATAGGGACCTACCTGTGGTTCAAATGTCATCATGGAGCCATTTTGATTGGACAGTTGAGGTGAGTCTTACTGTGGTGCATGTGGGTTCTGTAAGGCCGGTGGCGGGCACCCCTCCCCTCCCTAATGAAAAAAAGAAGAAGCCCACGAGACCTGCTGAAAACAATGCCTGCTAGGCCCAGCTAAGTTAAAGAATAACCACACCTGGATGGTTACCCTGATAAGGGTCTCGGTTCCTGGAGTCCACACATACCACCAGGCCCTCCTATTTCTCACTACCTGCCCTAAAAATTCCTGATTCTTTGTGCCAAAACTCTTCGTGCCAAAGAAACACCCATCCCCCAACTCTAAAAACTTATATAAGCCTACTCAAAACTTCTGGGCAACATGACTTCTCGGGCCCCTCTCTTCCGGGACCCAAGAATCTCACCCGGGCCCCTCTCTTGGGACCTGTTACCCTCGCCTGGGAGCGCTCAAATAAAGCCTCGTTGCTTACTCCTTTCAACTCTGCTCGTCTTTCTTTCTCTGGCACTGACCATCCAAAAACCTTACAGGTTCTAGGTCACTTTCCGGACTTTATGGTACCTATGCTGCTTGGCCCGTGGGCTAGAGAGTCCTCTGCATTCTTTTGCAGCTGGGATGCTGAGTTCTGGTTGGCAGATTCGTAGGGTGTTCTCTTCTCCCCCAGGTAAGGCAGTAACTCAGGGCACGATCAAAGTGGGGCAGGACCAAGGGGGGCCTGGGGTGCACCCTTGTCCTTCTTCTCATGGGGGGCAACTACACCAAGGCAATAGCACCCACATTTGTCCCTAGGAGACCCAGAATCCCTCACTATCTACTTAACAGAAGTGGATCATAATAAAGATCTTCATCCTTTCTGTCTTCATGTTGAGTAGGCTAAGGAGGAGGAGAAAGAGGAGGGGTTGGTCTTGCTGTCTCAGCGATGGTGGAGGTGGAAGAAAATCCACAGATAAGTGGACCTGTGCAGTTCAAACCCATGTTGAAATGTCAACTGTGTATGGTAATCAGGGAAATGTTAATAAAACATCGTGAAGTAAAATGTTTGTAAAATGGCTTATGTGATATGATCCCAATTTTTTTTAAGAAAAGCTATATAACATGAAAAATCCTGGAATGAAATGAACCAAAATGTTAACATTGGCATTCTCTGAGTGGTGGGATTATGGGCAACTTTTATTTTATTCTTTTTTGATTGTTGGTCTTTCCAACACTAAATATTATTTTGTAATAAAAAAAAATTTTGTGAATTTCTTAAATGAAGATTTGTCTTCCTAAATGAGTTTTTCTCAGTTTGATACTAACAGGACTTGGAATTTCTTAAGAAGACAGCCACCGCTGGTGAAGGGGCAAGAGGCGTATATGCAGGAAGGGAGCAGGTAAGGGGTGAGGTCTCCAGAGAATCCCAGGACTGAAGGGCCTTCCTGGCCAACTAGTGCAAAGCCTTCCCCAGGCTGTGCTGAGCCTCTACACGTGTCTGCGTGTGTAGATGAGTGCAATATGAGATGTATTTTTATGTGGGTTGTAGTTTGAGAAATATCACGCTACAGTATTTATTTATTTATTTATTTATTTATTTTTGTTTTAGAGACAGGGTCTTGCTCTGTGCCCCAGGCTAGAGTGCAGTAGCTTCATCACAGCTCACTGCAACCTCCAACTCCTGGGCTCAAGCAATCCTCCTGCCTCAGCCTCCTGAGTAGCTGGGAATACAGGTGCATACCACCACGCCCAACTAATTTTTCTATTTTTTGTAGAGACAGGGTCTTGCTATGTTGCCCAGGCTGGTTTTGAACTCCTGGCCTCAAGGGATCCTCCTGCCTTGGCCTCCTAAAGTGTTGGGATTACAAGCATGAGCCACCATACCTGGACTATTTTCCCTTATATTAATATTTAACAAGCTCTGGCTCCTCATCATGCCCAGCCAGCCCCCATTCCGTCCTCCGTGGGGCAGCAGTTCAGATGTTTGAAGGCAGCCACCATGTCACCTCCAAGGCTAGGCCTCCTTCCCCTTCCCCCTCCCCAGCTCCTTAGCTACCCTCCATTACCAGGTTTTGAGGCCCTCGCCTCCCACTTCCTCTTCTGAAGATGGCTTTCCCCTGGTCACCTGGTCCACTAAAATGTGACCCCCATTCCAGGACTGAGGTCACCAAGTCAGGTCATTCCACTCATGAATTAATCCATGGATTCATTTGATGACCATTAAGGAGCACTGGCTATGTGTCCAGCACCGTTTGGGGTACAGAGAAAACATCCAAAGAATAAAAAAAGCCCAGCCCCCTGCCTTGGGGGATCCCCAGTGGGTAGGGTGAGGCAAGTTGGCCCAGGTCATCTTTGTCAGGACTGAGCTGTGTTGCCCGTGAGGGCTGGCTGAGGGCTGACTGGACTCACGTGCACCTCAGGTCTGGAGCAGAGAGAAGCCAGCCTCAACTGCACAGGCACTGCCACCTCCCACTCCTACAGGAAGCCTGAGGCCACACAAACGTCTGCCCCTGCACTGGCTTCTGCCCAGAGGCTCTCGAAGGCTCCTAAGGGCCAGTAGCCTGTGCTTCCTCATGCACGGGTGGCAGAGTAAAATGGAACCCTCCACCTGAGAGAATTTACTTGCTACTAACTATTAAGCCCTTTCTGCTGGGCATCTCATTTGTTTCATCTCTTTGCTGTTTGGGGTCCTTTTTAAGTTACCATTTATTGATCATCTACTGTGTTTGGTGTTTTAATATATTATCTCTCTCTCTCTCTTTTTCAAAATCTACTGCAAACTGTAGTAATCAAAACAGCACGGTACTGGTATAAAAACAGACACAATAGACCAATGAAGCAGAATAGAGAGCCCAAAATGTTAATAAATCCACACTTTTACAGTCAACTGATTTTCAACAAAGATGCCAAGAACACACAGTGAGGAAAGGACAATCTCTTCAATAAATGGTATTGGGAAAAACTGGATATCCACATGCAGAAGAATGAAATTAGACCCTCATCTCACACCACATATAAAAATCAAGTCAAAATTAATTGAACACTTAAATGTAAGACCTGAAAAACTACTAGAAGAAAACATAGGGGAGAAGCTCCATGACATTGGTCTGGGCAATAATTTTTGGGATATGACCTCTGAAGCACAAGCAATAAAAGCAAAAATAGACAAATGAGATTACATAAAACTAAACAGCTCTGCTCATCCAAGTAAAAAATCAACAGAGTGAAGGGACAACCTATGGAATAGGAGAAAATGTTTGCCAACCATACATCTGATAAGGAGTTAATACTCAAAATACATAAGAAACCCAAACAACTCTACAGCAAGAAAACAAATAACCTGGTTTTAAAAATGGGCAAAGGACCTGAATAGACATTTCTTAAAAGAAGACGTATAATACAAGTGACCAATGGGTATAGGAAAAAATGCTCCACATCACTCATCATTGGGGAAATGCAAATTAAAACCACAATGAGATGCCAGCTCACAGCAGTTAAAATGGCTACTATCAAAAAGATGAAAGATAAACAAGTGTTGGTGAGGGTGTGGAGAAGAAAAGGGAACCCTTGCACACAGTTGGTGGGAATGTAAATTAGTACAGGCATTATGGAAAACAGTACGGAGATTCCTCAAAAAAATTGAAAATAGAGCCGCCATGTGATCCAGCATTCCCATGGCTAGGTACATATCCAAAGGTTGTAAACTCAATATGTTGAAGAGATGTCTGCACTCCCATGTTCACTGCACTATTCACAATAGCCAAGATACGAAATCAACCCAAGTGTCCAGGAGCAGATGAATGGATAGAGGAAATGTGGTATAAACACACAGAGGAATACTATTTGGCCTTTAAAAATAAAATCCTGTCATTGGTGACAACATGGATGAACCTGGAGGATATTGTGTTAAATGAAATAAGTCAGGCACAAAGAGACAAATACTGCATGATCTCATTTAAATGTAGCATCTTAAAAAAGTTAAACTCGGGCCGGGCTCGGTGGTTCATGCCTATAATCCTAGCACTCTGGGAGGCCGAGGTAGGAGGATCACTTGAGGTCAGGAGTTCAAGACCAACCTGAGCAAGAGCGAGACCCCTGTCTCTACTAAAAATAGAAAGAAATTATCTGGACAACTAAAAATATATACAGAAAAAATTAGCCAGGCATGGTGGCGCATGCCTGTAGTCCCAGCTACTCGGGAGGCTGAGGCAGGAGGATCCCTTGAGCCCAGGAGTTTGAGGTTGCTGTGAGCTAGGCTGACGCCACGGCACTCTAACCTAGGCAACAGAGTGAGACTCTGTCTCACAAAAAAAAAAAAAAACAAACACAAAACAAAAAAAATAATTTTTAAAAAATTATAGTAATTAATATATATATATATATTCTCTAATCATTGGAACTTTTTGAAGGAGGTGTTACCATTCTGTTTTACAGATGAGAAAATTTAAGACAGTTTTTTGTTCAAACAATGTCACTGTGAGGAGAAGTGTGCTGGGATTGTTCCTTCCCCTTTCCCCCAAGAATACACTGAGGCTCGACCAGGTGAAAGCATTTGGCGACGGCCCATGCAAAGTGAAAAAATGTGCTGGTGGCCTCTAGGGCCCTGGCAGGAAGCTCAGCAGGACTTGCCAGTGGGCAGCCACGAGGCTGGGCCGTCCTTGCACGCACCAGAGGTTATAGGGTAGCAGCCACCCCTGTTGTCACCGACCACTTGGAGGCAGGAGGTGGGATGAAATGACGCTGGGTTTTGATCACAGGGCCTCTCTACTGCTTTGGTTCAAGGAGGTCACAGAGATCCCCAAACCTGGACGGTCTTACTGCTATGCGGCTTTTGCCAGCTACTCCCCACTCTGTGACTCGGTTTCCTTGTCTGTGAAATGAGGCTGGTCTACAATCGCTGCAGTCCGGTTGGCTCTGATGTCGCTGGACTCTGAGTCTGCCTGGGTGGGTCTGTGATTCTGGAGGACGCTGGCACAACCGAAGTTTGGGGCCGGGACTGCGGTGATCAAGTGCCAAGAGGAACAAGGAAGTAAGGGGATGTTTCAAATACAGTTTCAATCTGGGCTGCTCTGAGAACCGGGCGGGGAACGTGCCCTGATGCTGTGGGGGGACAGGGGTGGGGAGCGACAGGCTTGTCCTGTCTGCTGGGGGGTGGAGGCGGCTGGACAGCAGGTGGGGTGAGCTCAGGCGCCGGCCAGGCCAGGGAAGTGGAATGGGCCGCCCTGTGTCCCGGCAGTGGTAGGGCGGGGGCCACTAGGGGAGGGTCTCGCCCATATCTATGGCCCAAAGGAGCCCCCTCTGCTCGCACACCCAGGATGAGCCAAAGGAGCAGGACCAGGGCAGTGGCTGAGGAAAGGGACGGGCAAAGAGAAGATGGGGCACAGGAGGCTTTAAGTCCGCAGTACCCGGAGCTTTCTTGCCACCACCCAGCACCCTGGCAAGGCCCTGTACTGGCACCGGCCCTTCCTCCCCAGGAGTGAGAGCTCAGAGCAGGGCCTGCCCCAAGGATGCCTCCTCCAGGGCTGCAGCCGTCCCTCGGCCCTCCTGGCAAGAATAAGCATCTTCCCCTGGCTGCTTCTCCTGAGGTCATCGGTGCCTGTCCCCTGTCCCTGCCTGCTCTCCTGCCTCCCTGATGCATCTCTCCTCTTCTTTGTCATACTTCCCTTTTCCCACGCTTCTCTCCTCCGTCATGCGCCTCTGGCCTTCTGCCCACTGCTAAGATGGCTGACCCATGCATGGTGACCCACCCTTTTGGCCCTCAGCAAATGAACACTTAGGAAAGATCCATGTTCCCTACGTCCCCATAATTCTAGAGTTGGAAGGTGCTCCCCGGGCAGTGATGAGGGGCCTGCTGGTAACTCCAGCCAGGTCCATCCTCGTAGCCCGGCAGACCAGGAGTGAGGTCTTGTCAGTGCCCCGGACACAGCCAGCCTCTTGGAAATGATGCCAGCGACCAGACCCATGGGAGGACAACTGCTGTATAAGTCCGAATGCCAGCTCATTAGCTGAAAATAGAAATCGGGACTCCCAGCCTGGCCGAATGGTTGCATCTGCCTGTTGATTTATTCTGCCCTGCGTGGGTCTATTCATCTTCAGTGGAGGCCGTCCCTTTGCAAGGATTAGCACACTCGTGTCAGGTGACAGGACATCCCCTTCACCACTTCTGGATATCTGAAGACTCAAATTCAGTAGCCTGATGAACCTAGAAACAGAATTAGGGGACAGGAGGGTGTAGGGCTGCATTTCCCAAAGGAGAACACTCTTGCATGAGCTGCCTTCCAAAAACAGGACTCTGTGGCAATTAAGTTTGCAGAAGGCTGCCTACTTCCCCCTCCTGGAAATTCACCACGTGCATTGGCCTGTTCAAGGCTCTGAAATGAGCACTGTTCTACAAGCAATTTTCCAAATTTATTTGGTGGCCATAAAACTGTTTCCCCCCCATCCCACCCCCTAATACTATCCAATGGATAAGGCTGGGCTATTGCCAGGGATGGTTTCCCAGGTCTCTCTGAGGAGTAGGGAAGCTGGGTCCTGTGTCCAGGCTACCCGCCTGGTGTGCCTCCTGGGCCCCCCGCTCTTGTTTTCCTGTTGGCCAACCTCCAAGGACAAATTCTTTCTTGATCCGTGTTGCTGGCATTGTCTAGGCACTGACAGGCCTGCTACACCCTAGTGTCAACTCGAGATGCCTTTCTATGCTTAAGATGATTTCCATACCAGCAACAGGGAGGAAAAATGCTGTTCAGAACAGGTTGAAGGAATTAAGGAAGAAAACATAAACTGTGGATGCTCTGAGCTAATAAAGGAGCAGATGTCCTCAAGGGATTTAGACATGCAGGTGTGGTGGACCTGGGTTGAGTTTTAGGGTGAGGTCTAGGGAGATCAGAATGGCTCCAGTTTATACAGTGACCAAAATCTGCAGTGTCAGGGGTGACATGGGAGGGAGGGGTGAGGAGAAACCTTGGAAAGGGAGCGAAAGCCAGACCTAACAAATAAAAATATAGAACATCCAGTTAAATTTTAATTTCACACAAACAATGAATGATTTTTTTAGCATAATATTTCCTGTACAAAATTTGGGACATACTTACACTGAAGATTATTTGTTGTTTATGTGAAATTCGAATTTGACTAAACGCCCTGTATTTTATCTGGCAACCCTGTGCGGCAGCAAGAAGGGGTGGCCTGGTGACGATAGAAAGACAGCCTGCCACCCTGTGACGGGCAGTGGCTCTGTGCAGCGTGGCCAGTGGCCTGGAGACTGAGGCCAGCGCCTCCCCGCAGGTGGGTGCATCATGGAGGTAGGGCCCGGGGGCAGTGGTCAGGGAGAGAAAGGCCGTGTCTCACATTTGGGTTGACACAGAGGCAGAGCACCCAGCAGAACTGCCTTGTGCAACGTGGAGCCCAAGAAACCATGAGGCGGGAAACTGGAGCTGGTGGTGGCCTGAGAGTGTCACCGCCCCCCGCCCGCCCCCCGCCAAGGCTTTCAGTGTCTCGGGAGAGCACTGCACTTGACAAGGGAGGCAGAATGGGCTTAATCCATTCTTATCTCTAGACCCCAAGCAAAGAATGACTCCAGTCGACATTTGTGTCATACGTTTTTTGTGTTCACACATACACGGATGGGCCTGTGGGTGGGATCTCATCTATTACATGTTGATTTCACTAGTGTAACTCTCAGAATCCTGGTGATTATTACCTTATTGTTATCCTTGGTATCACTGTAAAAGGCACCTCATTGTGGATGTGAAGAGTCTGAGGTCCAGAGGGGTGAAACACCTTGTCCAAAGTCACCGGGCAGAGCCAGAGCTAGAACGCCTGCGGTAACCGCAGCTCTTTTTGCTGCTCTAACTTCTCTCTCCACATTCAAAAGCGTTAACATCTGCGTGTCTCAGTTTTCCTGTTTATAAAATGTAGACAATAATAGTATCTCATAGGATTGTTGTGAGAGTAACTAAAATGATAGGTGATTACACGTGTCTCCCACAGCTCTGTGTTCCACAAGGACTGGCTGTTTTATTACTATCTGATTACACCTGCGTTATTTCTGTCTTCTGAACAGCTGATGCCAGGACGAGATTAGTCGTGCAAAAGATTTATTGGAGGAAACATCTGAAGGGAGAAGCAGAGTATATTAGTTATCTATTGCTGCCTAACAAATGACTCCAAAACCAAGTGGCTTAAAGCAACAAACTTTTTTCATTTCACACAGTCTTTGAGGGTCAGGAATCTGTAGAGGCCGAGTTAGCTGGTTCTGTCTCAGGGTCTTATGAGTCTGCAGTTAAGCAGTCAGTGGGGCCTAGAGTCAGCTTCCAAGCACGCTCTCTCGTGTGGCTGCTGGCCTCAGGCCTCGGCTCCTGGCTACGTGAGCTAGAATGGCAGCTGCTTCCCTGGAGGGGGAGGGCACGGCTCAAGTCAGAAGCTGCAGTGTCTTTTGTAACCTAATCCCAGATGTGCCAGGCTGTCACTGGTGCCATATTCCACTGGTCACACAGATCAGCCCTGATCCAGTGTGGGAGGTGGGGGTCACTGGGGGCCATTTTAGAGACTGGCTGCCACAGGGAGGGCACCAGAGAGGGTGGGAAGAACCTTTAGCCCTTGATACAGGACTGCCCTCTGTGCGGGAAGGGGAAAGAAGGAGGACTGGGTAGGAAGAGCCTAGACGACAGCTCAGCTCTAAGAAAGCTTCCTTCCAGCCCATAGCATGTCCTCGAGCTGCAGTCACCCACTGGAGGCGTCCCAGGTTTTGCTGGAAGGTGCTTGCTCGGTGTCCTCACTGTGCTCAGGCTCCGGCTGGGAGCAGCTGTGGGAGGCATGGCCTTTAGGCAGACGGGGGTGTCAGTCACTTTGGGGGTCACTACAACTAAGGGCCTCCTCCATCCCCATGTTACATAAACTAATCAAGAAACTATCCTTTAAAAGATTGTATCTGTGGCAGAAAGGATTTGGGGCCCAAGGAGAGGGAACACCGGGGGCCAAGAAGGTCACAAGCAAGCAAGTTTCTTTTCAGTCAACAAATGCTTTCTGAGCCTCCGCTCTGCCTAAGCCTGGGAAGACGCTGTCTCTTTACGGAGGTATTTACGTCTCCATAAATAACTGTGTCCTCCTGATGTCCCCAGCCAGAGCCAGGTACCTGGCAAAGAGGCAGGTATCAAGGAAGGCTTCATGCAAGAGGTGATGCAATGCCTCAGTTCAGTCTTTAAAGACTGTGGAAAGTAGTCAGGCCAAGAAGGGCAAGGGCTTTCTGGCAGAGGGAGAAGTTATGCAGACATCAGGAGTCTCCCTCCCACCCTCCTCCCGCTTAAGTGGGAGAAATCTGGGCCTCCAGGTGGTCCCAGGCCAGCCCTGGGTGAATTGTTAGTCACCAGCAGCTATTTGGTTGGATGCCAAATAACGTTCTAGGCAAGTTTCTGGGCGTAACCCTGGATCCCTGCCTTGTTGGGTTCCCAACCAGAGAGCACTAAGGAGAGAGACTCTGGGTCATCCCTCTAGTAATTTCTGCAATTAGAATAAAAAGGCCAATGTTCTTTTCTTGGAACTTGAAAGTTTATCAAGTTCATATGGAAAGATAACCATAAATGCCAAGATTAATAATAAATAAATTAAAAATGCAATAAATGCAGAGGCATTTGTCTGACCAGACATCAAAATATAAGACTATAGAAATTTAAAGGCTAGCCCCAGTTCAAGAATTGGTAACTAGATCAATACAAGACAATAGTATCCAGAAGAAAACTCGTGGAAATTAAATGAGGATTTTGACAATTTTGAAACTGTTACTAAGTGAAATCATATGTGAAACCCCAAGAAATAATGTCTCTACCTTTAGTGGACATGTCTCTAAGGTTGTGTATTTCACTTCATAGTGTGGTTACAAACACTTCCATATTCGTGGGGCTGACCACTATTCCTTGGGGAAAAAAATTGAAAAAATTCCATAAGAAAAAAATATATAAGTAGTTTGCTTTACAAGATGGTGACTTGAAAACCAAGATACTCTTGGGGAAATTGATAACCTCACAAATGTGTGTCTAAAACGATCTTCTATATGAAGGGTTGGCAAACTGTGGCCACATCTGGCCTCGGTCTTTTTCTCTCAATCCTCAAAATCCACTCAGTCAACATAGACGTCAGTTCCACCTTCTCTAGATCTCTCCTCTCTGTCCCTGCCTCTATCCTCTGTCACCATGGACCCTCCCAGTTCAGGACACCCTTCTCTCTCTGTCACCCGATGGCTAGCCCAACCCCTAAACCGCCAGCCCCGTCCCTTTCCTTCATTCTCTACATGGTGACAGGCGTGGTCTTCCCCAATTTCACAGCTAATCATGTCTCTGTCTTGCTTAAAACCCTTCGATGTCTGCCACTGCCCTCAGTACCAACTTCTCACCATAGCTTAGGAACCTGTCCAGTAATGTGCCCTCTTGGCTCTCAGCCTCATCCTGCCACCCTGACAAATCTAAGCTCATTAATCACGACACTGCCCAGGGCCACTATCACATTTCCTTTTTAGCACTTAGGGCAACCTGGAATCTTATTAATTTATTTTCTTCTTTATTATCTATTTCCCCACACTGAAATATAGGCTTTCTGAGAGCAGGACTCTCAACTGTCTTATTTACCTCTGAACCCTAACCCTAGAATGGGACTTGGCACACAGAAGGGACTCCATAACCATATGCTAAATGACTAACGTATGTTTAATGTGAAAATAGCTTATGTTTTTAAAAAGCACATAATGATTTTTTTAAAAAGTCACAGATCTGAAGACCTTTGCAGAAGTTAGAGGCCCCTGTTCACTGGGATGTGTGCTTGTCCTTGACTTCCTCCTTTTGGAAATTTTTTTCACCCTTGACCTCTGTCACCCTGAGCCACCCTGGTCCTTCAATCACTGTCAGACCACTCCTTCATCTATTTATTTCCTGTTTCCTCTCGCTTTTCTTTCCCCTCCCAGTTGGGGACTTTCCCCAATTATCTGGGTCTTAGTTATTTCCTTTAGCACATAACATGTCCCCTCAATAGCAACTGGGTCACTCTCTGTGGGCAGCTTGCCAGTCTGTACATCTGACCCTAAGTCCGCCCACTACCTGCCACCTGGAAGGTCCCGCTTAGAATTCCCTTTGGGCCCTTAAACTCTGAGATGGAAGACTCGCAGCTTCCAGCACTGAATGCAGGATTCTGTAATCACTGCAAACTCACCGTGTCAGAACCTCATGTAGCATCTTTATGCAATTATATGCCATGTGGCCCTTGACAAGAAGGAGGCAGCTCCATGTGTGTTGATCCGGAACAACTTCCACAATATATTATGTGAAAAAAATCAAGTGTATAATAATGTGTAGGGCAGTGCAGTCCAGCAGAAATAGAATGCAAGCCACACATGTAATTTTATTTTATTTTATTTTACTTTTCTTAGAGATGGAGTCTCACTCTGTCGCCCAGGCTGGAGTGCATTGGCACAATCAGACCTCAATGCAACCTCAAACTCCTGCACTCAAGTGATCCTCCTATCTCAGCCTCCCGAGTAGCTGGGACTACAGGCATGTGCCACCAAATCTAGCTACTCGATGATAATTTTAAATGTTCTCATAGCCACATCAAAGTAAAAACAAACAGGGGAAATCAACTTTAATAATAGTTTATTTACCCCAATATATTTAAAATATGTCAACCCATTAATATGAAAAATTATGAATGTGATATTTTACTTTTTTTCTTGCTCGCAAGTCGTTGAAGTGCAGGTGTATTTTATACTTACTGGACATCTTGGCCTGGTCTAGCCACATTTTAAGTGTCAGTTGCCACATGTGGCTGGTGGCCACCATACTGGACCATGCAGATGTCCTCCTTAACAGCACATGGCAGGAAACCAGTGCACAGTTCCTCCCGAGAGAGGCATCCTCCACTGCTCAGGCATCTTTCCTCCTCCTATGCACAGTGAGTCACTGGTGATTGACCCTGGGTGCAGGATCTGCCGGAGGCCCCTCCCTGAAGTGCACACTCTAGCTCCTTCCCTTGGCCCTGCTATGACTTTTCAAAAGGACCACCATTCTGGGATACAAAAAGGCTCCTGCTGCTTCTGTCCAGAGGCTGTGTCTCTCCAAGGAAGCAAGCTAGCTCCTTTCATCCCAGCCCCATCTCCACCATCTATTGTGCAGCCCCTAGGTGAGCTTGTTAAAAATCAGTCAATCAATCAGCCAATCAACGAATGTTCTTTGAGTGCTTACTATGTGCCAGTTACATGCCAGGCCCTGGGGACGAGAGAAAAACCTGGTCTGTGCCCTCATGGAGCTTCCAGTTTGGTGGGCAATATTTCCCCATCCCACCCATGCCCACTCCCTCTGCCTGCCCCTCTTCTCACCCTGGCCCCCTTCCTTCCTCTCCCTGGGCCTCACACCTCTCTCCTGGCACCTGAGGGCAGTGACAAGTGGCTGCCCAGGTTATCAGCCACACCTCTTTGAATTTGGTTTCCATTTCAGAGTTTGGCCTGGTCTCTTCTCTTCCTGGGGAGGTTTCTGTGCACTAGTCACTCGGCTCAGTGAGCACAGGATGGCAGAGATGATGGGGTCACCAGGAGGACAGGGAGGAAGGCTGGGCTGCAGAGCAAGGACTCGGCCCAGGGTCTTGTAGCTTCTGGGCCACTCTGGAATGACCAAGGCCAAGCCTGTTCTGGGGAGAAGGAAGGCACAGACCAGCCACAGTCCGGTAGGGGCTGGTGCCAGGTGTGGGGTTACTAAGGTGACTTGCCTGAGCTGCCCTCAGGACACCCAGCGAGAGACATCCTGGCTGCCTGGGGTGTCAAGCACTGCACAGGCGTTTCCCTCCCTCCCGGTTTGTCACAAACCAACATACTTCCTGTTCGGCGCCCTGAGTCTCTCCCTGGGATGACTTAGGGGCCTCCTCCCTGATCACCCCCACACCCCCCAGCTTCGGTTCACCTGCACCCCCCACCACCTGACCCTCCTCTGCAGGCGCCCATTCCTGAGCAGCCCCCCACCTCACTCTGGCCCCCACGCGGGCCAACCACACCTCCCCAGGCGGTTGTGAGGCCATCAATGATGGCAGAAGAAAGGTGTGCTGGGTTTGTGGCTGTTCACTTCTGAGGCTGGATGTGGAAGGCCGTTTTCCTTCACCCTCCTCTGCCTCCTTCACGACTGCTAAAGTCTCCTCACCAGCTCCAGGAAGAGGAAAATCTGACAGAGCCACAATCCAGAGTAGATGGAAGGCCCCAGAGTCACCACTGGATGTGGGCAGGGAGAAAGTGTAGGAGTCAGAGTAGAAAGAATCCCCAATGTCCCCACCATGGGGGGAGGGCGAGGAGCCGGTATGGACCAGTGGGTGGTGCTAAACATGGTGCCCATGAGCATTTGCTCTATGAGGAAGACTTCCTTCTGGAACAGACTGTGTCTTTACACCCTTCCAAATGACGTGGGCATAGCTCAAGGGTTCTAATAACAATAGCTAAGCCTTGTTGACTCTCTGCCACAGGCTAAGTAAGCACTTATCATTGTGAAGGTTCTCGGAGGCAAAATGTTCTTGCCGTGTCTATGATACAGATGAAAGAAAGAATGGAGGCCCAGGAAGGCTGAGAAACTTGCTCACAATCACACGCCCAGGAAGCAGCGGGGTTTACCTCGCAGTCTTGCCTTAAATCCTACACGCCGCGGGTGAGGCGGCCGTGGGAAGGAACCTCGAATTACTAGCCCGGCTGCAGCGCTCTGAAACCCATCTCCTCCTTGCCTCGTCCCCGGGGCGGCCCCAGGCAAGGGTGCGCCTGTCACCTTCCCTCCCTCATTCCTTCACTCAGGTTCAGGCTTGCCCGGCGCCCGAAGGCTCTCCCAGCTCCCCCGGCCTCCCTCCTCATTTTCTCTCACACAGTTATAAAGTCCTTGGGCGTTTGGTCCCCATCTTGATGACTACTTCCTGGAGGACGGGGACCCCGGCACGTCCTCACCCACCCTCAGCCCCAGCCAGATCCCAGGCGCCGAGGAGGCGCAGCACGATGCCGCCAGCAGGGGGCGCCGCGCACACGGAGAGCGCCGCCTCGTCCCGCACGGGCGCCGCCCGGAGTCGCCGCCGCCGCCGCGCCTTTGCCTGCGCCCGCGTCCACCTGCCGCGCCGCCGGCCGTCCTCCAAAGCCTCGCTCAAGGTCAAGTTAATTCAAAGTGAAGCGCAGTGCTTCCTAATCCCGGCTGCTCATTGGAACTACGTGGAGAGCTTTTTAAAAATCATGTCTGACTGTCCCAGACCAATCCAATCAGAATCTCCAGGAGTGAGGTCCAGGCATCAGAATTTTTTAACCTCCCTGGGTGAATCTCACGGGCCCCAGGGTTGAGAACTACTGAGGTAAAGGCAAGCATTAGGAGTCGGACAGGCTAAGGCCCAATCTCTGCCACTAAGTCTAATTTAGGAAATTACCGTATCTCTCCCAACGTCAGTTTCCCCATCTGTCAAATGGGGTTCGTAGTAGCTATTCCCTAGGGTTGCTCTAAGATACAGGAGCACAAAGGCAAACAGTTGCCACAGTTGTGCCCTCAGCATGCAGTGGGTGCTCGCGTGGGTCCGTTTGCAAGCCGTCCTTTTCCAAGTCAGCCCATACTCATCGGGCCATTGATGGTAGGACACTGGAGGCAGCAGTGCCCCTGTCTGTGCCCCAGGAGCTCACAAATGTGAGGACATAGACCCAGCTGAGAACAAGCAAGTCTGTATGCAGGCTGTTAAAGGGTGCTTTATTTGCCTTCATTCCAAAAAGGATGTGTGGTGTGGATGTTGAAGGAAAGGGCAGCGGGAACCCAGAGGGCCCTGTGGGGTAAGGACCATAACGTGCTTGTGGCACAGCATCTGAGCTGGGTCCTGGAGTGCTGCTGTTCCCTCTGGGACCCCCAGATACAGTCACTGGCACCTCCCTGATGTAGGTCTGCCTGGCTCTCGGTGGATCTGTGGGTTGTGTATGTGGGTGCACAGTCACTTGGGGGTGCTGCTTGAGGAAGGGGGCCTGGGGCTGTGGTTACACGTGCCAGCCAGGCTCTGAGGGCATGGGGCCATTAAGGTGGGGGTTCCCCAGCGGCTGCTGTCAGCCTCAAGTTCCTATAGTTAGCCTGTGTCTACCCAGGAGCGTGGGCCCTAAATACAGTTTATTCTTTTCTGTTATAAACCAACCTGGCCGTGGCCTAGTGACCCTGCAAATCTTGATAAACTACAAACACCTGCAAAGCAACCTATAGGGGGAAACATGGGCTTTGGTGACAGGCAGACCTGGGTCCAAATCTTGCTTGCTCCCACTTACTAGCTGTGTGACCCCAGACAAATTACTTTACTTCTCTGAACTTGATTTTCTTAGCTAGAGAGAAGGAATAATAATACTTACTTCTTGAGCTTATTGGGAGGATTAGATAAATACCATATGAAGTTCCAAGCACAGGCTTTTCTCTGGAAGACCCAGTAATTCTCAACAAGGACAGTACTGACCCCTAGGGGACAGTTTAGGAAGTTCTGGGATTTTCAGTTGTCACCATGCCAAAGGCTACTGGCCTGAAGGGTAGGGCCCAAGAACCTCCCGCCAAGCACAGGGCAGTCATGCACGATGAGTTAATTTCTGTATCCTAGATGACAAAATAGTTTTTTGTAAGACAAACTCATTTTTCCAATAATGCAACGACTGTGTAAATTGAGGGAATTTCATAATGTGTTTTGTTTGCCACTTTACCAAGATTTGCAAAGTCTTATTGCTGTGGCCATGCAACACCTGTGTCAGCCCACGTTTGTAAGAGCAGTCACTTAGGTACAAGCATCTGACCCTGTATCAACTCTTAGCAAAGTGCTCCTCACACTTTAATGTGCATGCGCATTCCTGGGGACCCTGTCAAAACACAGCATGTCTGAAGAGGGACCTGGGATACCGCTGCTGCGAGGGCCTGGGCAGTCATGCCTGAGCGGTGGCACACACAGAACATTTTTGTTATAAACTGCACTTCTTTATTTCTCTTCTGTGTGACAGCTAGGGCACCTTCTTAGGAAACAGACTCCGAGAGGGAGATTTGTATGCAGGTAGTTAATTGTGATGCACTCTCAGAGACACCCAGAAGGGGCAGAAAATGCAGAATTGGGCAGAGGAAGAAGCTGAGCTGTGATATAGTCGAGGCAGAGGTGTTGGCTGGTGTCTTGGGGACTCAGACCTGGCATGGCCCTTCAGAGATGTACCAAATCGAAGCAGGAGGGGATCATCAACCAGTCGTTGGATGTGGGCCCCCTTGCCCTGCGGGCATAAGCCTGGCTCTTTGGCCTTGGCAGTGAGCTGTGAGCAGCCAGTACTCCGCAGCTCGAAGGAGGGTCTCAGTCCTGGAAAAGGGGTCTGGGTGGCACCCCCAGTACCACTACAGGAAGTTTGCTGATTTTCAAATAGTGTATGTGGACAGTTACATTATCTATGAAATTTCATTTCAGTGTGGTAAAGATGTTTCAAAATATTTGTCATAGAGAGGGAACACTGGGTTTGGCAGTAGGTTTAGAACCTCTATACACAGTAAATGGTGGAAGCTTCTATTAAGAGAAGTAATAGTCCACCAAACTCCACAGATATTTACTGAGTGCCTACCATGTGCCAGGCAGTGTTTCAAGCATTTGGAGATATATCAATGAACAAAGCAACAAAGGCCCCTGCCCTTGTGGAGGTGGCAAGGGATTACAGACTATGGTCACAGTTTTCGGTTTTAGGCTGGTATCTGCTCTCTGGATGACCCACAATGCATCCCATGGCTGGCATCAGTCAATGGGTATCTAGTTCACAGCAAACCCATCACAACTGCTGGACAGGCACCTAGAACTCTCCTCTCTGACCAGGGGATTTGTGGGCCCAAAAGTATGGGGGAAATCCCCACTGGCTTGTTTTCCCTCTCCATCTTCTCTTCGTTTGGCCCCAGAGTCAGTTGCAGTCACAGAAAGTGTGTGGTTGAGCAGAAAAATTAAAGCCCTGGCTTTCACATTAGAGAGAACCAGGAAAGGCAGGGGATGGGATGACCTGGTAGCCAGAAAGTATAAAAGAGTCTGTGAAGAGGAGATGGCACAGATATCAGCCCCATAAAGTTGGATATGAACTCCCAGGCTCATCCCTGAACTGCACATCCATGGATCTGACCCTAAACTGCATACCAAAGGCTTTGAGAACTGAACTATGAGATAGACAGCCACCTAGGTCCCAGACTGGTCACTGGTAGGTGCACACATAGAACAGGTCCAAACGTACTACAAAGACTTGAAAACTGAACTGAGGGTGGAACCACAGCTCACAGGAGGCAGATAGGAACTCGTGGCCTGAACCCAACTAAGTCAAGCATCTCCTGAAACCAACCAATCAACAAAGAAAAATAACATTCTCTCTAGGCTTTAAATAAGACACAGTGTCTCAAAACATGATATTCACAAGGTCTAGGATAGGATCCAAAACTATTCAACATACAAAGAACCAGAGAAATCTAACATCTCACAAGGAAAAAGACAATTAACAAATGCCAATCCCAAAATGAGGCAGGCATTGGAATTACCAGAGACGTTAAGCAGCTGTTACAACCATGCTCCAAGACGTAAGGATAAACACTCTTGAAGTAGAAAGATAGATAATCTCTGTAGAGAAATGAACCATTAAAAAGAAATAAAGGGGCCAGGTGCGGTGGCTCACATCCATAATCCTAGCACTGTGGGAGGCCAAGGCAGGAGGGTTGCTTGAGGTCAGGAGTTTAAGACCATGCTGAGCAAGAGCGAGACCCTGTCTCTATCAAAAATAGAAAAATTAGCCAGGCATTGTGGTGTGCACCTGTAATCCCAGCTACTTGGGAGGCTGACGCAGGAGGATCTCTTGAGCCCAGGAGTTTGAGATTGCAGTGAGCTATGATGACGCCACTACACTCTACCTGGGTGACAGAGCGAGACTCTTTCTCAGAAAAGAAAGAAAAGAAATGAAAATTTTAGAACTGAAAAACACAATAACCAAAATAAAAAGTTCGCTGGATAGGCACAAGGTCCGAATGTGCCACACAGATCATGGAGCTCCACAAGCAGCCCCGAGGGCCCCTCAGTGTGGAGGATGAGGGAGGAGGGCACTAAGTTGAGCATCAAACCAAGTGGCTTTGGTCCCAGAACCCTTGGTGCTCTTGCCAGTGAGGGCCACGTGTGTCTAAATCTGCCCAGACACTCCAGCCCTCCTCCCAGAGCCTAGCTCCTCCATCCAGATGTAAGCTCCCGGCAGGAAGGGACTGCTGGTTTTTCTCCTACTCTTCATAATGCTCTGCATACAGAAAGAGGCACAAGAGGAGGTCTGGCAAACTGAGGGCTCACCTCCAACTTGGGCTACAGGGGAAGCAAAAGTTAACAGGAAGTAAGAACTTACAGCTGGAAGCTGACACATCAACTTCCTCACAATTTCACAGCCCTATTTCAAGATGAGGAAACAGATGCCCCTGAGAGATTAAATAACTAGAATGAGGTTGCACACAAGTGGCAGAGCTGGGCCCCAAGCCAGGGCCTTTAGATAGCAAAGATGAGAGAGACAAAGAGAGGCGGGCAGATGGCAGCTGTGGCAAGAGCTAAAGCATCGGCCTCCCCATCAGCCTTCTCCTCCCTGGGACAGAACACAGGACATCAGAGCCGGCAGGGATGGCCCAACCCCCTCCTTTAAGGTCTGTGAAACTCAAGCCCAGGGAAAATCAGGACTTGCCTAAGGTCATAGAACTAGTGGCAGAAATACCTGCTTTCCTGAACTTTCTACATTTAAGTAGAATTAAGTACAATAAAGCTTTTAAAAGATTCATTAAGGGGCCAGGTACGGTGGCTCACCTCTGTAATCTCAGCACTTTGGGAGGCCAAAGTGGGAGGATTGCTTGAGGCCACGAGTTCGAGACCAGCCTGGGCAACATAGTGAGACCCAGTCTATACAAAAAAAAAAAAAAAAAATTAGACAGGTGCAGTGGCTCATGCCTGTAGTCCCAGCTACTTGGGAGGCTGAGGCAGGAGGATTACTTGAGCCCAGGAGTTTGAGGTTACAGCGAGCTATGATCACACCACTGCACTCCAGCCTGGGAGACAGAGCAAGACCCTGTCTCTAAAAATAAGTAAGTAAGTAAATAAATAAATACATACATAAATAATTTCTAGTGGGAGAAGCAAAATTGTTTAATTCTAAAAATTAAAAAATTAAAAATAAAAATTTCCAGTAGAGAAATAAAGGAGTTATAAATAAGAATTATTCCAAATAGGAACTATGTAACTGAGACAAAGTAAATGCACATTAGATAGAGGAAACTGTTAGCTTTCCCACCTGTGGACTAGGCTGTGGTTAAACAGCATAATTATCAGACAAGATAGAGTGTTCACGGCCCAGGATTTCTAGCAGCCAAACCACTTTCCAAAACATAGTGCGGCCTGGGCCTGTGAAAGATGTCCAAGCCTATAGCATTTCTACCTGAAATCCAGTTTAGGTCTGACACCACTGTACTGCACCTCTGCTGCCCCTCTCTGCCCAGCTCTCACTAACTCCCATGGCCATGGTCAGCCCTGGGTTCCCAGGGGAAGCAGGCAGGTGAGAAAGGCAGGCAGGTGAGAGAGGCAGGCAGCTGGCAGGCCCCAAGAGGAGATTGGGTGGGAGTCCCTCCAGGCTGAGTCCTTCCAGGGGCCTGCCCTAGGCACAGGTGTGCTTCCTGCCCGGGGTGACCTCTCTGGTACTGGCAGGGGAAGGGACTAGGGACCCAGCGATTTACCATCACAGACAGTATGTCTTACGTTAATACTATTAATGTATTCTAAGTACCTAACAGTAGTCACGCCAAGGAAGAGAGGGAGGGAGGGAAGGGAATGAAATCAAAACGCTGACCTGGAAAGCCAACGGGAAATCTGGCCAACGCACTCCGGGAGCACACATGGAGGTCTGCTCTCTAGAACTTAGAGCCCTGATGATGGAGATGTGAAAGTTGTCAGAATCAAAATGGAGTCACTCGTGTTAAAAAACAAACAAAAACACTGACAAATACAGCCAGGGAAGGCTATGAAGAGAGGGTTCTCATGCTTTTATGCCTGGTAACAAAACTACCACAAAAGACTCTGCAAAAACTGCAACCTTACACAAAGGCCATTGCAACCTTACACAAGAAATACTTCTGCAGGGACATCTGCCCAGCAACTGCCGGTCCAGTCTCAGACTGGCATCATCCTTGTTATTGATCCCTGTAACCAAGGATTACCTCAAAACAATTATGTAATCCCCCTGCATTTTTCCTTTAAAAACCTCTGTCTTCCTTTACATCCTAAGTATGCACATATTAATAGTTTACTGTATTCCCATTGCAGGGTCCTATACCCAAATAAAAATCATGTTCTTTTAAAGAACCTCTCTCTGCTTGCTATTTAGGTTGGCAGAGATGAAACCATCCCGCGCCCACCTTTCCTGCTTCTTCTCAGGGCCTCTCACCTGCCCCCTGCACCCGGCTTCGCCACCATTTCCCGTGGCATGAGTGCGTCCCTGATTCCAGATCTATTCTCAGGCAGTTCCCTCTAACTTTCCCCTTCTTTGCCTGGCGACCTCTCATCCTTCAGGATCCGTACATTTCATAGACTGTGCCACCAGGGCTGCTTGCCCCTCTCTGCTCCGTCAGAGCTCTCAGCTTGGTGTTATATTAAGGATCTGTGTGTGGACAGCTTCTCTCACTCACTGGCTGCCCATAAGAGCCTAGTAGCCTCTCCAGAGGGCGGTCACAGCTAGACAGGACCACTGGGAAACCACCACAGGGCTCTTGGCAGCCTGGACCGGGGGGCTGCAAGGCCATGGGACAGGTGGCATTTCCCGAGATCGGAGGCCATCAGTGGGACTGCCAGCCGTCTCCGACAGGTGTGGAGCCAGGCTAGATGGAGGGTGGCAAGAACCACATGCACATCACTGGTCCTTCAGGGCAGGTTGATAATTCTTTGAGAAAAGGAAACGCCAGAACAGAATCCACTGGTGGGGTGGGGAAGCCGGACCACATCACCCACTGGGGAGAAGGGAGAGGCAGAAACCAGGATTCCCAAGGCCAGTGAAACAGGCTGGTGAGAGACACGGCCCAGGTCAGGGGGTCTGACAACACGCAAACAACATGACTGAAAAACGGGCAAGGACTTGAACAGACATTTCTCCAAAGATGTGCAAATGGTCAACAAGCACACGAAAAGATGTTCAACATCACTAATCATTAGGGAAATGCAAATTAAAGCCACAATGAGATACCACCTCACATCCATTAGGATCGCAACTATCAAAAAACAGAAAATAACAAGTGTTGGCAAGGGATGTGGAGAAATTGGAACCTTTGTGCACTGTTGGTGGGGATATAAACTGCTACAGCTACTAGCGAAGACAGTATGGCACTTCCTCAAAAAATTAAAAATAGAATTATCAGATGATCCAGCAATCCCATTCCAGGATACCCAAAAGTATTGAAAGCAGAGTCTTGAAGAGATATTTGTACACTGACATTCACAGCAGCATTACTCACAATAACTAAAAGGTGGAGGCAACCCAAGTGTCCATAGATGACTGGATAAACAGAATGTGGTCTATACAGACAATGGAATATTATTCAGCCTTAAAAAGGAAATTCTGACACATGCCACAACATGGATGAACCCTGAGAACATTATGCCAAGTGACATAAGCCAGTTACAAAAGAACAAACACTGTATGATTCCACTAATATGAAGTATTTAGAGCGGTCAAAACCATAGAGCCCAAAAACTAAAATGGAGGTTGCTTGGGGCTCAGGGAAAGGAGGAGTTTTGTAATGGGTGCAGAGTTAAAGTTTTGCAAGATGAAAAGTTCTGGAGGTGGATGGTAGTGATAGTTGCACGACCATGTGAATGTACTTAACACTACTGTATACTGAAAAATAGTCAATGGCAAATTTGTATATTTTACAATTAAAAACAGAGTTTTAAAAAATGTGTTGCTTACTCAAAAGAGGTTGGGGAGTAGGGGGCCATCTGGGAGGATGGGGCAGGGAGCACAGAGCCTCCTCCGAGAGGACCAGGGGCTGTAGGGAGGGAGGCAGGGCCACCCACAGCCTGCCAGCTCTTTGAGGTTAGAGCAGAGTGGCCCTAGTTCAATGCTTTTCATATTTTAATGTGTTGGAGAACCCAGGGAATCTTGGGAGAATGCAAATTCCATTCCAGTAGGTCCAGGATGGGCCCAGGTCTGCATGTCTCTCAGGCTCTCACGCTGCCCTTTCCCCCAGCGAGGCCTTACGATAAAAGGGAACACACGGGCTGGGGCCTGCAACGAGGCTGGGATGACGCACTGGAGGTGTTTCCACATTTCCCGCAGAATTTGGCTTTGTGGTTTGTAAAGTTCCACCTTGTCTCCAGCAAGGGAAGGGGATTCTGTCCGCCTCGTGCCAGAGCCTTACTAGGGAGAAGCCATGTGTCCCTGGGGGCAATCCTGGGGTGGCTGCAGGAACAAAGTGAGAAACCTCCAAAGGGACAACTTCAGAGAAGACAGCTGGACCTGTGGAGATTTCTCCAGCTGGACAGTGCATGCTCTTTAACTTTTCCTTGTGGAAAGGTCCATAATCCTCAGAAGTAAAGTGGCACAATGAGCCCCAGATCCCATCACAACTTCAGCGTTTACCAGATTAGGGCCAATTTCCTCCAGACATCCAGCTATTCTCAACATATCACCTCATTCATAAACAGTTTTAAATGTACCTTCAGAATATTAGTTGTCTCTTAAAAACATAAATTTTATTTTAATAAAGGAGACAAATCTTTCTGAAAAGTCCATTAGCAATATTTGTTAAAATAATGTTACAAAATAGAAATGCCAGCAAAATGTGTTAAATAACTAAAGTTCATCCATAGAATGAAAACTATGCAGTGCTTATTCTTTGAGAAGATTAATTTAAATATGTAGAAAACTGCTTACAGTATATTAAATTTAAAAAGGTTATAAAACTCCATGTCAGGTGAGCATATTTTTATAAAACCATAATACATAAAACATATATGTGCACAGAAAAAACTGGAAGAAAATATATTAAAATCTTAAAGTGGGCCGGGCGCGGTGGTGGCTCATGCCTGTAATCCTAGCTCTCTGGGAGGCCGAGGCGGGCGGATTATTTGAGCTCAGGAGTTCGAGACCAGCCTGAGCAAGAGCGAGACCCCATCTCTACTAAAAAAAAATAGAAAGACATTATCTGGCCAGCTAAAAATATATATAGAAAAAATTAGCTGGGCATGGTGGCGCATGCCTGTAGTCCCAGCTACTTGGGAGGCTGAGGCAGTAGGATCGCTTGAGCCCAGGAGTTTGAGGTTGCTGTGAGCTAGGCTGACGCCACGGCACTCTAGCCCAGGCAACAAAGTGAGACTCTGTCTCAAAAAAAAAAAAAAAAAAAATCTTAAAGTGGCTTTCTGGGTGATCTTAATTTTCTCATTGTGCTTTTCTGAATGTTCCAACTCAACGATGAGCATGTATGACGATCATAAAAACATAAATACAGTGGAGGCTGAGGCTTCTCAAATGGCACTTGTGTCATCCCAGGACTTTGGCTGGGAGTGACTGGACAATACTCTCAACCCTCAGTGTCCTTCCAGATAGCCCAGAGCCACTGGCTTCTTGCCTAGGTTTAGGTGTGGGCTCTGGAGGAGCCCGCCCTGCCGGCCTCCCCCGCCCCACCCCCCATCTGTTTTCCTGGCATCAGGTCCTAGCTGGTCCCGTTTGGCTCCAGATGGTGGGCGATCTTTTTCCTTCCCCTCCAAGCTTTCCTGGGCTGAGTCCCTTTAAGCACCCATGGGCCTGAGCCAGCAGCATTTGGACTTAATTGATTTATTGGGCAATGACTTTACACAATCTTATCCCTCCCTCCCCCTATCTGAAATGTAGACTGAGAGACTGCAATGCCTCATTTTGCCAACAGGTGGTGCTGCCCAACACAAAAGTACTCTTGTCCAGGGGTTCTCAAGATTGATTCCAGGGATCATTAAAATAATAATAATTGCGGGAGGGGGTGGTGACATAGCATTGCTAGCTACATAAGGGCATGGGGGACAAATTTACCATCCAATACGACCACTACCAGCACTGCACAAGAACAGCCATTTCAATACCAAAAATCTCAGAATAAAGATGGTCCTTGAGGCTGGGCGTGGTGGTTCACGCCTGTACTCCTAGCACTCTGGGAGGCCGAGGTGGGCGGATCGTTTGAGCTCAGGAGTTCGAGACCAGCCTGAGCAAGAGTGAGACCCTGTCTCTACTAAAAATAGAAAGAAATTATATGGACAGCTAAAAATATATATAGAAAAAATTAGCTGGGCATGGTGGCGCATGCCTGTAGTCCCAGCTACTCGGGAGGCTGAGGCAGGAGGCTTGCTTGAGCCCAGGAGTTTGAGGCTGCTGTGAGCTAGGCTGAAGCCATGGCACTCTAGCCCGGGCAACAGAGTAAGACTCTGTCTCAAAAAAAAAAAAAAAAAAAAAGATGGTCCTTGAAACAGCTATTAAAAAACAAAACAAGACAATTCAGTTGTGTGAGTCTTATCATTTCCCCTCAGGCAAGTGAAAACTTAACCCTAAACCACCTCTGTCTGGAGGACTTTGAGAACCATCATTGCTCTCACCAGGGAGTCCAGGAGTTGGACGGTCCTCTGTTCCCTAAATTCAACTTCTGTAAAAATCAACTTGCTTCACAATAAGAACACTTTGTTTCCAGTGTGCAGTGAGAAACACGTGCAGAGCTTTCCTTCTCCCTGGCTGCAGTGGAGCAGTGAGCCACTTTCAAGCAGACGCATCTTACTTACACAGAGATCTGACCACATCATCCCTCTGCTTAATTCTCCTCTGCTGTCTACAAAGTCAAAAGAACTCAGCATTTCATACCAGCGGCTTCACGATCCAGGCCTGCCTCACTCACCGGCATCACGGGAGCCACCTCCAATCCACCCCCAAAACAAAAGGATGAGCTGCAGCCTTGCCAAGTTCAGTACTTGGGACAAGTCTACCTTTGTCGCAGATCCCTCTACCTGCGATGCTTTCCTCACCCCTCCCCTTCCTGGCGTCTGCCTATTCTCACCCATCCAGTCAGCACAGTGTCACCTCCTGGACAGCCACCTCCTCTGCTTCCAAGGCCCCTGGTACATAATGACTATAGAGCACCTAGCATCTTGCTATGATGATGTCATAGTTCCCAAAAGACTGTGAGCTCCTCCCCTGAAGCACAGACTGTGTCTATTCAGCCTCTGTCCTCTCATCAGGGCAAGACACAGAGAAAGTGCCCAATAAATCCTCACCAAATTGATTGCCCACGTTGGCAAACAAACCTGGGTCAGCTTTTTCAATATCCTCCCTGAAGATCTTTCCTGTAAACCCAGAAGATGCTGGCAGAAGCTGGCAGGCTGATTAGAATTGAGAAAAAACAGCAGGAAACCCTAGGGTTTAGAGGGTCGTGTGTCTGACAAAAAAAGTACATTGGGGTCTCTGATCCCCTGAGACACCTCCAGCTGCTTCAGTGTCCTCCCCTCCTTGCAAAAATCTGTCTGAAATGTGTTAGCTCTGTAGTGGGTTCTTAAATGCTGAAAGTAGGCCATCATTTACAAAACAAATGATTTTTTTTAGAGGGAGTAAAAAAGGTCCATGCTCTATAAATAGAATGTGTGTGTAGCAAAAGAACAAACTGTTTCCTAAAATATCATTTTAGAGAAAATGAGAAAAGTACAACACAATTCCACGCACAGAGTGTGGTCAGTATATAATGTAAGCTGTTGATTGATAGCAACAGGCAGGAGTATGCAGAAATAAAATTTACCATTACAGTTTAGTGGGTACTTATGCACTAAGCAAAATGTTTTATCTTCACAAGCTCAGTTAGTCCTCACAACCCTTCTATAGAACAGAAATTACTCTCCCAGTTTATAGGCTTGGAAAGGTTAAACAACTTTTCCAAGATGAAACAGAGCTGAGGATGGAATGCAGGTCTAACAGCAATGCTCAAAACTCACTTAATATGAATTTTTTCCTTTTATATTTGACTAAATATTTTAACACTTTTAAAAATTGCAGTTAAAATAATTTAATTCCTGCCTCAGCAAACAGGGTACACAGACCTCCCAGGCCTCAGAGCTTCTGAGCCGTGGGGCCCACCACATAGGCCACCCTAGAGTGCAGCCACACAGTGGCCCAGGCCCATCCTGAATGGCCCATGTTTTAAGAAACTCAAGCCATCAGCTTACTTTCTTATGATTTACCCCTTTTCCTAAAGTTCATATAATATGAGAAGCTCAAAGAGCTAGTTTCCTTGATCTAGTAATTTCCTAAAAACTAGTAAGAAACCGAATAATAATCTAAGGCCAACAATATCTCTAATGAACACAGATGAAAAAATTCTCAATAAAATACCAGCAAACTGAATTTAGCAACACATTAAAAAGATTATTCATTTGATCAAGTGGGATACATCCCAGGAACACAAGGATGGTTCAATATATGCAAATCAATCAACAGAACAAAGGACAAAAACCATGTGATTATTTCAATTGATGCTGAAAAAGCATTCGATAAAATGCAACATCCCTTCGCAAAAAAACGGGGTACAGAAGGAAGTTATCTCAACATGGTAAGAGCTATATATGACAGATCCACAGCTATTATCATACTGAATGGGGAAAAACTGAAAGGCTTTCCTCTAAGATCTGGGACAAGACAAGGATGCCCACTTTTCACTACTGTTATTCAACATAGTACTAGAAGTTCTAGCTAGAGCAGTCAGACAAGAGAAAGAAAGAAAGGGCATCAAAACTGGAAAGGAAGCCAAATTATCCTTGTTTGCAGACAATATGATCTTCTATCTAGAGAAACCTAAAGACTCCACAAAAAAAAAAACGATTAGAATTGATAAATAAATTCAGTAAAGTTACAGGATACAAAATCAACATACACTGTACGCCATAGAGTTCTACTCAGCCACAAAAAACAATGGTGATTTAGCACCTCTTGTATTATTCCTGGATAGAGCTGGAACCCATTCTACTAAGTGAATTATCCCAAGAATGGAAAAACAAGCACCACATGTACTCACCATCAAATTGGTATTAACTGATCAACGCTTAAGTGCACATATAGTAACAACATCCATTAGATGTCAGGCAGATGGGAAGGGGGAGGAGTGGATGGGTATATACACACCTAATGGGTGCGGTGTGTACTGTCTGAGGGATGGACATGCTTAGAGCTCTGACTTGGGTGGGGCAAGGGCAATATACATAACCTAAACATTTGTACCCTCATAATATGCTGAAATAAAGAAAAAAATTTTTAGAAAAAGCAAAAGCAACATACAAAAATCAGTAGCATTTCTATATGCCAACAGCAAACAATCTGAAACAGGTATCAAGAAAGTACTACCATTTACAATAGCTACAAATAAAATACCTAGGAATAAACTTAAGAAGTAAAAGATCTCTATAATGAAAACTATAAAACACTGATGAAAGAAATTGAAGAGGACACACAAAAATGGAAAGATACTCCATGTTTGTGGATTGGAAGAATACTGTTAAAATGCCCATACTACCCAAAGCGATCTATAGATTCAATGCAATCCACATCAAAATACCTATGACATTCCTCACAGAAATAGAAAAAATAATCCTAAAATTTATATGGAACCACATCAGACCCAAAACAGCCAAAGCCATCCTGAGCAAAAAGAACAAAACTGGAGGAAAAAATATTACCTGACTTCAAATTATACTACAGAGCTGTAGTAACCAAAACAGCTTAGTACTGGCATAAAAACAGACACACAGACCAATGGAACAGAATAGAGAACCCAGAAGTAAACCCACACATCTATAGTGAGCTTATCTTTGACAAAGGTGCTGAGAACACACAGTGGGGAAAGGATAGTCTCTTCAATAAATGGTGCTGGGAAAACTGGGTATCCACATGTAGAATGAAACTAGCCCCTTATCTCTCACCATATACAAAAAGCAAATAAAAATGGATTAAATACTTAAATCTAAGACCTCAAACTATGAAACTACTATAAGAAAACATTGGGGAAACACTTCAGGACATTGGTCTGGGCAAGGCCTTCTTGAGTAATACCCCCAAAGTACAGGCAACCAAAGCAAAATTGGACAAATGGGATCATAGCAAGCTAAAAAGCTTCTGCACAGCAAAGGAAACAATCAGCAAAGGGAAGAGACAACCCACAGTATGGGACAGAATATTTGCAAACTACTTATCTGACAAAGGATTAATAACTAGAATATATAAGAAGCTCCAACAACTTGATTGGAAAAAAATCAAATAATCTGATTAAAAAATGGGCAAAGGAGCTGAATAGACATTTCTGAAAAGAAGACATACAGATGCCCAACAGGTATATGAAAAAATGCTCAACATCATTAGTCATCAGAGAAATGCAAATCAAAACAAGATATCATCTCACCCCAGTTAAAATGGCTTTTATCAAAAAGGCAGTAACAAATGCTGGTGAAGATGTGGAGACAGGGGAACCCTCCTACACTGTTGGTGGGAATGTAAATTAGTGCAACTGCTATGGAGAACAGTATGGAGTTTCCTCAAAAAATAAAAATAGAACTACCATATGACCCAGCAATCCTACTGCTGGGTGTATATCCAAAGGAGGGGAAATCAGTATATTGAAAAGATATCTGCACTCCAATGTTTATTGCAGCACTATTCACAATAGCCAAGATTTAGAATCAGCCTAAGTGCTCATCAACGGATGAATGGATAAAGAAATTGTGGTACATTTACACAATAAAATAGCATATAGCCACACAAAAGAATGAAATCCTGCCATTTGCAACAGCATGGATGGAATTGGAGAACATTATGTTAAGCGAAATAAGCCAAGCACAGAAAGACAAACCTCATATGTTCTCACTCATATGTGAGAACTAAATATTAAAAACAATTGATCTCATGGAGACAAAGAGTAGAATGATGGTTACCAAAGGCTGGAAAGAATGGGGGGGGGATAAAGTGGGGATGGTTAATGGGTACAAAAATAAAATTAGTTAGGTAGAATGAATATTTGATAGCACAACAAAGTGACTATAATCAACAAGTTAGGGTATACTTTAAAATAACCAGAAGAGTGGAATTGGAATGTTCCTAACACAAAGAAATGACAAATGCCTGAGGTAATGGATTCCCCAATCACCCTGATTTGATTCACACTGTATGCCTGTATCGAAACAACTATTATGTACCCATAATAATTAAAAAGAAAACAAGAAAAAGTAAAAAAATAATCTAAGGCCAAGGCTATTAATAGGCAATTCATAAAAAAAAATACAAATGGGCTCAACTTATTTTTTAAAAGTTTATTCATACATAAGAGAAATGCCATTAAAACTACAGAAACACCATTTTTCACCAGTCTGGCAGAGATCAGAAAGCTCCCTGACACATAGAAAGCTCACACACACTGCTGGTGTGACAACTGGAACTACCTCTTCTACTGAGGGCAATTCAGCAACACCCACCATTATTGCACATACCCTTTGACTCAGGAGTCCCACTGCTGGGGACTCACCTTCCAACTGACTTGCAAGTGGAAAACAGCCCACGTAAACGATGCACCGCAGCAGTGGTTGTAACTGCAAAACATTGGAAGCAACCAAAACATCCTTTCCTCAAAAGGAGCCTGGTTAAATAGATTATGGTGTCTCCATACACCCATGCAACCCTAAATATGAACGAGGAAGCTATTCCAGTATTGCTATGGAATTCTTCAAAATATGGTCAAGTTAAAAAAACAAAACAAAAAACCAAGGACTACACAAGAATGGACAGAACAGGCAGCCTTTGGGGATGGAAGGCGGGCAGCTGGGACAGGGAACTTCACTCTGTAGTGCCTTTTGAACTGTGAACCATATGAACATATTCAGAAAAACAAAATTAATACACATATTGAAGCCTTCCTTGCTACTGGCATTGCTGGCTTAGCTCCAGGTAACTGAGTTCCTTACTCTGTCCTGCAGCATATCCTGTCTTCAGAAACCCATGGAGCAAAAGGATGGGGGCTGTGAGCCTCAGTGACCAGGTGAGGTGGGGACTCTGGCCCCTCCACCAGCCCTGAAGGGGAGACTCCTTAGGGTCTCCCAGGCCTGCACTTCCTCCCTCTGCCTACAGGTGGTGCTACAAGGCCTGCTGTCGGGAAGACAAACCGGCAGCCTGGGGGGCCTCGAGGCCTCAAGCTTGTGGACCAACAGGCAAAGAAACAGGCAGGCACGAGTAAGTAACATAAAATAGAAACTAATTTTATTTCTCTGGAAGAAGCAGGTACCAACAGCAGGGGCAGCAACTTTGGCAACAGAGGCTGGTGGAAAAACACGGAACAGCACAAGGGGAAGAGTTGGGGTCAAAGAGGAAGCACTAATGTCCCTCCAGGGCAGCTGCCCCCTTGGTCTCCTTCCAGCCCTGGGGCCTTGGGCCCTGGTCCCTACCAGAGAATGGTCTGGCACCCTTTCCCTGCTTCCTGAGCCACCTCAGGCTATTTCCAGGCACAAGATTCTAAGACCAGCCAAGTCCCATAACATGTCCACGGCGAGGCCACAAGTCACATTCTGTTCGACACCCCAACTGCCTGCCAGGGGCTCCCTGAAAAGGGCCCAGCCCTGAGGAGGGCCCACTGGGTGCTGGTCCACCTTTCTCTGTGGCCAACACATCCTCCCTGCCCAGGTCAAGCCTGGTCTCCTCCCAGTCTGGTCCCCCTGGGCAGGGCCCGGGGGCACCACTCCAGCCACAGGCCCAGCCAAGGGCTGGAGCCAGAGGCAGGTCACACGCAGTGCCCGCCTTCACAGGGCTCCTTCCCACAGCATGGCCAGGCGTCAAGGGCTGAACCAAAGTGTTCAGGGACAGCGCTGGGTGCAGGAGGGGCAGGCAAGGCAGGGCTCCCGGCCTCCTGCTGCCTTGGCCTCGCAGTCCACAGGACCAGAAGTGGCAGCAGGTCCTCCAGGCCTGTATGGGGGCGTCACCCCACCCTTGGCAGATGGACAGGCTCAAGTGATTCCTTCAGGGCAGGCCCTCTGGCTCTGCAGGTGCATCTCAGCGCCTAAGGGAAAGGAAACAACCAAAATGTCCCTCCATTAAACAGAGTATGGAAAATCCAGTGTGAGCTCCAGAGGGCCACAGGAGTCACTGGCTCTTGGTGCCAGGTGAATCAGGTGGAAAATGGTAGTCCCAGGCAATAATTTTGGAACTTATCATCCTGGTTTATCTTTTGTCTTTAATAAACTATGAATAAATTAAGAGAACAGCACTACTGTGTATTAAGAGTATTCAAGGATGACAGGTACGATAAAGCCCGAGTTTAACTGGATGTAAGTTAATAACCACAAGATAGTATCTAACAAATATCTAACACTTAGATATTTGTCTGTGTGCCAGACATTTGGTGTGCTATGTGGCAGATACATCACTCATCAGTCTTTCTAATTGCTTCTATGAGGTATGTACTATTATTTATACACTTTACAGATGAGAAACAACATCACACTCTTGGTGACAACAAAGGCTGGTTCTAATTCGAGCTGTCTGACAAGTCTTAACCCCCATATCCCACCAGCGCCTCCTGGGATGATGCTAACTCCACCTGTTTGACCATGTTTCACTACTTTTTGACTTGATAAAAGTTTCATATACATATTTAGTATGTTATTTTATGTATCTGTGTTTTTAAAAACATCTAGACTGGGCGCGGTGGCTCATGCCTGTAATCCCAGCACTTTGGGAGGCTAAGGCAGGAGGATCACTTGAGGCCAAGAGCATGAGAGCAGCCTGGACAACATAGTGAGACCCTGTCTCAACAACAAAAATACAAAAAACATACCTATATTTATTTATATCTCTATGTATTTTGTTACACTACATATACCTATGTTTTGTTATAAAACTTTTTACTGGAAGGACATAATGAATATTTTGTTGTCATTGGACATTCCTTTAAAAGGCATAACACTTTTAAATGTTACTTTCAACAGAAATATGAAAAAAAGAGAAATATTTATTTAAATCCTGGGGTCCTGAAGTGTTGCTCCCTGGAGCTACTCAGGGCTGCTGTGGGTGAGAGGGAAGCAAGGCCCCTTCAACCAGAGAGGCTCCAAATTCCTTTTTTACTCCTTAGCTCATTTGAAAACCAAGTGGCTAAAAAACCTAAATGAATGCATTTAGGAGAAATTGTTTTCAACTAAAACTGCCTGCTTCCTGGGACCTGTGTCCTCCTACCCTCCCCCCGGCTGGAGAGCCCTGTGTCTCCCTGGCCGAGAGTGGCCTGTGAGGTGCTGGGCTTTTTCCTAGTGTGTTCTGCTCCAGGGACACTCCCCCTGGGATGGGGGCCAGAGAGGGGAGCTCACTCACTTGTGGTGGGCAGGGCCACAGGAGCCCAGAAGGTGGCAGCCGGCTTGCTCCAGGTTCCAGTCGAACATCTCCAGCACTTTGTAGCACTCCCCCCTCGGCCGCAGTCCCAGCCCAAAGAGCTGCTCCACCTGGGGGCAGAGGATGGGGCCATGGACACACTGGGCCAAGGGGCACCACACCAGGACGGGGGCAGTGGAGAAGCAGAGGCGGGAATGGGGGTTTGGGAGCACCAGAGCAGGCAGGAGGTGGTGGTACCTTCAGATACTGGGCAGCCCTCTGCACGCTCCAGCCGTGGCTCTGCAAGGCCACCTGGCACTCCTCCGTGGTCACCCCATGCACCATGGCCTGCAGCTGGGCACACCCACCCAGCTGTCAGCGCCACCTGGGCTGCTGCTCTGGGCCCCAACCCCCTCACCGAGGCCAGGCCTGGGGCTCACCGTCTGGATCTTGTCTGCGGGCCGCCCAGACTCCAGCCCATCCCCAGGGCAGGCCCTCTGTGGCTGCCGAGCAGTGGCCCTCAGGGCCGGTGGCCGGGCCCCTGGGTTATTGTTGTTGCTGGAGACGTTGGCCTTGGGGTCTGAGGCAGCCTGGGGCATCGGTCGGACGGTGGCAGTCGGGGCGGCAGGGGCTGGGGTGCAGGGTGGGGGCAGCAGCAGGGATGCAGGCAGAGGGGCCGACTCCACAGGGCTCTGGGCCTCCCGCAGGAAGCGCTGGTAGCGCTCCAGGTAGGGCGGGCGCTCAGGCAGCAGGTAGTAGTGGGTGTTGCTGACCTTCTTGCCATCACGGACGATGGGCAAAATGCAGGGCCCAGCCCTTGGGCCGGGGGCCTGGATCACCTGGGGTGTGGCATACTTGGGGTCTGAGGCGAAGCTCTGGGTGGTGGGCATGGTCTTCCCAGGTGAGCTTGAGAGCCGGGATGGCAGCGGGGAGCTGCCAGGTGGCACCAGGGGGCTGGGGGTCCTTGAGCCTTGAGGGGACAGGGGCTCCCGGGGAGGTACCCGGGGAGGGGAGGCAGGTCCAGGCCACCGACCCATCTCCTCCTCGCCTGAGGTGGCTGGAGACAGCTCAGCACGTGGGCGCGTGGGCCGAGGGGGAATGGGTACCCGGGGGGGCACCTGGGGCTTGTCATCGCCCACTGGGCTGGGTGAGGGGGCCAGTGGGCCGGCCGGGGCCTGCAGCTGTCGCATGCACTCCTGCTGCAGGGCCTGGAAGACCTCTGTGGTCTGGGCGGAGCTGGGTGGCTTGCTCCCCCCTTGAGGGGGGAGAAACAGGTTGTCCTCCAGGGGAGGGGGCAGCCGCGCCTGCTCAGGCACAAAGGCGTAATTGGTCTCACCATGGCAGAGCCCAGCAGAGACCCCCGCGCCCACCAGGGTGCTGTTGATGGAGCAGACCTCAAAATCATCCTCATCTTGGGCCACGTCGTCGTAGGCAGGGGGTGGCGGCAGCGGGCGTGCGTCCCAATCCACCACAGGTGTGGGATGCAACGGCCGGGGCAGTGCCCGCGTGGGGCTCTGTGGCGGGGTCTTGTCCAGCAAGGAGCAGGCATCCATGGCCAGCTGTGCCAGGGAGGGCGCGCAGGGCCGTGGAGCCGGGACCAAGGGCTCCTCACCGAAGTCGATGAGTGTGACCTCAGCCCCGCTGCTGCGGCCTGCCTTGGTGCCCAGCACTCGGACTGCGGGCTTCACCAGCCACAGCCCTCGGGGCAGGCCTGGCTTCCGCAGGCCCAGCCTCTTGAAGTCGCCGGACAGGGGGTCTTGGTCCTCGCTCACAGGGTCATAGGTTGGCTCTGTGTTGGAAAGGGAGACCCCAACAGGAAGGCAGAGTCAGGCAGGGGCACAAGGGCAGTGGAATGTGGGAGAGGAGGCCAGTGTCCCCAGCAACTCTCCACGGCCAGTTCTGCTAGAGGTCAGCCCTTGGCTGCCAACATTCTCAGTGCACGCCCCACTTCATCCAAACAGGAGGGCAGAACCCGCTCCACGCACCGTCAGCCCTCCGTGTGGGCTGATGAGCCCCCAGCCTCCACCTAAGCTACAGTAATCAACACCCCACTCCCACCTGTCTTCACCAACACAAGACCCCAAACTACCCCTGCTCCTGGGCCCTGGTTAGTAAACCCTCACCCCCACCACCCTCACAGCACACCATTAGTGCAGGCATGGGGCAGACTCCCACCATCAAGGGCCATAAGAGCCATCCTTGGAGAGGACAGAGCTCCTGACCAACCACCACGAAAGCCCAGACGCAGCCTCTGCAGGTCGGAAAGGGAGTGAGGCAGGGCCCAGCAGCGGCAGAGAGGTCAAGGCAGGCACCAGGACCACACCTGCTCCAGACACCCAGGCATTGGGGGTGCAGCGGGGGGAGACAGGCCTAACAGGCCAGGTTAGCAGCAAAAGCTCACAGCACACACCCTCGTCCCTTCCCGCCCAGCCGCCACAGGGGCTCTGTACCTTCCAGGAGGAGAGGAGGAGTGAGAGGAGAGAGGGGGCGGGGGCGGGGGCCAAGGCACCAAGAGCAGCCCCACTTACTCTGAGTGAAGATGGCAGGCTGAGGTGGGCGAGGTGGAGGCTCCCCTGCAAGAAAGGCCATGCGGAGAAGACAGGGACAGAGCAGGGCAAAGAACGGGGGAGGGGACAGAGCCAGACGAGAGGGCAGAGTGTGGAGAGAGAGAGGGAGAGAAGTGAATAGAGGCGAGCGAATGTACACACCCAACAGCACATGGGAGGCCGTGGGGCGGCAGGAAGGGGAACCCTGTGCTGGAATGGCAGGCGCAGGATCCGGGAGATGGATGAGGCTCCTGGCTGGGATGGAGCCCGTGGGGTGGTTTTGGCTCAGGAGAGAACAGGATCAGGGGAAGTGAGGAAAGCCAGGATCTGAGTGTGGCGGTGGGGAAGGAGGGAGGAGGGAAGCTGAGGCGGGCGGGGCTGACGCAGGGCCAGCCTGAGGATGCCCACCTCGGCGGATACAGCTGCCTCTCGTCTTCCACCCCACGCCCGGCCGGAGCCAGGGACACAGCTGTTGTGCCTGCTGCCCTGACCCAATTGTCCCCTGAACAGCTGGCTTGGGGTGGCCTCAGCACACAGTGCCCCTTCCTGGGAGCCAATGGACCAGGGACGCCAAGGGGTGGGACGGCTCTTACGTTTCACCCGTCCCAGATGCTGAGTGGGTTGGGAGGTGCTCAGTTCCACACTTAGCAGGTCAGGAGGGTCCATGGGGTTTCCCAGATACAGTCTGTGGGGAGAGAGCCAGGTAAGATGGCAGGGAAGGGGGGGTGGGCAGTGAGAAAACCTCTGGCAGAAACGTTAGGCCTGTCCCCTGGGGTCAGGCAGAAAATAATATCCTGAGTGTGTCCAGGGGACCATCTCATCAAAGCCCCCTCATCCTGGAGCAGCTGAGCGGGAGAGTCGGGCGGGGAGGACAGAGCTCCCGACTCCCAGTTTGGATCCTGGTATCTTTCCCACAGACCCAGGCTGTGACCGGGAGGACATCCCAGAGAGAGGGCTCAACAGTCTAGGACTTCAGGGACTCCCTCCAAACTCCACGACCCCATGGCACCCCAGCCCACGCCGGGCAGCCACCTGCAGGCACGCTCTCCTGTGCTGCAGGCCCCATGGGGAGGGCCGGGGAACACAGGCGTCAGGGCCACTGCGCCCCAGTCAGGGGGGCAGGAGGCAGCCTTCTGCCACACTGCCGGGAGGAGGGGGAGAGGATGGCCCACCTGCCCTGCTCCGACTCACCCTCAACCCCTGTGCCAACTGTCAGTAGCTGGGACTTAGTCACTGGGGCTGAGTAAAGCCTGCAGGAATGGGGCTGGGCTGGCCACGGCATGCCAGGAGTGGGGCAGAGGGCACTGGCCCCTGCGGGAGGTGTCTGCACTCTCTCTCAGGCCCTTGCCTGGTTCTTGTGAGGGAGAGACACAGGCCGACCTCACCCAGCTTGGGGTGCTGGCGTGTGAGGCGTGGAGGGTGAAGGCCCTGTTTACCATGCCTCCCAGGGCGCCACGTGGATCAGAAGTCAGCAGGAGAAAGGGCTGCAGAGACCGAGGGCCTGGAACCCCCTGCAGCCAGCAGAGGGCTGGAGGCCTGGCGTGAGTTGCTGCCAGGGGGCTCCCTGGGGGGGGGGGGGGGTCCCAGGAAGTGACTGATTCTTCTCTGTGTTGTCCCCACGTGCCCTCAATGGCATCATCCTTTTACTTAAAGGAGATTGCAAGCCCCTCCCAGGTACAGAGTGAGCTCCACAGGGTGATGTGTCGGGGGTAGGCATGGATGCAAGCTCACTCCCACCTGGCCTGTGCTTATCCCAGGGCCTGACCCAGCAGGAGAAGAAAAACTGCGACTCAAATGCAGGGGTCACAAGAGAAGCTTTGCTCTCAATTGCTTCCAAAGGGCTGTCCCAACCGTCTTCCTAAGGCCAGTGAGCCAGGAGGAGTGATGGCTGTGCGGGTCCATTCTTGGAAGTGAATCACCCCAGTTCTGCCTACAGTGAAAAGCTGCTGGACACCAAGCGACCCTCTGCCTCACGCAGGGGAGGTGCAGGGGAAAGCAGGATACTGCAGGCCCAGACACCGCCTCGCCCCGACTCCATCCCAGCACTGACAACCGGCACCCAACCTGGGGCCCTTTCCTTTGGCACCTATCCCTGCACCTCACTCAGCCTCTACATCCAGCGCTAGCACATGGGCCTCAGGAAGGAAAGGAAGCTAAGAGGAGAAAAGAAGAGAAACCAGCACCCTGTGTGGGGCTGGAGGACCACACCCAGGCTGGGAACCTGCAGGGGACACTGAGGGCGAGAGAGAACCCAGAAAGTGGCTCTGCCTACTCAGGTCCCACAGGCCTCTGCTCCAGAGCAAGAGGGGCGATGTCGCACTCCACAGAGCCCGTGTGCGGTGCCAGGCTTACGAGCACACGGACACCATGTCCGGCACTAAGCCAGGAGAGCGCTGAGGGAGGCAGACAACCACAACGCAAGAGCGGAAAATACGGCAGCACAGAGAGAGGAGGGAAGCGAAAGCTGCCCTGTACGGGGCGGCTGCTGCACAGGAGGGACGCTGGCAGGAGGAAGCATGGCCCAGCTGCTGTGGGAAAGCACCTCTTCCTGCCTCTGCAGTCGCGGAGCGTCAGGAGAGGAAGAGGGCTGACGGGGCAGTGTCCGTGTCAGCTCGAGACACAAGGCTGGGGAGCATGTGTGAGCTCCAAAGGAGTGGCACAGTGACACCTTCCACAGGTGACTGTGAGAGCCATGCTTCCTGGGCCCCTGCCCTGGCCGTGGGGCAGAGGGTCACTCAGTGTCTGACAGCTTTTCACTGTAGGCAGAACTGGGGTCAGGAGCTTCCAAGGATGGACCGCACTGCCACTTGGTGGAAGCCCTCCTGGCACACTGGCCTTAGGAAAACGGACTTGGGAATAGCCCATGGAAGAAGTGGAGTAGGAAAGCTTCTCTCGTGACCCCTGCATCTGAGCAGCACTCTCTAACGCAGAGAACATTCACAACCCTTACCTCACCGGTGGACCTACAGCCACCTCTGCTGGCTGCACCTATTTTATGGAAGACGAAGTAAGCCTCAGAGTTAAGAGACTTGCCCACGCCCTCCAAAGAGAAAAGAAGGCACCCCGATCAGGAATGCTGACTCCCAGGCTGGGGCTTTCTAGGCTCCGCAGCTTGCCAAGAACAAGCAGGGGATCAGAAGGGAAGACTGGCGGGGTCGGGACTGGGGAGCCCCAGAGACAGGGTGAAGGGCAGCAGGAGCTCACATGGGCATGGTGGGGGCCTGCCCGGCTACTCACTCCGGTGGGGGCCAGTGGGGCTGCCCAGGTACTCACTCGTCGATCCTGTCGGGGAAGCCCCAGCAGTGGCGAGGGTCGCTGTCGCCATGCCCCGTGTGAATGAAGCTATTCTGCAGCGGCTGGCTGATGTCCTGGGCTGACAGGCCAGCCACGGAGGTCACCACATTGCGAGGGAAGGGCCCCACACACAGCGTCCGCGTGTTCTGCCCACGCCACCAATAGTTCTCAGCCCTGCCCGACAGAGATGACACAGTGAGCACCAGGTGTGGTGGGGCGGGGCCCCAGGCAGTGGGACCCTTATACCCCAGCCACCTTGGCAGGCCTCAGGGCCAGGCGGCCTGCCATCAGCTCTCCTCCCCCGCAGCTCCACACAGGCCTGGCTGTTTGCACACAGCCTTACCCTAAGCTCTCTAGGTGGGTCACGCAGCTTTTCCTATAGTTTACAAACAAGGAAACAGGTTCCAACAAGCAACATGACTTGCCAGATTACCAGAAAGATCGCAGCAGACCCAGGACTCAAACCCACTTGTTATGGCTGCAAGGCCAGCGCCCCTCTCCCAAGACCACTTTGCCTGCCTCCCTCCCCCCAACAAGGCCCGGGCCCCAGTCCTCTTCTGGCCACTTGATTTCACTCATCAGCCAGGTTCTAAGAGATGCAGGGGCCCGAGAAGAGTATCAGGAGCCTCGGCACTGGGATGTGGGCCAAGCTCTCCAACTGCACCCTCCCTCCCGCACACAGACCTTCAAGGGTCTGGAAGCACTCAGGGCAACCCCAGCCTCCTCTTCACCACTCTGTGAATCTCCAGTGCCTTCCACCACCTTCTGGCAGGGCTGCGGGAGCCTCACCCTTGCCACCCTATCCATCTCCTCAGGAACAGCTCTATCTTGTTTTAAGACAAGGGGTCTGGGAGGGAACTCTACTCCTGGAGAGACCAGACTATAGGACCATCCATCCCTTGCTCTGACCTGACACTAAACCTCCGTTGACAAAGCCCAAGCCAGTGCCTGGAATGGGGACGAGAAAGAACAGAGCTCTTCCCTGGACACTTCTAACGCCTAAAAGCTGTGTGGCTCCTGCATCTGCTGCTAGAATTGTTCATACCTCACAATGTGGGCAGAACGTGGACTCAGCAGAGGTGGTGAAAGCCCACACTGTTATGGCGGGCACACGTGGGGCCAAGCTGCATGCCCTCCCTGTCACCCCCACACCTTCACCTGCCCCACACCCAGGAACGTCAAGAAGGCCCCCTCGAAATGCAGCCGGACAGAAGGGGTTGGAGGAGAGAGGATGAAGGTGGCAGAGATGCCTGAGCACCTGGACCCACTGCTCGTGAGGTGACAAGGGCTGGCTGGGGCAGGGAGACCTCCACAACAGCCTGTCCCAAAGACCAAAGATTAAACTCCATGAGCACAGCAGTCCCCAGGGAGGTGAGAGGTGGGGCTGAGCTCCTATAGCCCAGCCCCACCGCCACACACAGCAAGCCTGTGATTACCACCCTGCCCTCAGTGGGGGAAGGAAGAAGAAAGGACAACACCCCAAGAAGGATCAAGGCCCATCTGAAAATAGCAGGGCCATTCAAAGGAGAGAAATGGCTTCCCACCGTGCACACAGCTTCCTATGCCAGCTGGCTAGGAGAGGGGTACCCAGCACCAGGGATCCTGGCTGCTGCTTGCCCCCAGCAACCACTGGCTCCCTGCTGGCTCTTACCACCCCAGCTAGACGCCAGACTCTGCTCTCCACCCCTCTCCAAAGGAGCTTATTAACTGGGGTGAGAACTGCAGCCTGGGTGGAGATGGCCTTCAGAGTAGAGTAGACTCATGCCCAAGGCCAGTCCGGCAGGAGGCTGCTGCCTCCACCCCTCTCCCTCAGCCAGGACAGCCCAGCTTGCCTGCCTTGGACCCAAGTCTGAGAGCGAGAAGAGACACCAAGCCCACCTCCCCTTATGACAGGCATGGCCGAGGCAAGGGCCTCCAAGGCTGCTGGGAGTCTTGACACCACTTTTCAAAAACATGCTGGCCACCGTGGGGCAGGGAGCCAGGGTGCAGTGTGAGGAGGAGAGCCCCTTAGGACTGCACCCAAGCACACTCGGAAGCAGCATTCTCCCCTGACAAGGCTCAAACGGAACTTCCAAGATGGCCAGTACTGCATCTTACAGCCCATATACCCCACTTTGAGGTTCGGGGCTGAGGTGCCAGCAGCCCAGAGAGGACAGAGACACCCTTCCCACCCAGCCTGCACTGGCTGCACCCTCTCTTCCCACCACGAACTGGCCAAAGTGTCCATGGCAACAGGAGGGCCAGGCCTGCCATCCGCAGTGACTGAAGCACAGACAGATGGGGAGTCCTGGGGGACAGGCAAAGGGGCCAGTACCTCCAGCATGAACTGTCTACTTCCTGCTGCCCCAGCGGCCTCCCGTCAGCACCCCTGGGGCAGGCAAGATGGAAAACCAAGGCCTAAGCTAAGAACTGTCTATGGCTGCCCCAGCTCTGGAAAGCTTAGCACCTGTTCCAGTGCTGGCTTAAGGTAGTCCAGAAATGGCTAAACAAACATTGGCTAAACATTCTGCTCAAAACACCTGCCCCCATCTTCTCTCTGGATGTCCCAGGCACCCCTACCCTCAAGGGATAACCCAGATGTTTTGTCACCTCCCTGACCTACCACAGGAATCAGCAACTCTGGGGCCATAGCAGGCCCTGCAAATGGATTTCAAAACCTCTGTCCTTCACCAGTTTTGAACACAGAACAAAAGTGCTGCCAGCTACCCCACCCTTCCAATAAGACCCCCTGGGAAAGACCAGTCATCACGTGTCTCTCTGAATCTAGACAGAGCCTCCTAAGCTCAGCTCACAATATCTAGGTGTCTTCCCTCTGCCCGCCGCTTGGTACCTGAGAAACACTAAGACTACAGAATCAGTCAGAGCTGGGGCAAGTGGCTTCCCGACTCTGGGATCCAAGGCTAAGAGAAAAGCATGGATAAGGAGAGAGCCGAGAGCCAGGCAGGAACAGACAGAGCCCACATGCACAAACCCAGGCCCAAGACACACAACAGAGCCCATCCACCCAGAGACATGGAAACAGAGTCCGCCAAACAAACACAGATATGCGAGACTGAGAAAACAAGGGGGCAGGGTTAAAGCTCTGCCTCCACCGACACCCGGGCCCCTCCCAAAGCCTCACCGGCTGTTGTGGCCTCCTGCCCCTCACCTCCCACCTCCTGAGCAGCTCCAGGGACCCAGCAGGGCAGGTGCTGTGGTCCAAGTCAGGGCTGGTGGCCCAGGAGGAGCCCAGCCAGCCCAAGCAGTGGCAGTGGCAGCCGCAGACCCAGCAGCTGGGGCCAACCGGAGCCTGTGGCGGAAGGGCAGGGCAGGCGCACCCACGACCCTCCCGGGAGGAGCCACTTCCCCGGCCCCTCCCGATGCCCGCCTTGCTCCGGCGGTGACCTCAGGCGCCAGCTCCAGAGAGACACACACCCCATAAACACAGGAGGCTCCTGAGTCACCCCTAGGGGACACTGGCTGGCACACAAACTCCCACTGAAAGTAAGAGAAGTGGGTGGTGAAGACCTGGGGTTGCAGTAGGAGCACAAGACGGGGTCAGGTCCAAGCTCTCTGGCTCCCAGAGGTGGAAACGGTTGTAGGCCCAGACTTCTGGCTTAAGGCCCTGTCAGGTACCTCCAGGGGAGCCCCCACCCTTAATCTTCCTATTTCCAGAATGTTCCCTAGAGTGCTGCACCCACAATCCCTTCCCTGGCCCCTCAGCTCCAAACCCACTGACCGTATTCCTTCCTGTCCCCCCAGTCTCTTTTCTTCTAGAAGCCTTCTGCTTTCTTCCACCATCACTCACTCCCCAGCCGTAGCTGACACCTGCAACCTGTTGGTATGTCATTCTTGTTCCCAGCTCCAGCTCAAAGGCGAGGGAGCTCTGGCCTGGGGGAGGTGCTGGGGCCACAGCGGTGCAGGTCTTGTTCCTACACAGCCAGCCCAGGTTCCAGCCCTGCTCTATCACCTGAAGCGGACCCAGAGGCTCTCCCACCTCACCGACTCCCCATGAGGCCCAAGATTTAACTGAAGGCTGCAAGCCCCAAACCCTAAAGTCCAGGTAGAAAAGTCTCCATGGGAAGCAGCCCCCAGCCCCCATCCTTGCCTGGTTCTGAGTCAGAGGAGCAGGGAGCACAGGGAATTTCCTCAGCTTCACTCTTCTTCCTGGTCCTCAAGACACTCACCCCCTGCCCCAAAGGCACCTGAAGCATGCCCTGCCCCAACCAGTTCCTCAGACACTCTGGGCTCAGATAACAGCAGGTGGGGCCAGCGGTGGGTGGGGCATCCAAGGGCGGGCAGCTAGCACTCTGGCTGCAGGTTAGGAGACAGTGACTCAGGAGAGGCTGGGGTGGCGGCAGGAGCAGAAAGGGCCCTTTGAGGGGAGACTGGAAAGGGGGACAAAGGTGGGGGCCTGGGCAGAGGATGGAGGAAGGTCCCAAACTAGGGGCGGCCCGGGCAAGGGGAAGGCTGCTTGGGTACTGAAAGGCATCGGGTAGACAGTCAAGAGTCCTCATGCTGAGAAGAGGCACGGAGAGAAGGGGTGACCTAAAGGAGGAATGTTTGGGGTTCCAGAGCTCTAGGCCAGCAGCCTGGCCCCATCCACATAGCTGGGGCTAGAGCCCAGTGGAAAAGGGTGACAGAGGGGGAGCTAGGCAGGGAAAAGCCCGTCTGAGCAGCAGCAGCATCTGAGTCCTCAACCCCACGCACTCCGGAGTCTGACCCAGGCCTGGCCTCCCTCACACTGCAGGGCTCAGGCCCAACCACCAGCCTGTGTGGCGCCACGGGAGGCAGAAGATATCTCTGTCCACATGCCCCTCCAACCTGTGCCCTTCAAGGTATCCCAGGGCAGGGCACAGCCCCTGCACTCCCTACCTTCCCTCAATGACGGTGATGACATCATTCATCTGGATGTGCAGCTTGTCTGGTTCCTCAAAGTCCTGAAGGGCTCGCATGTCAGTGGGCTGGGCCTGGGGGCAGAGACAGTTCATTATCCACCCAGGACTGATCCCTGGGCAGCCCTTGCTCAGACACCCCTGTGCCAGTGGGCAGACCTGACTCTCACCTCTAGCAGAAAGTCTCGAAGAGCCACAAAAGTGGGTCTGTCCTCTGGCTTATGAGCCCAGCACTGGACCATGACATTGTAGATGTCCTGGGGGCAGTCCTCAGGACGGGGCAGCCGCTCCCCCTCCTTGTCAATCTTATGCAGGATCTGAAGTGGGGTGGTCAGGTGGCACAGAGTTTGAGGACCAGCAGAGCACTCAGCTCTTCCCTCTCCACCTTCCCTCTAGCCCACCCCACAGCTGCAGCTGCTGGCTGCAGTGCCATAGCTCCAAAGAAGGGATCTGGCTACCAGGGGAGAGGCCCTCTCCCGGAGACTCTGACCCTTCTTCCCAGGTCTGGGGCCTCAGAATGGGTGGACGTGGCAAGGGCTAGGGAGCGAAGGAAGCCCCTTCTCTTTGCTTAGTTCTCCCTGAGAGGTCATGCAGACATGGGGGGGTGGGGTCCATCAGACGAGAGCCAGATCCAACAAGGTCAGGTTGGGAGCCAGGGATTAAATCAATAGCCACCCCCACCCCCATACCCTATGGGAAGCACATTTCCCAGGCCCCTCACCTGACTGCCGTTGAGGCCAATCCAGGGCTCCTGGCCATAGGTGAACATCTCCCACAACGTTACCCCAAACATCCAGGTGTCGCTGGCATGGGAGAAGGTACGTGTCTTCAAGCTCTCAGGGGCACACCTGGCAGAGGCAGGGGTCAAAGAGAAGGTCCCTTGAGCACCCCCACATGTATCAGCCCCGATGGACATACAACACTCATTCAGCAAGCATCTGTGGTTGCCACATGTGCCAGGCTCAACAGGTACCAGGGACACAACATGAAGTGGACAGGGAGAGGCAGGACTTCTTGACTACATGGTGCACAGACTTGGAGAAAATCCCCTACGCTCAGGTCTCTTATTCACACGCACCCTGGGGTGGGAAAAGGAGGCGACCTTCCCCAGTCAGGGAAGCATGAACAGGAAGGAGGAGGTCAGAGGCTCCAGGACGTGGCGGGGATGAGAGTGCAGCCTGTTTGCTAACTGTGGTGGGAGGATGACAATTTCCAGATTTGGGGCAGGATCCTTGGATTTGGGTCCTTTCAGCCAGGAAGTGTGGGGGTGGCAAATTCAGATGGGGCCCGGTGAAGAACCAAAATGGGTGCAGTCCCACTGGCTTCACCCCAATATATCTGCACTTCTCCCTGGGCCTCCCTCCTGGGTGAGGGAGAAGCACCACGGTAGTGGGGCTAGAAAAGGGGCACTCCAGCGTGGACTGAGGTGCAGAGAGAGGAGGATGGCGCCCTGGAAGTGGAACCAAAGGATTTCTTGTGGGACTCAAGAGCTCGCACTGCCACTCAAAGGGGACAGGACCCAGGGAAAGTCACTCAAGATCTCTAAGCCTCATTTTGCTCATCTGCGTGAGGAGAACAATAACCTGCCCACTCCACAGGGTTGTTTTAAGGGGCTATAATACAAAAATGTGACCTTATAATTTACCATCCAATCAAGGGTACTTGAATACAAAAGGGGGTGTTATAAATTACTCCAGGACAACAGGCATAATCTAGGATCTATGGTCACCCTGGGTGTAACGTCACATACTAATTAGGGTAGCACACATGCTGGGTTATAAGGGACGCCCAAAGCCACAGCTCTGGCAAGCATAACTGGACCAAACCCTCCTACCCCAAAGCAGGGAGAGCGCACTCCTTTGGGTACCTCTGGTACCAGAGGACCACAATGGTCTCAGCACAGGATATGCCCACACAGGGGCCAGCACAGGGCCAGGTACCACCCCAGTGTGCAGGTGGGTAGCCCCAGGCAGTCTATGAGGCCCAGTGTGGTCTGCCCCTGCCTACCACTAGCTCCACCTAGAACATGCCTAACCACAGGTTAACTCTCCTGATATTTCAAGAGCTTAACATGGAGTCCTCCAGGAAGCCTTTTAATACCCCACTGAGTAACACACTATTGTACGAGTCCCCACAGCATTTGTCCCTGTGCCTTCCAGTACCCAGACCCTGACACATGGGCCCTCGAGAAGTCCTGGATGGATGGGTGAACGGATGGGTACACAAGAAGGGCACCCTAGGCCCACAATAGACAAGGGCAGGCCCAGGCAGAGCCAAGGGCTGTGGGGTACAGAAGGGCCCAGAAGCTTTGAGGCCTGGGTCTGCAGGGACCAGGGTGGGGTCCAGACCCCGTGAGCCGGCAGCACCTGCCCCTCACCAGGCAAAGGGCACCTTGCGATGTTCCTGCATGACGTAATGGTCATCATTCTGGGGCAGTGCTCGCATCAGCCCAAAGTCCCCGATCTTGACCAGGTCTCGGGTAGCCAACAGGAGATTGCGGGCAGCCAGGTCACGGTGAATAAAGCGCTTGGACTCCAGGTAGCCCATGCCCTCAGCCACCTGCACGGCGTAGCGGCTCAGAGTCCCCAAGAGGAAGTGGCCCTGGTGCTTACGTAGCCGGTCCAACAACGATCCCAGCGGTGCCAGCTCTGTCACCTGAGGCCACGGAAGAGGCAGGAGGAACAGGCCTGGATGAGCCCCGCCCTCACAGCACCCCACGCTAGGCCGCCAGTCCCTCTCCTGAAGGCCTGCCAGAGCCATGCTCAATGCGCCTTCCTGGCCTGTCATCTGAGGACCTACAGGAGTCCTACAGATTCCCAGGCCTCTCCCTCCAGGAAATGTGGGAAACTAAGGCCCAAAGAGAAGCAGCCCAAAGAGGCAAAGCCTTGCAATTCCAAAAATTAAATTCAAGGACCAGGCCCTCCCATGGGTGCTGCTCTGCCAGTGAGCACCAGCCAAGCCCAGGGATGGACGTGGGCTCCAGCAGATAGTCGGCACCGCACGGGCCCCTGTGAGCCCCTTCACCACCTAGGGCAGGGGGGGACACCTGGGGGCCCAGAGCCCCTGCCTGCCCACAGCACTCACCATCTTCATGGGTGGTGTGAGCACCACACCGTAGAGGCGAATGAGGTTTCGGTGGTCAAGTGAGTGCATGGCGTTGACCTCCCGGATGAAGTCATCCATGGCCTCTGGCTGGCTCAGCACATCAGGCTTCAGGCACTTCACAGCCACACTCACCTGCCCAGAGCGGGATTTGCAAGGAGTCAGGACTTACCCAGCCCGCAACCCTCAGAGCAGAGAGAACCTGCTCCACCCTCCAATTCAGCTCAAAGATCCCTGCCTCAGATCTGCTCATCTGGGTGAGCATGTTGCCAGTGCCTGGACTGACACATTCTGCATGTGGCCTGACTGAGGAAGGGCAGCTGGCTGGTCCCCAGGGGCTATCAGCTGGGCCTCCCTTTCCTGGGGGAATTTCCAGGTTAAATAGCAATCATAAGGTAGGAGACGGACTAGAATATTAAAATGCTATAATAAAATGAAACCTGAAAAGTGTTTTTGGTATACAAGGAAAATGCTTTAAAATGCCAAAAAACTAATCTATGGTTTGAGAAGTCAGAATCATGGCTTCCCTTGATGAACGGGCTACGGAGTGGAAGAGGCATGGGGACCCTTTTGGGTGCTGGAATGCTCCATACACCGTCTGGGCAGTGGGGCGATCGTGGGTCTGTGCAAATGTAAAAAGTCACTGAAAACTTGTATGCTTTAGTGTATACATGTTATCCTTGCAGAAAAATTTTTAAATGCCAAAAAGAAAGGACAAGTTTTAAAAAGTTGCATCCAAAATTTGTATCTTAACTAAATCCAGTAAAATACCTAAGGGGGAAAAAGGCAGAAATGCTACTTCTGCTTCCTCTGAGTAGTGAAATTACAGTCAATTCTTTTTTCTTATTTTTCAAATAGTTTCCAAACTTTTACGATAGGCAAGTTATTTTTATAATTGAAACAAGAAACAAAGGTGCTTAGTTAAACCTGAGCATGGACTCCAGGGTGAGCCACTTTGTGACCTGTCCCCATTCACATCCCAGCAGAGAGGGGAGAAGAGCCCCTACCAGTCTCGGGGCCCATCCCTCTGCCATGCCCGCTCAGCACAGAGAGCTCACCGTCTTCCCCGAGGGAGCGTCCCACTCGCCCCTGCGAACCACGCCAAAGGAGCCGTCTCCCAGCTTTTCCAAGAGGCGCAGGTCCTTCTCCCCGATGAGGCAGGTGAGGCTCTGCAGGGGCCCTTCCCCTGCTGGGCCCCCCGGGGTGGGCGAGGTCTTCCGGAAGGTGCTCTGAGAGTGATGAGGGGGGAACTCAGCTTCCAGCCGCTTTCCACTGAACACCTGTTTGAAGGCAGCCAGGGGCCAGATGGAACCCAAGACTGCAGAGCCAGTCACTCAGTCCCACCGGGTCCACCTGGGTCCTCAGCTCAGCCTCCAGATAGGTCCTGGCTTTGCTAAACTGTAGGGGGCAGCCTGGCTGGAGGCCCACACTCCCTCAGGGGGAACCCCCAAACAGGCACCCACAGTCTCAGAGTATCCTCAGGGTGGGTGCCAGAAACAGACAGGCATGCAGCCTGTGGCTGCTGTGGCCCCACACCCAGCTGTGGGGAAAGAGACAGTCCAAAGCCCTCAGGCACCACCCACCCCAGCTCTGAATCTCCTCCCAGTCCTCCTGCCCACCCCCCTCGCTGCACCCCCTGCCCAGCACAGACTCCAGCCCCTAAACCAAGGAGATGAGGCAGGAGCCTGAGGGGCCCTCCACAAACACCTCCCTGTCCATTTTTAGCCCTGGCCCCTTCTCCGGGCTGACCATTTGGCACTGTCTGTCTCCACCCTCCCCAGGGAGTCGGCTGCCCTTCATCCTGCCCAGGGGAGAGGATAATTTTAGTCTAGGTTGAAGGGGGGGGAGGGAGAGGGAGAGAGAGAGAGAGAGAGAGAGACAGAGAGAGAGTGAGAGAGTGTGTGTGTGTGTGTGTGTGTCAGATGAAGCTAGTCCTTGCTGGGGAATGGCCCGGGAAGACAGCTGGGTTTCTGGAGGGGCGCCTAAAGCTGAGGGTTGAGAAAGAAGACTAGAGGGGACCCTGAGGCCTGGGCTGGAGAGGAAGGGGCCAAAGGTCAAGGGACAGGAGGAAGGAGGCTGTGAGGGTCAAAGCTGGCCACCTCCACTCAGGCATTCAAAGCTTTGGCTTCAGGCTGCACGCTCCCAGTTCAGGCCCCCCACACCCAAAGCTGGTGGAGCCTCATGGGCTAGGAGCATCTCAAATCTGAGGGCCTCTTCTGGCCTCTGCTCTGTCCTTCCTTCCTCCTCATAAGTGGAATTCCTTACTTTCGCAAGCAATGTTCGGGTTACAAGGCCCTTCACAGCCATTATCTTGGGGCCCCTCCCCACAGACCTGCAGGTGAGCTGGGCAATGGGGCCACAGTGGCTCACTGAAGACACAACTAAAGTCTGGGGAGGATCACTGACTGCCCAGGGACCTACCACAAAAGCCAGTGGCAAATCCAAGACCCCTGAATCCTGGCAAACCACACTGCCCTTCTCTCCTGCCTTTACCCGCCCCAACACACTCATCCTTCCCTAAAACCTGGGCAAGGGACCAGGACAGTGTTCCCAGAAAAGGCCACAGGATCCCGAGAGACAGCCCCTTTGCCGGACTGCAGCCAGAAAATCTCTGCTGCCCAATCCCAGCCCAGCTGTTCTGCCTTGCCCACCCCCTACCCGAGCCCTGAGGCCAGAAGTGGGGAGGGAAGGCCCTGGCTGGCTCACTTCCTCTCTCATTGTCTTCCAGACAATGGGCAAAGTTCCACTGAGTCAGACCAGGGACTCACTACACCACAATCCCAAATTAGGACAAGGTGGGAGGGTGGGGGCAGGCTGTGGGGAAGGAAGCTGTCAGCAGAGCCAGATGACCAGAGACACCTAGAGAGGATGGGGGAGGAGGGAAGCAAAGCAAGATGTCCTGGGTCCAGACAGTCTCCACCACCAAACGTTGGACACTGGCCCCAACACTCAGCAAGGCTAAGTTAAGGCGCACTTGTCAACGAGCTCCTGTTGCAGGCGCTCGGGGAGGGGCTGTGAAGACCTTACTGCACACAGGCTGCTCACGTGTCCATCTCTGGCGGAGACGGACACTTAGCCGGGCAGCTCTACAAGTGCCCTGCTCGATAAGACCCTGGAGGAGTGAGGTCTGTACAAAGTGCCAGGGAACACGGTGAGATTACACTTGCCTGGAGACTAGGGGAAGGCTCCCAGGCCCGACAGCAGAGTGGGCCCTCGAGGCTGCAACCTCCCCACTCCTCACCCACCTTGCTCATCCACGACTTGCGTTTGCACATGGCCTTCCTCCTCTTCACAGCCTCCCACAGCCGCCGCTGGCCTGCAGGGAGGCAAGGGGAGCCCGGCACTGTTAAGATAGCTCACAACCCCCAGAGCCCGCTCCCCGGGCTTCCTCGGTCCCCCTGGGCTGGGTCCACTGCTAGATACTGTCCAGCACAAGGATACCAACGAAATCAATCTCAACTAACCAGGAGCTTCAACTGACCAGATGCTCACTGCATTGCACTTCTAGGCAGTGGTTCCCAGATGTTTAACCACATGAATTGAATAGTAGTGATCTCGCAGCTCTCAGGAAAAAAAAATCAAGGTAGTAAACAGAATTTTCTCAATTTTGAGTTTTTTCCCCTATAAAACTTTCTTTCTTTTTTTTCTTTTTTTTTGAGACAGAGTCTCGCTTTATTGCCTGGGCTAGAGTGAGTGCCGTGGCGTCAGCCTAGCTCACAGCAACCTCAAACTCCTGGGCTTAAGCAATCCTACTGCCTCAGCCTCCCGAGTAGCTGGGACTACAGGCATGCGCCACCATGCCCGGCTAATTTTTTTTCTATATATATTTTTAGTTGGCCAGATCATTTCTTTCTATTTTTAGTAGAGACGGGGTCTCGCTCTTGCTCAGGCTGGTCTCGAACTCCTGAGCTCAAACAATCCGCCCGCCTCGGCCTCCCAGAGTGCTAGGATTACAGGCGTGAGCCACCGTGCCCGGCCCCCTATAAAACTTTCTTATGCTACTGGCATCAGACACCAACTATCCAGGCCAAAAGTAGCATAAGTCAGTGTTTAATCTAGCACATTATTATCTATTTAGCTATTTTAAGTTGAATGTACTGAGTTTCTAATGTTCTACAAAGAACACCATGACTTCTAGATGCTACAACCCCTACTTTAAGGATAAATACAAAGATAAGAAATGAGTTCAACTTAGAGCGAATCTTTCTGTGTGTCAGTGTATGTACGCACGTGCACACGCACATGGGAGAGACACACAGACGGACAAAGAGAAAGTTAGCAAATCATCAACTGTAAGTTTTTATCTTTCTTCTCCCTATAGATCTCTGAACACTGACCCCCCTGGTGTTCAGAATGGTGACCAGAACAGACTCGATGCTATGCTTATACAAGACGGTGAGATCACTAGAATTCACAGACGTCCCACAAACGTCAATCAAACAAAAAGGGTATGCAATGAGTCCTGAGTAGCCAGAGCTTCAATAAGTCTTTATTCTCCTCAAATTCTGATTCACCTTTACACCCGCAAACTCCTGTGTGCAGCAACTACTAATGTCCCTCCAGCCCCACCTCAGGGGCTCTGGGACAGGCAGACAGAGTTCTCAGCTACCACCCCATGGAATAAAAGGGGGCGGGTCTTCCATGTGCTTAGTGGTCCTGAGGATAGAGGATGTAAATGGTTACAAGGGTAAAGACAGCAAGGCCAACGATGCACCTACCAGGCCGGCCCATGCCAATCTTCTCCAGGTCTTCATTCTTGACATACTCAAAGTGGGACAGGCGGGTAACATTGAGGTCATCGCGGAGCCGCAGGAAGTACTGCTGTAGCTGCACCTCGGACAACAACTCCAGCAGCCAGCCTGTGCCCTCCTCCGGCTGCATGCTGCTGCTGCCCAGCCGCTGTGGGGAGAGGAGAACGACTCAGGGACCAGGGATGCGGGAGGTAACAGGAGCCCTGCCCCTGAGTGCCCGGGGCTCACCCACATCTACTAGACCACTATCTGGAAGAACTCATAAGCCACCTTCTTCCTCCCCAAAACAGCTGTATAGAACAGCCTGTATATGCTTCTCCCATTCCTGCCAGCCACAAAGGTAGAATTAGGGCAGCTGGGATACAACCCTGGCCCTGGAGTCAGGAGTCAGGGTCTTACTCCCAAAATCTGTGGCCAAGCGACCTGAGATCAACCTGCTCTTCAAGTCTCCAGAGGGCACAAGCCCTTTGAAAATCTGATAAAAAAAAAAATGTCTCTCTTTGAAAACAGACGTATTCTTACTCCTGAAGTTTTAATGAAATGTTTTTGGGGGTACAGCGTGCCCTTAGGCCCACCCAGGGGCTCCTCAGATCTGAGGGGCTCCACAGGAAGATCCTGGGACCAAAGCTCTAAGCTAAGTCCCTCCCAATGTTCGACAACCCTGGAGTCTCTTCCAAAAATCCAAAGACCACTCCACAGGCCACCACCCAAGTGCCTACAGGGCCACAGCAAGTGTAAGACAATAGGGAAGGGGGGGGATTGAGGTAGGCTTTCAGATGCCCCAGACAGTGAGGCGTTCTGCTCTTGTCAATGGTTGTCACGAGAGACTGGCCCAGTGTTGTCAAAGCTTCCAATTTTTTCAAGAAATACCAGAAATATGAATTTATATGTGAAATCTTGCCATTAAAAATTTTTTGAAAAGGTAATATATGTACATGGTAAAATATTCAAAAGGCACATAGGGACCATAATGTCTCATTCCCTCCCCTACTGCCCAGCCACCTAGCTCCCTGTCCCTTAAGCCAGCTGCCAATAATGTCTTTTGTGTACTCTTTCAGACTTTGTTTTTATTACCTTCACACAAATAAATAGTCACACACTATTCGTATCATTCTGTTCTTTATATATCATCTTTCTCCTGACTTTTTAACCATGTCCACTGTTCGTTCAAATTTGAAACGACACGCACTATGCAGTGCTGGCCAAACAAAACACATCTGCAGGCTACAATCAGCCAGTGGGTACCGGTGAATGACGTTTGACCTATACTCTCTTGGGCCCAGAGAAAGAGGTTAGTGACACCTTCAAAGCTAAGCAGCCTGACCCTTGGGACACCAAACTCATCCCCGTCCAAGTGAGACATCTCAGAGTTGAGCGCTTGGCCAGGCCAGGCCAGCCCCTGACCCATGCTCAATCCTCAATGAGGAAGGCAGGCAAGAGGAAGGCAGGCAAGAGGAAAAAGGCCAGCTGCCCGGCTAGGTGCCAAGCGATGCCCCCCAAGCCCCCGCCCCTGCCCAACTCCAAGGTGGCCTCATCCCCAGCTCTCATCACAATGAGATGCACTAAGAGAAGCAGGCACTCACAGCCCGGCCAGCATGAGCCAGTGGTCCTGCCAACACAGTGCCAGTTCAGACTTTCCCAGGCAGCTCAGGCAAGTACAAAGAGTAACAAATGGGAATGAGAAACCCTCAGTTCAAATCCTGGCTCTTCCACCAAAGTGGCTAGGCCAGCCGGTGGTTTCCAAACTTTAAGCTGTAACCCTTTATTTGAATAGTTCTCATGAGGGCTGCACAGCCCCCTAGGGGACACTTTTGGTTGTCACAATGTTTGGGGGGCATGAATAACATTTAGTGGGTGGCTGGAGAACAAGAACATGAGTTATCTTACAACACACAGGACAGTCTCACATACTGTTCTGAATCCCATACAACTTAATTCATGCAGGTGAAAAACTTGTTTATAATCATCCAGACCTGGACTCCAATCCCATTTAACATCTGAACAAGAAACTACTTCTGTGGTTTTAATATACACTGAATTTTCCTAGAATGGAACAACTGCGTAAACTGAGGGAAAACTGGACTTTCCTTTATTCAGCATAGAGCAAAAGTCCACTATTTGAAAAAATGAAGGCACCCCCCCACCACCACCACCCTTACTATTTCAAAACTCCCCTCAGTCGGCACTTGCAGATGTTGCCTTCACGGTAGTTCTACCTGAGGTCTTAGTATCTGACAATTTCATTCTGTCAGCTAGTGTACAGACACATCAGAATACATAAAATGTTATAAATTACTTTCCTTTTATTTCTGTTACATTATAGTTGGCATTACATTAACTGGTTGACTCCACACACACACACACACACACACACACACACACAGATAACAGGTTAAATTTCTGTTAATTTTAAAAAGAGTAACAATAACAGTAACATCTAACACTTCAACTACACTTCCTATATGACATGCACAGTTCTAAGCATTCAGCTGTATTAACTCATTCATCCTTAACAAAACCATCTGTTTACAAAAAAGGGTTTAAGAGGACAGGGCATCACTGCTTTCCAGAAGAAAGCCCAGAGGTGCACCATGAAAATCACTGGCCTAGGCAGTTTCTCCTCATGGCCTGGCCAGGCGGGCCAGCCAGCATTCCCACCATCATTACCCTGTCCCTGGAGCAAAGTGACCCCACACCCTACAAGGCTCAGCCTCAAGATGGGGTTTCTGGCCCCCACGAAGGCAAGCAGTCTATAGGCCCCCTCCTCTCCTTCCCCACCCCAAGTCCCAGGGCTCCAGGCTTCCTATTCCTGCCCTCGTCTGGGCTCCTGAAAACAGCTCAAAGCCATGCCCTGAGTGGTCAGAGCTGGGGGAGACCCAGAGGCCCCTCCCCCGAAGCTACTTGGAAAGCACAGCCAGGCCTGTTCCCTTTTCCTGAAGCACCAGCTAACAAACCTCTCTGCTCAGCTGTACGCTCCCCTCCCTGTTCCCCAACCCCAGGGACAGGGCTTTTGCGTAGAGGTGTGTGTGGGAAGACTGGGAAGAACACTGGGATCCTGTGGAGGAAAGGAGTCAAAGTCCCAGTCCTGCTTCTACTGCTAAGCCCAGGGTAACTCCTCCAGCCCAAGTTTCTTTGTGAAGCACCAGAGCATGGCTGCAGCTCCCCCCCCAGTTCAGACAGTCTCCAATTCTGCATGTGCCTGGCCCCCACACAGTGTGGAGTCTGCACACCTGTGTCCGACCCAGCTCCGTGGCTGGCGTGCAAGCACACACTTGACCTGGCTCCTGCACAAACTTTTCTAACACACAGACCAACAAGAATGAATGCAGCAGCCACAGGGGAGAGGCTACCTGGCCCAGACCCCCCAGTCAAGCCCTCACTGGAGATGTCCCTCAGCCATTCCCAGTCCCGCTCTCCACTCTCCAAGGAATCAACCCAGTCCCCAGCCAGCCCGGCCCCTGCCCCCAGCCCCCCACTCACTGTGTACAGACGCCGCCGCAGTCTGGCCAGGAGAGGAAAGGAGAGCTCTAGGCCAGGGAACCGACGTGCCGCTGGCATCTCCACGGAGCCGGACCCTGCTGAGCAGGCCACTGGGGCTTTGGCCCAGGAAGTGGGTGAGTAGGGGCCTCAGCTTCTGAGTTTCACGCCCAGAAAGGAAGTTGGCCAGGGGTCTGTCCCAGGAGACCCCAAAATCCCACACTGGGGGCGGGAAATGGAGCAGAAGAACAGGGTGGGCCCCTCTGCTCTGCTGCAAGCCTGGCTGGGCTTCCACAGCTGGCCAGTCTGGCAGGGAGCAAATTAGCTCTTCTCCTGCTGGCTGCAGCCTGGGCCCTCTGTCCTGTTTCTGTGTCTTCTCTCCAGTGCAGTGGTCACAGCTCCAGCCCTGCTCCCTGGCTTCCCCACCCATTTGCCCGCCCTCCCTCCCTCCCTCCCCAGCTGAGCAGCTCTGACACTGGCTGAAAAAGGACCTTTCTGAATCACTGCCAAGAGGGCAGCAGGAATGGGGGGGACTCTTCCTCCCAGCCACCCGCGCTGGCCCCCCTGCCTCCCCATACACAAGGCCCCCTGTCTCTGGCTTCTACCCCAGCTCTCACAGTTGCAGACAACTCCTGGGATTTTAGGGTGGGGGCTATGTGAATCAAACAGCATGTACAAAGAGAGACTACAGGCCCCTATACAGGCTTGTCTGGGGATGTGGGGACTAGAACACAACCTGAGTTGGGGGCTGGGATCCTAAAGAATCTTTCCTGGACCCTGCAGGCAGACCTTTCAGAGACCCTTCCCCATCCCCCCAGTCCCAGCCTTGGCTGGGCATCTCCTGGCTCAGACCCTAATGTGGCCCTGTTACCCTGGTGCCCGACGGAAATAGGAGGCCGGCAGCCTGCCAGAGTGGGGCAGTCCAGCCAAGAGCAAGGGTGCGGTGGGGGTGAGGATCTCCACCCCCTACTCTGGGGTTGCCTTGTCTGCTGCCCACAGCACCCTGGCTACCCAGACCAGCTGGCCAAGGTCCAAAACCCCTTTAAAACAAATATGCCCCAAGACCCCTGCTGGGATGCCGACACCCCAAAACTGTAGGACCCCAGGCTGTAAGATGTCTCTTGCATAGCACCCACACACACAGACAACAGACTCCACTTAAGGGGACTGGAGACTCTCCACCAAGCCCCCGTGGGCCCCCCACGTTCCTAGAACTGACAAATGATCCCTCTGCCCCTACTCAAAGAGCACCAGCTGCTCTTACACCCCCCTCACTACAGCCCCCAGACACACCTGACAGCTGCAGGAAGTCCTCTCCGGCTCCCCCAGCTCCCCCACCAGGCCGTGCCTAGGGAGCCCCTGTTTCTTGCACACTGCTCTCTTGTCCCTGTCCAGCTGGCCACCAGCTCAGGGAGCCCCAGCTGGCTGGAGGGTAGGCAGCTGGGGAGAGAGAGTTCTGGGGAATCAGCATCCCAGGCTCTCTTTCTAGGGCCTCTCCCAGTGCTTGGTCTCCCTGGGGATGCCTGAAGGGACAGACATTTCCTGGTCTGACCCCGAAAGGTAGGGGGACACCCCTGGCATCAATCCCTCTTCCCAATCTCCATCATCTCCTGCCCAAAGCTTGTGGAGACTGGCAGGTGCAGCTTCCCCGTGAACAACCAGTCTGAGGGCTGAGGTCAGAGCTAATGGACAAGACCAGGTCAGGTCAAAGTTATGCTGGAGCTGACTTCTCCCCAAATCCTGGCAGACCATGCCCTCAGACCAGAGAAGCCTAAAGTCTACCCTGGGGCACCAGGCACCACCTGGAAGGAGACCCAGGTGGACCTGAGGTCAGGGGGCAATTTAAGCAGGGTTACTGCTTCTACTGCAAGATAGGGCTGCTGGATCAGAAGAGCCAGATTAAAAACTAGCCATCCCAGAAAGATGTGACCCAAAGCCACCAGAAGCCCATGCCTGACCCTTCCTTACATGTTCAGTAAGAATAAACCCTAGCAGCTTGCCCAGCAATCCAGCATGGGAGGCTATGAGAAGTGAAATATGTTGAGGGTCAGAATGGGGCGGTTCCTGGACCCCTTTATGCTGCAGACGGAGAAAAACAGCCCCGACCTTTCTGCCCCAACTCTCTGAGCCGTGTCCCCCTTTCTCCTGTCAGTTACCGCCCTCTGCCGGCCAGGAGAGAAAGTGCTTGCGCTCCAAAGGGAACGGAAGCTGCCCCATCTATACGGGGACCATATTTTCCAAAGCAAATGGACATTTGACTTGATATGCATACTTGAAAGCCCAGTAAATGCGAATGCCCAGGGCACAGAGACTCACTTGCCATAAAAGACTAAACCCAAATCCTAGCAGTGTTTCCTGGGCTCCCAAGGAGCATTACAGAATGCTCAAAGGGCAGTGTATTTGGGTCCCAGGGGACCAATGCACACTGAGGCAGATGCCAGCATCACTAATTCACCACCACCGAAACCCCTGACCCCACCACACCATCATACGCACCCCACTGTTTACCCAGCCTCCTAACCAGGGCTCTGTCCCCGGGCGGTTCCTGAAGCACAGATACCACTCACTCCTGAGAGGCTGCTGCAGAGGGTTGGGCCCTCAGCGCACCGGCAAATGAGGGGGTCTGAGTCCCAGGTACCTGGCTGTACCCTAGCCTCCCCTCATTACCTGCTGTCCCTCCTCACCCCCAGCGAGGCGCTGGTAAGCAGATCTCTCCCCCATGGGGCCCAAACTCCCGGTGGCGGTTCGGTTCGGTCAAGGAGGGAAGCAGCGCCGGCGGCCGCAGCCCCCGCCCCTCCAGCGGCACCGGCAGCGTCACTGCCCTGCGTCCTGAGGGGCCGGGCCTCGAGCATCCTCCAGGAGAGCAGGGGCCGCTAATGCGCCCTAGCGCCGCTGGCCTAGAGGCCAGGTGACCCTCCACCTCACAGCCTCACATCCGCCACCAACTGGCAGCCGGGTGGTCACGGCCTCTCGTCCCCTGGGCCTGCGGCCATCCCCTCCCCCAACCCCATCCCCAGCCTCCACTCCGCGTCTCCCCTCGCCACAGCGCTGCTCCTACCCCTTCTCTGAGGAGGAGAGGAGCGGAGGGGAGGGCTGTGCCAGCTAGGGCTGACCCCCATAGAGACAGAGAGAGCCGGGCCAGGGGCTGCACCTTCCCTGACCACGGAGCCACAACTCCACTCTGCCCTCAGCCCGCCTCCAGGACCCCAGAGCTCCAGGGCCACCAATCAGGGCCTCAGAGATTCAAGAGCCCCCCATTCAAGATTCAAGATGGATCATGATAAACGGATCCATCTAAGAAGCCCGCAGAAGAAAAGCCTCGTCCTGACTCGACTTAAGACTCCCCCTTTTAGACGTCCATGGGCGCTGCTCTTCTACTTGCCCCAGCTTCCACCCTGCTCCAAGAATGCAAGGCGCCCATCTGCGCCCCGCACCCCACCCCCACCCCCCCCCGCACCCCCGCCCGCAGCTCCACCACACGCTCCTCACCTAGCTGTGGACGCCACACCTCCCCGCATTCGCACACACTCGCACTCGCACGCACTCAAGGGAGACGCAGCAGCCATGCAGCCCCGCCCTGCAGCCCCATGAGCCCGGCTGCTGTGACATCTCCTCCCCTTCCCCCGAGACAGCAAAGCTGTGCGGCTGAGAGCGCTGGGCAGGCGAGGGTACTGCGACTGGCCTCTCTGACTTCAGAGAAGTGACTCCAGCGCCCAGACTCCTGTTGGAGAGGCCGCTGCAACATGTGCCTACACAGGGGTGCCTCACTCAGCACTGGGGTGAGGCCATTGCCAACCGGGTTAGTCCTGCTGCAGAGACTCCTCCTCTCCCTCCAGCCCTCAGGGCCCCAAGGCACCACACACATACCCTCTCATTCTCATGGCATCTGAAGCATCCACTGACTCCTTAGTACCAGGTGTTTAGGGCACCTTCACCCCTCCCTAGGTTGGGCAGAGAAAGGAGAAATGCTGAGACGTGACACCCCTCCCCACTCAGCTTCCAGGCTAAGGAAAGAGACCCCAGGAGGGCACTGGGTGGGTGCCCATAAGGCCCACTCTCCTCACACAGCCCCTTCCTCACCTTGAAGCTGGGGTAGAGGGCTGACTCTGCCAGGCAGGAGTCCAGGACAAGGTCTATTCTAGGCAGAAACTCCTCAGAAGCTTTCTGCAGCTAGGACAGAAATTAGTCTTGGGAGTAGCCGCAAAAACCCAAACGGGATGCTGTAGAAAGCAAGGCTGAAACTGCCAGAGCCCATCCTGTCTTGCCCTGGTTGAATGCAGGGTCTGATCCAAACCATTCCTCCTTCCTGCTTTCTCCCTGCCTCATCCCTCCATAATTCTCCTGTCTCCTAGCCTGCTGTAAGACATCCACAGGATCCAAGCTACCTCTAGGATTTGGAGAAGCCCCCACATGTACACCCCTCTGGTCTTCACTTGCCCTTCTGTCTCTTCACAGCACGTAGCTAAAGGCAGCCAGGAGAGGCTGGGGACCAGCCCACCACTGCTGTCCACTCCTTTCTCCCCAGCCTCTCCAACAGCATCAGTGAAGTGACAAATCCACGCTGAGGAGCAGACATGACATGTAATTTCCGACCAAGAGGATTTTTCCAAAACAATCTACCGTATTCTTGGGAATATATGCCAAACCCTACCTCCAAGCTGGCCCTCCTCCCATATCCACCTCCCTCTTCTCCAAGGGCTAGAGGAAAAACAACACACTGGGGAGGACGGGGGCTTACAGCTCCTCTCCCTGCTAGAGGAATATCTTGCCTCCACATGTCGGCCCCACCAAATCCCATCAGTCTCAACTCACCCCTCTGTGCGCAGGGCCCATGCTTTCGGTCCAAGGCCAGCTTGGTTCTCCTCAGAACCTCATCCCAAAGGGAAGTACACCAGGCAATCCCATACCTTCAGGTCAGCCTGGGTCTGACATCACACTGGTCTGGGGAGGAGGCTGGCCAGGCGCCAGGAAAGAGAAGGGAGTGATTCAGACACACACCGTGGCTGTCCATACCCTCTCCAGCTCCAGGACACTCAGGGCCCACTCCCTCTCTGCAGAGCTTGGCAGCTGAGGTCTTAAGCTGAGGCTGTGTTTGCAGATGGTACGGGACCCACAGGCCAAGGTCAGCCCTAAAGCCTCTTCACCCTTCTTAAATGTTGGTATTTCCTAAGCCTTTTGAACCCATGCCTGTTCTCTTCTCAAAGGATGCTCTACTCCCTGGGGGTCACCTCCTCTCCTCCCAGGGCTCATATTACCACCATGTGCTACAGTCTCCATTCCTGAGATCCTGTGCCTCTAGACCCACATTTCCAGATATTTACAGGGCAGCTCCACCAAGAGGCTGCACAGGTACCACAAACTACATGTCCAAACTGAGCTCATCATCCCCTCCTTAAACTCTACTAATACATGCTCCTGTCTCCTGATTGAGAACATCACAAGCTGACACCAGCCACCTGCATTAGAGACCATACGCCCCCTGCCCACCCTTCCTCTACCTCCTCCACCAGACACACCACAAAATCATGTTGCTTCAACCTCCTCAGTATTCCTCCCATGAACACCACCAAGATCAGGAGTCAGACAGATCTGGGCTGAAATCTTGGCTCCATCACTTTCCAGTTGAGCAACTCTGGGGCAAATCACTTAACCTCTAAGCCTCAATTTCCTCATCTGTAGAGTGGGGATAAGCAGAATCTCATTCATAGAGCTATTATGAAGAGTCAATGAGAAAACTGACTAGCACACCTGGCACAGCACCTGGCAGATGGTTCCCCATTATTATTATTGTCACCTAAACACAAACCTGACGTCCCTCCTCTGCTTGCATCCTTTGGTAACTCCTCAGTGAGTCAAATCCCCCATTAGCACAAAGGCCGTGTAGGATCCACTCCTTGCCTATTTCTCGATCTCCTTCTCTTTTAAATGCTTACCATTCCCTAGACATACCTGCTCTTTAATTTTAACGTCTCTGAGCTATTCTTTGTCTGTGACACTCCTTCTCTTTGTCTACATGATGAACTCCTATACACACCTCAAGATTCAAATCAAATGCCATCTCTTCTGTAAATTCCCACTTCCTACCCCCAAATGGTTATTTCTGCCATACTCTCACGTTGTTTTGTTGAAGAAATGCTTGAAAACAAAAGTAGTATAAACACATAATAATTCATATGGAAAACAGCCAAAAGAATAAAAAAATTTAACACACTGACTGTCACACTAGAAAAAATTTTTTTTCCTTGGGGCCACGGTGTTTTATTATGAAAATAGAATAAAAACTTTGAAAACAAAATGATCCTTTCTAATTTAATGAAAAAATTGTTATTTTTTATTGTTTTCTGTACATGGGTTACATGCAACTTGAAAAATAGTTCTGACAGCTCCCAAGGTGAAGAGACATGAGTTATATAGGCTTCACGAGGCCCCGGGCTCAAAACTAGTGTGAGTTAAATACAACTCACATGGCAGTTAATGTCTTAAATTATCCATCATGCTCCTGTCCTTAAAAGGTCACTATTTCTATAAACCCCTGTATTAGTACATAAGTATTGAGGAAGCCCCTTGTACACACCTCTATTGTGGTTTGTACATTGTAAGGTAACCATCTGCCTACGTTTGTTATCTTGAAGGCAGAACATGGCAAGAGACCTGGTCGAGAGTTTGCTGAAAAGGCATTCAGCCTTTGTGACAAACACTGGAGAAAGGTGGCCTGCCTCCTTTCTCATAAGCTGCTGCCACCTTACTTTCCCAGTGGATACCAGGAGCAAGCCTGGCTGCCCTCCCCTCTCCCTAGCTTAGCCCCTCCCCATTATTTCTAATCCAGAGAAGCCAGCACCTTCACAGGAAGAGGGGCTGTCAATCTCATTGCAGCCACTCCTGTCCCAGACCCACTAAGCTACTTAGCTCCCATAAAGCCATTTCAGACCCAGGGACAACTCAGCCAGTCCCTCAAGCAGGGAGAGAGCTTTGAATCATCCTTCACAAAGGTGTCTTCCACCAGACTGCGGAGGGAGGACTGGGGTAGGATGCCATGAAGGTTGACGGGAAGGGGGCCTGGGTTTGTCAGGCAACCCAGCTCACCAAGAGGAGGGGTACAGGAAAGGGTGGGAAGGCAGTGACAGACACACCAGACAGGGACCCTCCTCTGCCTCATTTCCTTCAACTCTAGCAGACGAGGTGTAACTTTTTGAAAGAAGGAAAAGGATCTGACCAAACAACACAGCCCACACTGAACTCCCCACCTGTATCAAGTTAGTCTTGAAACTACTGTGAAGTTGTTTCTTGCTCCACCAGCTCAAGACCAGTGTGCCAACCCTGACATCCAGAGACAGGACACTGAGAGCCCTAATGTGCTCCTGGAGCATCCCTCCCCCACACACGAACGCCAGCAGCGTGTGACAGAAGATAAATTTCTGCGGCTGTCTGGGTCTTATTCTCATGCACACCACGCATGCCTGGCTGCCAGGCCTGGGATGCTGAGTACTGCAGAGAGCTGCCTCTCACCGACTGTCCAGCACAGCCACTGTCACAGCACCAAGGCCCAGCATCCTCCTGGTAAAGGAGGATGGTGGGTAGGAGGAAGGATGCAGTCCAGCTAGCTCCCAGCAGCCAGTCACTCCCGGAGCTCTCCCAGGGCTGGGCAGAGGCCGCCCTGCTGGTCATCCTGCCCTAGCCCTGCCCCCACCCCTCAGCAAGAGCCCAGAGCTGAAGGGGCCCATTGTTGGGCCCTGGAGGTGGGGCGGGGAAAGGAACAGTGGTGAGGAGATGCCAGAGCTGTGATTTGTAGAACATTTACTCTGCAAGATGCTCTGCTCATCCCCTTGGGACCGTATCTACACCAAAACCCCAGGAGCTGGAAACATATAATCTAGGACAGGATGGAGGGCCCAGGAGAGTCTGGGAGTGAGAGAAATGCCAGGGGCTTCAAGATATATACCTTAAATTCCACTATATCCTGTCTGCCCACTTGATCAATGAAGAAACTGAGACCTTGAAAAGGGAAAGGGCTTGCCTGGTCTAAGGCATTAAGAAGCTCCCGTAGGTAGAATGGATCTCCAGGAGTTGGGAGAGAGCAAATGTTCAGGGTGATAGTGATTCTCTTCTGGCCATGGAGGCGCAGCCCTGCCAAGGTCAGGGACTGGTGAAGGTCAGCGGCCCAGAGAAGGGACCAGCAACAATTGAGAGCAGACCCAAGAAAATCACAAATCCCAAGGTGAGAGGACTGGCTGACCTCACAAAACCCTCAAATGGCCTAGGAACTAGCAGCCCAGAAACCTCTGGAAGAAGAGGTGATTTATCAGAAGGGAAATGCTAAAAATGCTAAAATACAGAGGATTAGTTAAAAGATATTTAAGAAACAAGTAAGACTGTTAGACTCCCTCCCCAACACAAAGCCACCAGCCCCGACACCTGCCTGCAGAAGACAGGAATTTCTCTAGAGAGGATAAACCGAAGGTCTCTGTACAGGAGCACAACAGGTTTGGTTGAGAACAAAGGGTGCCACATCCCAAACAAGGGAAGCACACACAATAGATGTCAAGATCTCAGTTCCCTTCTCTACCTGCTCCCAGAATGTGGAGACCAGCCTCCACCTCCTGGAAGGACATAAGAGGTGTCTTCTCTGGGGACTCTGACCAGGCCAAGAAAGATGTAAAGATACCAACATTGGGGGTTCCCAACAAATGGCCCATCCTGGTCACCATACAAAGCTCAGTCAACAAGGCCACCCAGCGCTGTAATCTCCCTCCTTTAATCAAGAGCAGACAACAAAAAAATTACCAGACACCCAAGGAAAGCTTCTAACATGGGAGAAAGAGAGCAAAACACGCAGAAAAAAGCAACCAAGAGGAAACACCCTGCAGAAGAAAATTTCAGGCAGAAAACTCTCATTAATTTCCTCAGAGAGATAAAGTGTTGTAGTCACAAAACAAAAACAAAATTTTTAAAAATTAGGGGTAACAACAAAATTACAAACAAGGCAACAGACACAAAAAATTCAACAGAGCCACCCTCACTCCACCGAGAACAGTGTGGTTCACAGCAGGTGTTGCTAAATATTTGTTGCATGGATAAATCAGGTACAGATCACTGCTTCTCAAACGTTAATGTACATACAGATCACCTGGGGATCTTGTTAAGATGCAGATTCTGATCTCATAGACATGGAGTGGGGCCTAAGAGTCTGCATTTCTTTTTGTTGTTGTTGCTTTTCAAGACAGGGTCTCACTCTGTCGCCCAGGCTAGAGGCCAGTGGCACGATCATAGCTCACTACAGCCTCAAACTTCTGGGCTCAAGAAATTCTCTTGCCTCAGCCTCCAGAGTAGCTGGGACTACAAGCACGTGCCACCACACCCGGCTAATTTTTTTTCAATTTTTTGTAGAGATGCAGTCTCACTATGTTGTCCAGGGTGGTCTTGAACTCCAGTCCTCAAGCAATCCTCACACCTCAGCCTCCCGAAATGCTGGGATAACAGGCATGAGCCATCACGCCAGGCCAAGTCTGCCTTTCTAACAAGCTTCCAAGTGATGCTGATATACCACAATCTGAGAAGCAAGGGTCTTCTCTAAGCTCTGGAGTGGTGGTTCTTTACCCTGCTGTGCACTGAAATTACCCGAGAGCTTGGAAAGTGTTGGTGTTTCTTACTGGTTTTTTTTTATTTTTTTTTATTTTCAATCCATGGTTGGTTGAACCCACAGATAGAGGTTCAACTGTATGATGAATCCTGTAGATATTACAAGAAAAGAAAACTATCTTCATAAACATAGATGCAAAAATTCTTAACAAATTCCTCAGCAATGGCGTGGTGGCTCACGCCTGTAATCCTAGCACTCTGGGAGGCCGAGGCAGGAGGATGGCTTGAGGTCAGGAGTTCGAGACCAGCCTGAGCAAGAGCGAGACCCCCCATCTCTACTAAAAAATAGAAAGAAATTATCTGGACAACTAAAAATATATAGAAAAAATTAGCCGGGCATGGTGGTTCATGCCTATAGTCCCAGCGACTCAGGAGGCTGAGGCAGAAGGATTGCTTGAGCCCAGGAGTTTGAGGTTGCTGTGAGCTAGGCTGATGCCACGGCACTCTAGCCAGGGCAAAAGAGCGAGACTCTGTCTCCAAAAAAAAAAAAAAAAATTACTCAAATAGAATCCAACAACATAGACAAAGAATAAGACATCATAACCAAATGAGGCTTGTCCCAGGAATGTGAGGTTGTTTAAACATTTGAAAATCAATGTAATTCACCATGTTAACAAACTGAAAGAGAAAACCCAATGATCACTTTGATAGACATAAAAAAGCACTTCACAGAATCCAATATCCATTCCTTATTAAAACTCTCAGCAAAGTAGTAATAAAAGGGGAGCTTTCACAACCTGATAAAGATCACATATGAAAAACTTATAGCTAACATCATGCTTAATGGTGAAAGACTGAATGCTTTCTCCTAAAGATCAGAAACAATGTATCTATTCTTTTATTCAACATTATACCAGATGATCTAGCCAGTGCAATCAGGTAAGAAAAAGAAATAACATTAAGAACCAAAAAGAAGTAAAACTTTCTTTATTAGTAGATGATATGATGCTCTATGTAGAAAATCCAATGGAAGCTACAAAAAAGCTACTAGAGCTAATAAGTTTAGCAAGGTTGCAGGATTCAATACTGATATACAAAAATCAATAGTACTTGTATGTACTAGCAACAAACAATTGGAAATTGAAATGTAAAAAAACAATACCATCTTATAACAGCATTATTGGCAACAGCCAAAAGGTGAAAGCAACCCCAGTGTCCATGAATGTGGTATATTCATACTATAAACTATTATTCAGACTTAAAAAAAGAAGAAAATTCTAGCCTGGAGCAATGGCTCATGCCTATAATCAGCATTTTGGGAGGCCAAGGTGGGAGGATCGCTTGAGGCCAGCAGTTTGAGACCAGCCAGACCCTGTCTCTACAAAAAATTTAAAAATTAGCGGGTGTGGTGGTGTGTGCCTGTAGTCCCAGCTACTCAGGAGGCTGAGGCAGGAGGATCACTTGAGCCCCAGGAGTTTGAGGTTGCAGTGAGCTATGATGATGCCACTGCATTCTAGCCCAGGTGACAGAGTGAAATCTTGTCTCAAAAAAAAAAAAAAAAGAAAATTCTGACATATGCTACAATTATGAATGAACCTTGAATACATTATGCTAAGTGAAATAAGCCAGTCACAAAAGGAGAAACACTGTATAATTCTACTCCTATGAGGCAGCTAGAGTAGTCAAATTTATACAGACAGGAAGTAGAATCATGGTTATTAGGGGCTGGGGGAAAGAATGGGAAGTTACCATTTAATGGGTACAGAGTTTCAGTTTCAAAGATAAAAAAGGTTCTGGGGATGGATAGTGGTAATGGTTGCACAACATTATGAATGTATTTAATATCACTGAATTGTATGGTTAAAATGGTAAATTTTATGGTATATGTATTTAACCACAATTAAAACAGTTTTTTAAAATAAAAAACCAATACCATAAAAAAACCCAATATCATTTACAATAGCATCAAAAAATACATAATATTTAAGGATATGACCGACAAAAGATAGAAAAGACCTATACACTGAAAACCAGAAAACACTGCTGAACAATATTAAAGAAAATCTAAGTAAGTACAGAGATATATGTTGTTCATGAGCCAAAAGTTCAATACTACTAAGATATCAATTCTCCCCAAATGGATTGCAATCCCACTTAAAATCCCAACATACTTTTTTGTAGAAGTTGACAAACTAATTCTAAAATGCATATGGAAGTGCGAAGAACCTAGAATAGTTAAAACAATTTTGAAAAGGAAAAACAAAGTTTGAGATCCTACCCTGATTTCAAGATTTACAATAAACTCACAGTAATCAAGATAGTGTGATATTGGGATAAAGATAGACAAATAGATCAATGGAACAAAAGAGAGTCCAGAAATAGACACACACACACAATTGATTTTTGACAAAGATTCAAAGGCAATTCAGCAGAGAGACGCATCTTTTCAACAAATGATGCTGGAACAATTAGATCTCCACATGCAAAAAGCTGAACTTCGATTCATACCTTGCACCATATACAAAAATTAACCCAAGATGAATCACAGACCTAAATGTAAAACCCAAAACTATAAAACTTCTCCAAGAAAACATAGAAAACCATTGTAACTCTTTGGCTTAGGCAAACATTTCTTAGGACGCCAAAAGCACAATCTATATAATAACAAATTGGTAAACTGGCATTCATTAAAACTTAAAACTTCTCTTCAAAAAGACACTGTTAAGAGAATTAAAATGCAAGCCACAGTCTGGAAGAAAATATTTGCAAATCGTTATGTCTGATAAAAGGCTTATATCCATGATATATAAGAACTCTTCAAAACTCAACATGAAAAAAACCCCGCACAATTAAAAAAGGGTAAAAAATCTGAACAGACACCTCACCAAAGATATACATATGACAAATGAACACATGAAAAGAATCTCAACAGCATTAGTTATTAGGGAAATATGAATTAAAATCACATTGCCATATCACTACAGATATATTAGAATGTCTAAAATTAAAGAGACTGACCATACCAAAAGTTGACAAAGATCTCAACAAACTAGAACTCTCATACAGCTGGTGGGTATATAAAATTGTACAACCACTTGGGAAAATAGTCTGGTAGTTTCTTACAAGTTAAATGTACACCTACCTTTTGATCCAGTCATTCCAGTCCTAGAGATTTAGCCAAGAGAAATAAAAGCATATGTCCACACAAAGACTAACACAAATGTTCATAGTAGCTTTATGTGTAACAGCCCAAAACTGAAAACAACCCATTAACAGGTAATGGAGAAACAGACAGTGGCATATACATGAACTATTAGCAATCAAAAAGAATTAACTATTAATACATGTAACAACATCGATGAATTTCAAATTAATTACGCTGAATGAAAGAAGCCAGACCTAAAAAAAGAGCACATGCTACTTGATAACATTTACATAAAATGCTGCAAACTCAAGTATAGTGTCAGAAAATGGACCAGTCTGTTATCTGGGGAAGGGGAATGGCAGAGGAGGGGTGAGATGGAGGGATTCCGAAGGGCACAAAAAACTTTTGGGGATTTGGGAATAAGGAATATGTTCACTATCTTGATTATGGTGATGATTTCACGGGTATATGCACATGTTTAAACTTATTAAATTGTATGTTTTAAATATGCTCAGTTTACCATATGTCATTATACCTCAATAAACCTGTTATTAAAAATAAAAACAAAAACCCACTTCACCTTCCAGAATAAGCACAGGCCAGGGGGATCATCTCAGGCTTAGGGGCCAGAGGAAAAGGTCTGGGAGCACTGACCCCCTCCTCCCCAATACCTGCTAGCCAGGGCTTCTGGAAGGTGGGCACCAGGCCAGCAAAGAAGAGTCTGAGCCCTCCGCACTCAGGACAGTGTAGAGAAAGCCAAAGCCCGATGTACAGAAAAGGAAACTGAAACCCAGAGACAATTACTGTGCCCAAGGAGGTTACAAAGCCAGCATGCGGTATAACACCAGGTCAAAACCAATCTGTCTGATGCCAAGGCCTTTCTCCCTCTCTCATCTACCACAAATTCAAAAAAGCTGACCTAAAATAATTGGGTGAAGATGTATGCTTGTGTGTATGCGTTTAAAACAGATAATTCTCTCCATTTTAGCCAGAGAGCCAGAACCACTCTGGCCATTCCAGAAAAGCCAGGCACCGTGGAAACAGCAGCTGAACTTCCGGTGCATGAGTATTCAGGTGGCAGTGTGACAGGCATGGGATGAAGCTAACAGACAGGTTTGGGTTTGCACAAGGAGCAGGCCAACCGGCTCCTCCAGCAGTCACTGCCACCACTCCCTCTGCCCCCACAGAGAGCACTATCTCCACCCAGTCTGGTTCAGAAGAGGAGTCTGGGGGCCATCTGACTCAGAGCCACACCTTGGGCTGAGGCCTTACCAGCTGCTCTCTGCCCTTCTGCCCACTAATCATCCTTGGCTCTGGGCCCTCAGTAAATGAGCTGTGACAAGACGGTGTGGCAGGAGCAAGTCAAGCTCGTGCCCAAGCCACTGGCTGCTACACTCTCATCTTAGCTCACATGGCCAACGGGGTTAGAAGATAAGGTTCTGTTAACGCAACAGTGCCCTCTTCCCTTCTTTGGAATGTTTTGAGGACTTGAGGCAACCTGTGCTGATTGCACCACCCCAGCTATGGCACCAAGGCACCCCTACCACCACCGGTAGGCAGGTGGAAGGGTGACTTACCCTGCAACTTCAGCCCTGGGGCTATCCCTCTCTTCCCTCTCTGCCCAGACCTGGCAGTCACCCAGACAGTCTCACCTCCAGTCTAGACTCTAAGAAAATGCCCCATCCCTCTGGTTGCCATATACAGTACTGGAGGGAGGAGTCCTGTCTTTTGATTGAAAACTGCACTGCTTCCTCCCTCCCCAGGTTGAAAAACTGACAGTTTGAGACCATCTTCTCCCGAGGTAACTGCAGCCCCTTGCTTCCAACACACCAACTCCAGCTGAGAACGGAACTGGGATTCCTTACCTGCCTGCCAACTGTCGCTGCCTCCCGGCAGACACAGCTTCGATGATGCTCAGGCTGAGGTAGCAGAAGAGGATAGCGCGGGCCACTGCCTGTCCTCGGGCAGTGGCTTCTGAAGCTCCCAGGTTCACGGCGTTCTTCTGCTCCCCACTCCCTAAATCCCTACATCCTGCGCTCCCCTTGGCACTAAAAAGATCCAGGTGCCGGGCAGGCGGCCTGCAAGTTACCACCTTCTCCTCCGCCTACGCCTCCGAGTCCTGTACCCCTCCGGGGGTCCCCCTCCCTCCGGGGACCCCTTCTCGTTCAGGTATGTTTCCTGGACAGCCTGCACCACCTGTCCCTCCTGCACCCCAGGCAGCCAATTTGCTTCCTGTACCCCTAGGCGCCCCTCCCCCTCAGGCCCCTGGGGCCCCACAGGCCGGGCCCTCCCCACTACTTCGAGTCTGTCCCGGCGCGCCGGGGCCGCTCCCAGGACCACCGCCTCTCGTCCGAGGGGCCCGCAGCTCTCCCAATTCCGCTCCCCCTGTTCGCCAGAACTTTCGAGCCCCTCCCTGCGCCCGCCGTAGCCGTCCCCGAACTCGGGCTGCTGCTCCGGCTGCTGCAGCAGCCTGCGTGGGCTCCCCTCCCCCCGCTCCTGCACCCCGGCGCGGGCCTCGCCCCGCTCCTGCACTGCGGGGCTGCCTCCCCCCTTCTCCTGATACTGCTTGCGGGGCCCCAACCCCTCCTCCTGCGCCACGGGCCAGCCCGCGGAGCCAGCCCACGACCGCGGACGCCCCCAGTCCGCGCCGTCCGGCGGCCCCCACACCACCCCCAGGCTGGGCTCGTGGCCACGGCCGCCCCGCTCCTGCACCCCAAGGCCCACCCCGCCCTCTTCCTGCACCGCGGGACCCACCCCGCCCTGCTCCTCCACGCCGAGCTTCAGCCCGCGGAGCTGCTGCGGGCCCCAGCTGAGAACCCCGACGCGCTGCGGCTGCTGCTCCGGCAGCGCGGGGCTGAGCCCGCCGCGCTCCTCCTGTGCTCCCCGCCGGGGGCCCCCAGCTTGCACAGCCCAGCGCACTCGCCTGCCCCCCAGAGGCCGCGCGGTCCCGCCCCTCCAGATGGTGCTGCCCTCGGCGCCCGCTCACACGGCCCCCCGCCGGGCTCCTTCCCCCCCCCCCGGTCCCCCGAGGGGGGCGGGCTGCCGGGTCCCGTCCCCTCCGGCTCCGCGGCCGCTCCCTGGTCCCGGGCCCGCCTCCTCGCCCTCGCCTCTAGGCGTCGACGTCCGCCCGCCGGGCGCCGCGCCCCGCGCCGGCCCCCGCAGGTGCTGCGGCCCCGCGCGCCGGCTGCCAGCCAGCGAGCGCCCGCCCTCCCGCCTGAGTTCCTGGAGCCCGCCTGCGCCTGCGCCGCCCTGCTGGGGCGGGGCCCGGAGGATCGGCCCGCCCTCTTAAAGGGCCCGGTCTCATTACTCCTCCCCTTTCCTCCTCCCCTCAGCCTCCGTGGCCCGTCCTCTTTTTTTCCCCTCAACTTCCCAGGCCTGGCTTGCACGTTCTTGTGGTGCCAAAGGAAGCAGAGGGGAAGCAGAAGGGGAGTTCCCACCGAATCAACGGGGCCCAACGGAGGAGCACTGGAATGAGAGTCTCTAAGTAGCAATTCAACTGCTGCTGATTTACTGTGTGAAAGTGTAAAAAGTCACTTCCACGGGATCTCAGTTGCTTCGGCTCTAAAATGAGGAGGCTAGATTGGGAAGTTTCCATGGTCACGTCCAGTGAGGGTGGGACTTTAGTCCTAATCTCTGTGGCCTAGGAACCTGGACCATCCCAGCTCTTTCCCTGGGGCCAAAGGGGGGCTCCTGAACGAGGGAGAATTTGTCTCAGGCCATTGATATTTCCTGACGGGGACTTGGGCAGAAACAGCCTCAGGCCAAGGGGGCATTCCTCCTTCCTGAACTGCCCCCTCTTAGGCCCTCTCCTCCCCGCACCGCCCCCCAACCCCCGCAAGTAAACAGCTCAGAGCTCTGATTCCTAGCGACAATGCAGCCTGCCGACCTAGATCCTAGCCCAGATGGAGGCAGCCCTGGGCAGCCAGGCTTACAACCCGAAGGCTCAAGACATTACGCCCTTGTTACTGTCTCTGCCTCATCTATAAAATGCGTATAAAAATAAAGCAGCTCAGGACAGATTGAAGAATCAGACATCGGAGAACTGTGTAACGGATGCCTCTTTCTGCACTCACATTGTCCAGCATTGGGCCCAAGGGCCATGGCCAGAGGGCAATAGGGCAATGAGAAAGGACATGGGCTCCAGAAACTACACAGGGCCTAGTCTGGGTGGATTTGGATTGTGGTGCCTTGCCCTGTGAGGTGGGCAGGGCAACTTTCTACTAAATCATTTGGTAACAGCCAGTTACAGCAGCCCTTCCCCACGGAGCCACAGAGGTGAATGCACCTGCCTCAGCCAGGGTCTTCCCCTTATTGCCTGGCCTCAGGAAAGAAAGTCAGGAGGACAAACAGATTTGAGAGAAGGAACCTGAGGGGTGTTCTCTCCCCAAACTCCCTCACACTACTTCAGTAATGACAATTGCTAAAGTTCACAGAGCCTTACTATGGGCAAGGCCCTGTACTTCGCATTTATTCTCACCCAACCCCACAATAACCTGAGGTACCTATTATCATTCCCATTTTACAGATGATAGAACTGAGGCTCTACGTGGTTAAGTGACTTGTTCAGGGTCATACAGCTGGTAGCAGTGAAGCCAGGATTCAGATCCAATTTCCTGATGCCAAAGTCTGTGCTCTGAACCACTAAGGCTCAATAAAGCAATGCCAAATCCAGGAGCCTTGCTTCTAGAAGCATCAGGACTAACTAAATTTTATTAGTCAACAGATGCAAACAACTGCTTTAGAACAAACTTCTCTACCAGTAAACCAAGTTGCAAATCAAACAAAGCTAGGGGTCAAAGCACCTCCATCCTGGGTGGTGCTGCTAGGTGCTTCTCTTAGGGAACCCAGCCCCCAGCCCCCCATATCTCAAGTTTCCCTGGAGAGCCAGATGCTTGCCCTTTATACATCTCCAGTCCAGGTTATCTGGAGCTTTAGGCTTGAGGGAGAAAGGGAAGTCTCCTGCTTCCTTCCTCCATCCTTCCCCGATCTTCACCAACTCCTGGACTGTTCCCACCATGGCGTTGAGCACTGGGGCTATGCTGTGAGATGTCTCCAAGGCTGTCTACCTCTTCACATCATTCTGTGACTCTGCTACTTGTGGCCAGAGAGACATCAAGGGAAACTCTTCTGCCTCCAGGCAGCTGACAGCATAATGGAGGAAATGAACCCCAGACTAGAAGCATAAGGCTCAGGAGATTCAGAAGGTGGCTACAGGCATAACCCCAACCCTCTAACATGCCTGAGCCAGTCTCTCCCCAGATCTGGAACTTTAGGAGAGCTGCCCACAGCAGAGTGACTCTGCAAGGAGGAGGACTTGTCAGATCTAGTTCTAAGCGGAGGTGGACCAAGCTACTGGAGGGAGGCCTTTGGTGGTGCCCTTAAGAATCTCCACCATGAGATGGTTGCACTGTGGAGTAAGCAAGAGGGCAGCAGGGAAGGCACTGCTGGGTGACAGCCTGGCTCACAGATGCAAGCACATGCTTAGCCAAGAGTGGTGGGTGCTGCTGAGCGACTGGGCTGAAAACTTTTTCATTCTGGTTTGTTTTTTTAAAGAGAACAAAGTTTTTTTAAACTACTGTTTCAGCCTATTACTGGGAGGTGAACTGAATCTAGTGGATTTTGATCTTTTTTGTTAATGAAAGAGGATAATAATAGAATAGAAAATACAAGAATGTAATTTTTTGGACTTTTTATTGAAGTACAACAGACATCCAAAGAAGTGTAAAAACTTGCATTTTTACAAGAATATACTCAGCACTGAGATCAAGTTACAGAACATAACCGGCACCCCATGTAATTTTTTTAAAGAAATTTTATTATATTAATCTTCTAGCATGCCCTTTATATTCAGGGTTTATTTTTAACTTTCTGATCCCTCCCCCCACCACACACACAGAGAATATAAAATCCACAACAACAGAGGTTTTTGTTCTAGGCACAGGCAACTAGAACAATGCCTAGCATGAAGTAGGTGCCAAAAATATCTACTGAATGAGTGCGAGTGCATCACAGGTAGTAAAGGTATTGTTTTTGTGACATTCTTATTTCATCACATATACACATGGGTGCTCTATGTCTTGATGTAAAATCTATTTCTGTAAGTCATAGTCAAAAAATTCTGAAAGCCACTGCTACAGCTTGAGAAAGTCACGCAAGCTGTGGTTCAGGCCAGGATGATGAGCATGGGTGAAGGACAACAGTATACTAGCTCAGGGCTTCTCAAACCTCAGTGTGTAGCTGAATGACATAGAGATCTTGTTAAATGCAGATTCGGATTCATTCAGCAAGTTGGAAGGGGGATGCTGAGATTCAGCATTTCTATCAAACTTTCAGGTGCTGGTCCATGGACCACACTTGGAATAGCAAAGCCTTATACCCAGATTCTCAATACTGCTGTACGTAAGAATCGCACGAAAAAGCTTTTAAAAATACTGATGCCCCAGCCCCACCCTAGAACAATAAAGTTGCAATCTCTGAGATGGGGCTTGGCGTCTTCATTTTTCAAAAGCTCCCCAGGTGATCCCAACATGCAACCAGAAATGGAAGGGCGTGACTAGGATGTATGTTCTGGCAGGGCACAGGAGGGGCCAGAGATTTTGGTGTCTGTTCCCAAGTGTATCTCAGTGCCTAGAAGGGTGCCTGGGCAGCAGCCCAAGGGAAGTACGGGGTGGGAGCAGGACAGGTATCTGATTTGACAAAGGACAAAAGATTTCTGAGTCAGGACGGGACCATTTGCCTCTTAGTGGAGGTGAAGGGAGGAATTTCTAAGGATTCCTTAGGTGTGGAGAGTGTCTGCTAACCCAGGCCAAGTCCTTCCAGGACCAAGAACAGACTGTGCCTTCACCCTATCGCCCAAGTCAGAGGAGAGGTCCAAGCTGCTAAGGGGGCTAGGTTCACATGCCCCCAGGGAATTCCGTTTTCTAAACACCTTACTAGGGCATTGGGAGGAGGCACTGCCCGCTGCTCCCACACGCCCCCCCCAACACGCCCGCCCCCTCTGCCCAGCTTGAGTAAGGAGCCAAAGGAGCCAGGGGATTACAAATCCAGAGGTCACCACGGACTATTCCGAAACGGAGCACCACGGAGTCCTGGGTTCTGACGCCCCCTGGTGGACACCTGGAGTTGGGGATGTAACCAAGTGGACCCCGTGAGTTCAGAGGCTCAAGATGTTTTCAGACAGCGTCAGGCACAATCATAGCAGACATAGCCCAGTGCGCACAATCAAGAAATTGCTAGTGGAGTCGAGGCTAATCATATGAAGGAATGGCTCCTTTTATTCCTCACCTACGTCTTTAACTCCCTGAAATCCAGCTTCCGCGGGAACCTACTGTACTAAGTTTAGAAAGAGCAGCAGTTTTCGTGAAGTACTGCTACGCTCTTGTCCCTTTCTACTGCTCCTCTCTCTTCCTTTGCTTAAATCCCCCCATTTGCAGTGTAGACACCGCACAATCCTTAGCCGACTGTTCCTTCCTCCTGCTCCCTGGGTGACCATCCCAGGCAAGCCCACACCTACTGATTTTTTGGCCACCCTCTCCAGCTTGGTAAGATCATTTCCATTCACTGCCACTCCCCCAATCTGCGCCCCCCACCTCCCCCAATCTGTCCCCCCACCCCCGCTCCCCGCCCATTTTCAGTTATTAGGCTCACAGAGCTTCTTGCATCTGTGGCTGCCCTCTTGAGCCCCGAGGTTCAGTTGACAACCAGACATTTCTGTTTGGTCACATTGGTCTTAGGAAGTAGCCACAGAATCCAAACTCTCAAATCCAGCCCTCCCTCTCCTACTCCCCTGGCTTTCTCATTTGCCCAGAAACCAGACTCAGGTTCTTAGCAACCTCTTTTACCCTTGTCCTCCTGCAGCACTGTACACAGGCCCCAGATACTACAGGATTCCATCCTCCTGCCGCCTGTCCTGACTCACTGCCTCTCAGCTACCACTTTAGTCCACTTAGAAGGAACCTGTGTCCAAGTCTTAGCTCCATCACATTCATTTTTCAAATGGTAGTCAAGTATCTCTGGAATGCCAGACACCTAACCATGAATTTACTTCAGTGTGAGGTGGAACAAATCCTTTCATCAGTCAGCCTCTGTTTCTAAGACATGAACCCCTCACCGGGAGATTGTAAGGATTAGACAAGATAATGCTGTGATGTTTATGCCCTTGAATGGTGTTATTACTGTAAACATTCTCTAGATGACCTTGCTGACTTCAGTCTCTGTGCCTCCTTGTTAATTCCCCATTAATCTTCCTAAAACATCAATTTCATCATGTCACTCCATTACTCAAGACCTTATAATTGTTCCCTAGGTCCCCCTAAGTGTTCTTCAAATCACAGAATGCCAAAGGGGTTGATTCATCATGGTAACAGAGTGGAAATTGGGTCTAAAAGGGCCAATAAGCCCAAACTAGAGGTCAAGATAGGTTAGTGGGTTAGAACTCACGGAAAGCCTGCTTCCAGAAGATAAGGCAATTAGTATCTCAAAAATCAGGGAGGCAGGTGGAATAGCAGGTACAAGTCACCATCAGCAAGGATACTAACGTATAACTTCTGCAATGATGGGAACATTAGTCTTAGTTGTCCAAGACACCTCAATATCAACAGCCTCTAAGGGGGTGATCAGGTGGTTAGGCCAAGAGGAGCATTAGCGAGGGGAATGCAGGGCACCTGCACAAGTGCTTGAAGGACATCTACAAGATAAATACAGATTAATACAGTCTCAGCAATAGCATTTCTGTGTTAGTTACTAGGACGCAGAGGAAAGGATTATAAAAGGATAAATTTGAAAGACAGAATTGAATCTGGGTTTGAAGGAGGGAGTGAATATTCTTAATGGGAGAGGGGTTTTATGTTAGAGCTGAAAAAGATCTTAGAGAATATTAGGTCTACCCCCTCATTTAGCAGCGAGGAAACTTGACGTTCTGAGAGGTATAGCAGGTTATTTGAGGACAGGCAGCAATTTAAGGGTAGTGACTGAACTTGGATTAGAATCTCCACACTCAGATACAAATCCAGGGCTCCTACTCTATTTCTTTCTTACCCGGCTCCCTAATCCCTCTAATACGTACATAAATACCATGCCAAAGCTGAGCTCAAAAAGAAGAAAGTAAAATATTTTAGTGAATCCTGGGGGTTTACATATAGGGATCATATTAACATATGGCCCAGTCTCTATTTCCCTGGTTAAAGGTGATGAAAAAGTATTTTATGGGATTAGTCGAGGGACCAGTGAGATGTCAAGGAAGGCTGGGATTGAGTGCTAGCAGGATGGGTTACACCATTGAGCTTTCCCTGTTACCTTCCAACACATACATAAACAAGCACGCACATACACACTTTTTTCTTGAATACTAATAGCATATGTGGGTAATAGTCAAACACACTTTGAGCTGTTGAGGTTCCTGGTCCTGATGTTAGAACTTAATGTAGAATGGATTTTACATCAGGGAGGGGAGTAGGAGACAGGACAGCAAGTCCACCAGAAAGAAGTATAATAAAATGAAAAGATTTTTATCCTCATCCAGAGATAAGATGATAAGGATCTAGAAAAGGGAAGGGCCCATGGGAATAATGCTGCATCCAAAAGGCATTATAGAATCTTTTTAGGTGTTAAGGAAATTAGTCCTTCATGTGTTGAGGAAATATTTTTTATCAGTTTGTCAATTACATTATGATTTGGTTTATGCTAATGTTTTTACCATGTAGCCATAATTTGTATGAAATTAGTTTACCAATCTTTTCTCACGTGGCACCTGGGCTTTTTTGTAATGCTTTGAAAGGCCTTTCCCTCCCCCAAGATTATTTTAGAATTCTCCTGTATTTTCTTCTAGAATGTTTATGGTTTCATTTTAAAATTTGAATCTTTATAATTCATATGGGATTTGCTTTAAGTAGGAATTCAGGTAGGAATCCAATTTTTTATTTTATTTTTCTACATGGTTACTATTGGCTCTGCTTTGTTTTAAAGCTAGAAACTCTCAGAAGCACTTTTAACCATTCCAGAGATGAGACGACACCATGCTTGCCAGAAACGAGAAGCCACACTGAGGTTTTTCATGGTGTTAGAGAGCAAAGGGGGGAAAGAAGACCAAATTTGGAATATGTGCGTTGTTAAGAACCCTCGGATCTGCAGATTCCCTTTCCCACCACACCTAACAGAAGACAAGAGATTTACTCTCCAGAGAGGTTGGAACAGAGAAGTTCTGGGTGGGGACACCAGGCACACCTGAGGCAGAGGTGGGAGGATCACTTGAGGCTGGGAGTTCGAGACCAGCCTGAGCAACACAGTGAGTCCTCACTCTCTACAAAAAGTAAAAAAAAAAAAAAATTAAAGAACTTTTTCTCAATTCAAAATAGCCTAAGTTGGGCGGGAGGAGGGGGGATAGCCAAAGAGACAGAAAATTGCAGAGGAAAGATAACAGAGGATTAGTCCAAGAAAATCCAACATCCAAATAAAAGGAGTTCCAGATAGGACAAAATAATAGAAGGAAGGAAATTATAATTACATATGGAGAAAAACGTCTTCAAAATAAAGGCCACGTGATTTTAATAAAAGACTTCACATATTCAGCGTGTTGAGTAGAAAAGACCCACCTAACGGTACATTACTGTCATCCTCCATACCTGCAGGAGATTGGTTCTGGACCCCAGCAGATTCCCAAATCTGCGGATGCTCCAGTCCCTTATATGAAATGCCGTATGGGGTCAGCCCTCCTTATCTGCAAGTTTCAGTCTGAGGTTGGTTGAATCTACACATAGGAAATGCAGACACAGAGGGCAACTCTAATGGGAAATATGAGAAACCTGGAGTAAAATCTCCAGAGAAAAAGATCAGGTTATATATAAATAATTAGGAGTCAGAAATGTATAGGACTTCTCAATGGCAACAATGTGATAAAATAATAGGCCAAGCCCGGTGGCTCACACCTGTAACCCCAGCAATTTCGGAGGCAGAGGGGAAGATTGCTTGAGGCCAGGAGTTTGAGACCAGCCTGGCAACATAGCAAGACTCCCATCTCTACAAAAATTTTTTTAAAAAATTAGCTGGATATGGTGGCACATGCTTGTAGTCTCAGCTACTCAGAGGCTGAGGCAGGAGGATCACTTGAGCCCAGAAGTTCGAAGTTCCAGTGAGCTATGATCAGCCCACTGCACTCCAGCCTAGGCAACGGAAGGAAACCCAGTCTCTAAAAAAATAAACAAATAAAATAAAAGAGCAATTACTTCAAAAATTATTTTCAATGTAGAATTATATATCCAGCCAAACTATTAATAAAGTGTGACAGAATAAAGGCTTTTGAAGACATATAAGATCCCCTAACATTTATATCTCATACATCTTTTCTTAGAAAGCTACCGAAGGATATGCTCCATCAAGATGAGAAAGGAAAGCAAAAAAGCAAAAAGACATGGAATCTAGGAAATAGGATAGTAGCTGTATAGTAGTCCAAGGAGCCACCAGTCAAAATTGGGATGGGAGATGGAAGCTCCTGAAGAGATGACTGCAGGAACAAATATGAAACTGATCAATTAGCTTCTGGATTTGAATATGTTGAAGGGAGATTTATGGTTTGTCAAAGAGCTTGGAGATGAGAAAATGAAAGGCAAATAGAAAACAAAGCAAACATTAAAATTAAGCAATTAGTATATCCAGAGAAAATAAAAAATTGTGTAGGAAGGGAAATGCAACCTTAGTTCATTATATGGCCCATCTGTGAATAATGTATATACAACATAATAATGTAAACACTGACTATTGGTTTATTCAATAAGTATATTGGAAGAATGGGGAAAGAGAGTTGATGTAAGAGCTAAAGTCACTTCCATAGTAGAAAGCCAACAGATAATATCTAAAACTAAAAAAAAAAAAAAAAAAAATCAAGAAATAACATTGTAAGTATGTTATTTAGAAATAGAGGTAAGTACCAAAAAAAAACTGTTAAAAGAGTTGAAAACCATGGCCACCAATGACTGGATGGGGGGGGTTGGAGCTATTTTTTATTATAAGCCTTAAAGTACTATTTGACTTTTTAAAACATATGTAGTATTTTGATAAAAATAAAAATTAATTGGAAAAACAAATCTCTTTAGCTTTAAATAATTAGCATTAAGCACCATTTTATTATTTTTTTTCTTTATCCTGCTGCTGAGCCTTAGTAGAACAAGTAAGCATCATTCTGGATATCTCTGTGTACATATATACAGGTGATGGGATATAAGATAGCTAAGGTAAACTAGATAGAAAAATAGTTCTATAAAAATGATTTTGAGATAGATTCCAATGGCACTAAATCTCATTTTCTGCCCCCTTCTGGAAGCTTAGAGAACTTAGCCTATGTCCCCTAGATTTGGGTGACACAGGGACTGGTACTTGACTCACAGCTATTATAGAATGGCAGAGCAAGGAAACACCACATATGTCTTATTGGGCTGAGGCAGTAAAAAAGCTCTGGGTGATTCTCCAATCTCTTCTTCTGACATGATGACTAAGAATGCTGCAGGTTCCAGATGCTGCTGTCATAAAATGGTGGAAGTTTGGTCATCAAAGCCCAGACTGACAATGTGGAAAAGAACTCCTGCCAACCCGTGTAGAATGGATAGCACGAATGAAAAATAAACTTTTGTTGTGTTTGGCAATGCAACGAATGGTCTATATTGGAGAATGTTCCACATGCAATTGAGAAGAATATGTATTCTGCTGTTATTGGGTGGAGTGGCATGTGTATGACTGTTAGGTCTATTTGGTTTATAATGTTGTTCAAGTCCAATGTTTCTTGACTTACCTTTTGTCTGGTTGTTCTATCCATTATTGAGAGTGGGGTATTAAAGTTTCCAACCATTATTGTAGAAATATGTCTATTTCTACCTTCAATTCTATCAATGTTGATATCATATATTTTGGGACTCTATTAGGTACATATATGTTTATAATTGTTATATCTTCTTGCTGTATCAAATCTTTTATCAATATATAATGTCCTTTGTATTTTGTAATCCTCTGTCTGATAATAATATGCCCACTCAGCTCTCTTTTGGTTACTATTAATATTTACATAGAGTATCTTTTTTTATCATTTTACTTTCAATGTTGTGTCCTTATATCTAAAGCGAGTCTCTTGTTGACAGCATAATAGACGGATGCTGTTTTTTAAATCCAATCTGCCAATTCCCACCTTTTATTTGTCAAAAACCTTAGAATGTATAACACTAAGAGAAAACCCTCACATAAACTATACACTTTGGGTGATAATGTGTCAATGTGGGTTCATCAGTTGTAACAAATGTACCTCTCTGGTGTGGGATGTTGATAGTGAGGGAAGTACACAGAAGAAGTGGCAGAGACGGGGGATATATGTGAATTCTCTCTACTTCCTGCTCAATTTTGCTGTGGACCTAAAACTGCTCTTTAAAAAAACTCTATTAAAAATGACAACTCAGTGTTCAAGCATTTTATTAAATCAGATAAGAAATCTTCACATTGTTGCACGTACCAGCATGTTTATAATTATGACTTATCACTGTTAACTAAGATATAGCTAAGCAATAGGTTGGCCAAGTCTAAAATTTCAAGAACATTCAAAGAGTAAACACAGTAAAGGTCATGCAAGTTCTAGGATAGAAAATCATGACAGAGCTCACACATCTTATCCTTTACCTTCAAAATGCACATGATACCTTTAACCAGAACAGTTCTGAACACTAGCAGATTGTCACTAGTCAGACACACATTTTATTCAGGAACATCAAACCTGTTACCACTTACTGGCTTGTTTGATTGGAAATAACTCAACCCTAACCATATAAAAGGGGTTTGGGAAGAGATTTACTGCTGTAAAATGTATGCCCTTTATTCATATTACATCTTGAAATCACTGAGCTTTCATAAAAGTATGTACGCATGATACCCAACCCAAACCAGAAATCCTCAGCTATGACCTTCTCACTTAGCTACACTAAGTATCAGTTCAAGATAAAATACTGCAGATTAAAGAGACTGAGTACTGAAACAATTCAGTGAAGCTGCAATAGTCTAGGACGGTCTACTGTAACTTAGGTAAGTGATACTGAGTTTAAGAACTTTAAAAGACCCTATGGACTTTTTCTTAGGTGGTAGTTTTGAACTGCCCTATGACAAAAACAGCTGATTATCAGGTTTACAATGATGGCTGACTAGAAAATAAAGTCTTTACTCATGTATCTTCCAGTTTATTTGTTCATATCTACATTTAACTTGTAACCACCACATACTAATGGACAGGCAGACATGATCAAAGATTTTTTTGCAAGTTCACCTCCCCACACCCTTCACTCCCCCTCCCCCCAAGCCTCCTATACAAGTTCCCCCTGCTTTAAGCCAAAAGGTCAATTCTGGATTAAAACATGCCTGAACTAAGTTTATAGGAGATAACATGGAAATAAGGGGATAAAGTTAAATTCATCTGTCAACAGCAAACATCATAAATGTATGCTACTATCCCGCTAAACAAAAGACCTGGAGAAATCACAATGATAACAAAACACCCACATTAACTTTAAAAAAAAAAAAAAATCTTGAAGGAAGTAATTTGATTTTACAGTGGTTTAATTTACTCACCAAATGTTTAATGACCATAAATGCTTCTGCAACTAAAACTAAAAGATAGAGAATTACAGGAAGTTGGGAATACATGTTAGATACTAACGATCTTCAAGCTTTGAAGATGTCATTGCAAGAAGAAAATTATGGGAAACACTGTTCCCGATAATTACATACACCCTTAGTGTAACATATGGAGATCACTGTCTCCGATATAGACACTGTGGTAGGCAAAAACTACCTTGTTCTTTATACATTATGGAAGACACTGCTCCCGATAATGTGTTAGGTTTTTGACAAAGGTACTGGAAATTTTGCAAAACTGGAATTAAAGTTGCACCTTAGAAAACTGAGCTATAAAATTTTGCATGAGTACCACCGCAGCCTTAAGTGACATTTATTTATAACTTGGTCTCAATTCAATGCATTTAGGAGAACTATCATTTTTATCTGGTCAGCTAAATAGAAGTCTAACTTGATTAGCAACCCCTAATTAAATTTAGTTCTTCTCCAATACTTAGCTTTATAATTTTATTTGGCTTGCGGCTGTTTTCTAAAACCCTCAAGTGTTGACCATAAATGCAAAACTTCCAGTATCTGTTGGGTTTTATTAGCAGATGCTGCTTTTATTAAAAAAAAAACGACAGTATAACTGTCATAATTATGGAAGGCACTGCTTCCGATAATTATATTCTATTTAAAAAACACCATTTATAGTGAACTCTGTCACTGATAAATAAACAATAAATATCTCAGTGCCAAAATGATAGCTTTCCCAGAAGAGTAACACTTTGGCCAAAATTTGGCAGTGTGTTCTTTAAAGTCTGACAAACTGAGTCTGAAATTAAACATCTGAAACTGGTTCTCTTTCAGAATACTTTGGAAAAAACAACAAAAAACTAAACAAAGGCTTATGGGGCAGGGGACAGAGGAAAAGAAGATATACTAAGTCTTTGGCTTCTGGTCTCCTCTTTTCATAAATAAAATTGAGGTTAATTCATTAAGGCCTTGCTCCTGCAATAAATAGTTGACCCTCATTTTATCCAGAAGAAGGACCTCTATTTCAGACCTCACCTCTTCTGAAAGTTAACTGTTTCATTCAGGAATGCAGAAACCAGCTAAATCCTTATAGAAAGGAATATATCTCATTTGGAGCATAAGGTCTTACAACCTGGTATCTCCTATCTGGCATTAAATGAGGATGGAGGATCACACTAAGCCACTACTTTTAACCTTCAGCAGATATCACCTTCTTCCTCCCACAAAAGATACCAGCTCATGTACTTAGGATTTAGAGTAAATAGTTCACATAACTGGTTCTGATGTTTTCAAAACTATAACAGGAAAGAGGCAGTTACCATTACAAAGCACTTAAAATACTAGAGATAATCAAAGAAAATATTCTATCATGAACATTTTTTAAGTGGTTATTCACTTTAACTTGAAGTGCAGGTACCTACCCTGTATTAAAAGCTGCTGCCTAAAGACATCTAGTAGTACCAAGATGATCGGGTAGAATTTTAACATTAGGTTTTGTAGCCCTACTGAAATTTTAACATAACCAGCACAAGTCTAGAAACCAGACTGCCCTGCTCTTCTTAGGTAAGTTATGGGTATCACATTTAAAACTCATTATCAATGTTCCAAATGTCACCAGAGAGGGCATTTGCAGCTCCCTGAATAGTCCAAGTAGCTAGAGCCAACTGGTTTCTTAACAGAGTTTCATTAAAAGCACCCTTATTTTCCTGACGCAGCTTCAAGTTCTCTATTAAAGCTGACAGAGTGTGAGGGCCGGAGCCCCAGAAGATATGTCGGAAAGGATAATCTTGTGGAGATACATAGGGCGAGAGGAAGTTATATTCCACCTATGAAAACAAAATATACAAGACAAGCTTACACAGTGCTATGACTTTTGTCATACATAATCCAACAGTTGTTCTCACTTCAAATGTTAAAATTTCCTGAATTTAAGAATACAGGGAACCAGACTACCAATCTTTTAAGGTTAAAATTCTAAAGTAAACTGTCAATTCCTTTGTAAAAGTGAACTATAATTATATTCAGATTTTGGTTGCAGTATATATATGCAAGGTTCACAAGTCGTCTGTTTCTTTCAGGTAGACTAGGATAATGAGATTAAGGCCTGAATTAGACAACAGAAATAGAAAATGACAGCAAAAAACCTTTAATGATCTCTTCTAAAAAATATTTCTAGGCTGGGCGTAGTGGCTCACGCCTGTAATCCTGGCACTTGGGAGGGCGAGGCGGGCGGATTGTTTGAGGTCAGGAGTTCGAGATCAGCCTGAGCAAGAGCGAGACCCCGTCTCTACTAAAAATAGAAAGAAATTATCTGGCCAAGTAAAAATATATATATAGAAAAAATTAGCCGGGCATGGTGGCGCATGCCTGTAGTCCCAGCTACTCGGGAGGCTGAGGCAGTAGGATCGCTTAAGCCCAGGAGTTTGAGGTTGCTGTGAGCTAGGCTGATGCCACGGCACTCACTCTAGCCCGGGCAACAAAGCGAGACTGTGTCTCAAAAAAAAAAATATTTCTAAAGCTGAAAAAAATTACTACTATGTCAAATGTCTCTATTTTCAGTTTAGATACGTTGGGTTTAGATCTTGGTAAGAGTTAAAAATCTGTGCTTAATTCTTAAAGCAGCAAACGAGTCTAGGCTCCTAGAATCCACTTTGTAGAAATGTAAGATTTATCAATTAAAAATTTAACATACTTTAGTTCCCCTAGAAAGAGTTTACTTACTTTCATGATACGATCATTGATTTCCCTCAGGACAAATCTGTCTGTTTTCTCAGCATTCTGGAAATCTGTTGTTAGTCTAGAAGTAGCACGGAAGAAGTCTCCACGAGCAGAATACAGCCACTGTAGATTCAGGCCCATCTCCTGAAACAGAAACACATTAAATTCACTATTATTAGTAGTTATATTTCTAAGCATGTTGTTTTACATACTTTTCTAATTTATGTGTGGCAACAGAGGAGATTCTAATAAAAGGATATGACTCACAGATAAACTCAAGACTCAGAAAGCTAGACTTTGGCACCTTATACAGGAGGTTCCAAGCACTATAAACTATGGTAATACACACATATTTGAACTCAGCAGACAGTTACAATTCTCCATTCTTAGCCTAAGAAAACCATCCTCATCAAGAAATTTAACATAATTTAATTAGTAAAAGTATATAATCCTATGTAACCATATTGTTTCCAGTTCAATTTCCCTATGGGGGAAAACCTCAAACATTTTGGTTCAATGTACTTCAGACTCTAGTTATTTCCACCTGGTAATAACTAGAATTATCTTCTGAACAGTTAACAACTCGTTTCAAGGAAAGATGTTGATTTAGTTATTAGTGATTTACTTCAATTAAGAGATTTGTTAAACAACTCCTACTATCATAAAACCAGCTGGAAACCACTTACTAATATTAGTATAGTTTAACTGAATGTTTGAATACTAGACGTGCAGGATCAATACTAAATACGATTGTAACTACTGGCTACGTTCTCTTTCCATCCACATCATGTCCAAAAGGCATACAGCCCAAACTCATAGTTGAGATCTTTGTATCCTATTCATGGGTTGCCTGGAATAAATGAATGACAGAAAACCTAACAGCTCTAGATTCTGAAATATTTGCTGTGATCTATCTTAGATAAACCACAGCCTCCCAACTTCTCTTTTAAATGAGTTACAAATTCTAAGCAACATTATACCTCAGTTCACTTTAAAATGTACTTCAGCCATCAATCATATATATCCTTCCTTGGGAACAGCTAAACATCACACTTCAAAAGGCTTGATAGTTCAGCAATAAGAAGATAATTTCAATTAGTGCTCACCTTTATGTCTGCTCGGAATTGGTTCAGATCTCTCACAACTGAAAGCATTTTGTTGTTATACATCTCATAGTCCAGGTTCAATTCAACATCATGGGTAAGTTTAATCATGAACTGACCAGCCACTTCTGCTGCCACTCGTGCCATTTTGTTCAAATGAGGAACATTCTCAGTTAGTATCTTATAGGTATCCTTGGTTGTGCCCAAATAAGGATAACCTGTGTCCTGGAAAGCAAAGGTAGGCAATTGTACTCATGTGGGTTATAAGAGCAGAAGCCTCACATTCTGGCTTCACCATCAAGGTAATAGTAACTGCAATTCTTCCCTTGCTTCTAATATATTACCACCCTAAATTTTTCTCATATTTACCATTTTAGGAAGACATCATTCTTGCTACTTTCAGAGGAAGTATCTACTCTACACCTAGAATGACTACTTTCTTCCAGGTTGTACAGAATCCCTGTTCTATCGCATCATATACCCTGAACAGATTTCTAACCAAATTCCTCGAGGCTGTATTCCTCGTCTTCCCAATGGGAAGCTTGGCCCATATTAATAGGAAAAGATAATGTGCATGAAATATACTCTCAATATAACGTGTTACTCTTAGACTAAAACTTACCTTCTTCCTAATCACGGAGCACTCAGTCCATTCATGTTACCTTTCTAACAAGAATGATGCTCTACCTTTATTAGACAACTCTTTCTTACTCTACTTTCCCTACTATTGTCCTAGGTGATAATCTCATTGATAATCCTTTGGTTTGACCTAAATTCATTACTTTCAGACTGTACGTTTTTCAATTACTGAACCTGTTACACAGCACTTGCTAGGTTTTGAAATTTCAAACTACATTTTGAAGTTTTTCAAAAACATTACTTCTGAAGATCAACAGAAATTATCCATAAATTCCTTCAACCATAGGACCTGACACCCAGTTCTTCCTAATGAACTAAACAGACATTGGGACCAGCTATTCCAACATCATGCACATTGCTGCTATAGGAAATTTGGTCTCCGAGTAGATATAAGAAGATCTAAGATATGTGAAAGTTGTCAAAATCAGAATGGAGTCCTTCGTGTTAAATAAACAAACAAACAAACAAAAACCCTGGCCAGGTGTGGTGGCTCAAGCCTGTAATCCTAGCACTTTGAGAGGCTAAGGTGGGAGATCACCTATGGCCAGGATTTCGAGACCAGTCTGGCCAACATAGTGAGACCCTGTCCCCATAAAAAATTTAAAAATTAGCTAGACATGGTGGTAAGTGCCTGTGGTCCCAGCTACTCAGGAGGCTAAGGCAGGAGAATTGCTTCAGCCCAGGAGTTCAAGGTTGTAGTATGCTATGATTGTACAACTGCATTCCAGCCTGGACAACAGAGTGAGACCCTATATCTTTAATAAAAAGAAAACAAAACCCTTTACAAATAGAGCTGAGGAAGGTTGTGTGAAGAGAGGGTTCTCACACTTAATATGCGTAATAACAAAACTATCACAAAAAACTTCATAAAAACCACAACTTCACACAATGGCTGTTGCAACCTTACACAAAGAAATATGTTTGTGATGACATCTGTCCAGAAACTGCCTGTCCAACCCCTTGTTATTGACCTTAGTATCAAAAAATAATTATCTCAAAACAATTATGTAAGATTCCTCATTTTTCCTTTAAAAACCTTTGTTTTCCCTTATCCTCCTGAATATGCACATAGTTTACTATGGCACTCATATTCCCATTGCAATGCCCCATTCCTAAATAAAGATCATTTTCTTTTAGAGAGCCTCTCTGTTTGCTATTTAGGTTGACAGATACAATGCTTTAGAGTTCGGACTTACCTCAGAAAAACAAAAAGAAACTGCTGGGATTCCAGAATACGCAAGGAAAGGGAAAGCAGCATTGTCAAAAGAGAGTTTCTCACTGCAAGGAAAGAGAACGTGTCTTTAGAAAGTTTTCTAAAGACCAGAATGTGCTACCATGCAACTCCCCCCTACCCCCAAATAAATTCCTAAATTGAATCTCTGTAGGTATAGGTAAGCTCACTGCAAGGTTAGGTTTAGAACTCTAGCTAACACAGTCGGTGCTGCTGGGGAATTCTGCTTTTCTATTAGCTTGTTCATTCACCTTTCTAAACTTACACTTTGTTGATCCAGTTGCTGTCCTGATATAGAGGCAGCCCAGTAAGTGGATGTTTCACCTATAAAATAAGAAATTTACCATTAAAACTAACCTTTCTGAACTTTGCTATTCAGGCTCGTCACTAACATGTTTCTCTCTACAAACATTTATAAAAACAGTAAACTTCTATACATTTCTTTAAGACAGTTAAAACAAATTTCTCAAGTTATTACTAAGAAGCTTATGCTGTCAGTTTCTATAGTTATAGTGAGAAAAATGTCTTCCTTCTTAATGACATTTTAATGGTGGCTTAACCACAATTTTAAAAGCCCTCTCTAACCTTCATGATTTGCCTATCTGTTTTTGGTTTCTTCTTGCTAGCACATTTTATGCTGTCAGCCTAGCTGGCAACACATTACTCTCTTGTTTGAGATCCTATAATAATCCCTAGTACCCCATGGGATCAAAGCCAAGAGCTATCTGACCTTTATTCTCCAACTTTAATCACTCCAATATATAGCCTCTAATCCCATTAGGCAAATACTCTCTTTCACAGGTTCCTCCCTCATTCAAAACTATAATCATTCACATGTCTGTTTTACTTAATGAATGTTTCATCTGGCCTTCTTATTTAAGTCTTAGGTGTAGTTCAAGGTTCCTTAGATCTTTCTTAACATTTTGACTAATATACAATCCCCTTATGGTACCTACGCTACAGCTCAGGCCTCATGGCATTTTGCTATATTTTCCTAAATAGACTACATTCTTTGAGATTGGAGCCCTTCATATACCACCTCCCTCACTTCACGTGGTTCAACAGGTTAGGGACCAAAAAGCGAAGAGTATGACTTAAATAATGCTGCTATAGAATTTATTCTAAATTCCTGCTACTGCTTACTGATAATGGTTTAAATATCAATGTTTTTCATCTTATGTAAATTCAACAAAAAATTAAGTTACATATTTTTTTCTAATTAGGTATACACTCACATCTTTCATCGTTTTCTCAATAAGAGTATACAACAGTGGGCTGGCAGAAACCTTGAAGTTTTTGGTACCTGCAAAGAAATTATTTTAATGTCCCATCTCCAGTCAAGTAATTTTCACATTGCTATTTCTACAACTAAAAGTCCTTGACAAATAGGAAGACAGTAACCTAGATCATTGGCCCTATACAACAATTAACCCATTAATAAAGTAGACAAGCATAATTTAAGAGTCAAGTACTTTAGTAACTTTGCTACCTCTACCTCGACTCAATTGAGGCTCTTATTCCTTGAGTTTTCATACTTTAATCTTGCTGACTTTTAGGCAATTTTAGGTTCACAGCAAAACGGTGGTAATCCATATGTCCTATCCTCTGCCCCAACACATGCATAGCCTCCCCATTATCAATATTGGTTGATTTTTTTCTTTTTTCTTTTTTTAAGCTTTTTTGTTTACCCAGGTTAAGGCAGTCATCTGCTAGCAAGGGTAAGATTGCTTTATTCAGTACATTCTGCTGCAGAGGTAAAACAGGGAAATGACTAACCTAATGAACATTTAGTTCAATTGTAACACTTTCCTTTTTCTTCCCAATTTAAGATGTTTTGCTATGCTCAGTTCATCTGTCAGCTATGTGTGTACTTTAAATAACATGCAAACTCTTTTAGAAACCACTGCTCCAGACAAGGCAATTTGCACCCATTCTGTAACCTGATGGACTATTCAAGAGAAAGCTAAGAATCTTTTGATCTGGTTATGACCAATGTAAACTGTAAAAAAACAATAGCAAGTTCTGCTTTCTAAAGCTTTTTTCCAGTTTTTTAAGTAGTTTGCCTAAATTCATAAACAGCTAATGAAAAGGACACTTACCAAGTACAGCTTTGTCCAAATTAATGTAAGTGAAAGCTTTTAAATGCAAGGAGGAAAGGTATCCCTAGAAGAGAAAATAATAATGTATTAATATGCATTAATTTGTTTATTTATTTATCAGAGAGTAGCTATTAAAAGGGATGCATTTTGAAACCTGGATTCTATTGAGACTAAATATGCAAAGGCAAAACTGGGCATGGTGGCTCGCGCCTATAACCCCAGCACTTTGGGAGGCTGAGGCAAGAGGATCGCTTGAGCCCATGAGTTTGAGACTGCAGTGAGCTATGCTCACACCACTGCACTCCAACCTGGGCAACAGAGCCAGATCCTGTCTCTAAAAAAAGAAAAAAAAAAAAAAAAAAAGAGTATGGTTTCTGTTTAAACCAATACGAGTTCAGGTGCCCATTCTGGAAACTGATGATACATAAATAATACCTCTAGCCATTCAGTGGCACCAACAGCTCCAAAGTCTCCAGCGCTCCAACTGGCAAAGACAATGCTTCTGCTGGGTTTAAACCCATCTGAAACAGAACAAAAAATTAGCTTTACCCTGGGAAAGGTTATAGGCAGGCAGCTGACTTAAGATGAATCAGAATAGCATCTAATTCAACATAGCAGATCCAAAAATATTTCCTTTCCTTTTGAGACCCCAGGTGAAAGAATAAAAGAATAGGAATAAATCTTTAAAGTAATCTCCAAAGAATAGGATAAGAGATGAACTGCAGGTAAGATTTCAACTACTTAGTAGGGGGACTAGTTTATGGGTAGTCACCCTTTTACAAGTCCATTCTTTGAGTCCCTAACTTCAGGACCAATAAATATTTGAAATCACAGTATAGGCGTGATATGTATCTTCTTTGAGAACAATCTGCTTAGAGGTAAGTTACTGAAAGCACTGACTTATTTAAAACAATTACGTAACAGAATAAACATTCACAAATTAAAGTTATAGGAAGTTTCCAGAGAAATTACATTTGTGACAGCTCCTTTTGGAGCCACATATACCACTGCCCTCCTCCCCACCCACTTTCCTGGGTATGTATTTTTCCCCATTAATGTACTTTGAATAGAATGTAAGCACTGCAACTTACTCTTAGACCCCAAAGTTTCAAGAACATGATGTGGGTTTACATGTGTATATAGGTGGGTGTAGACAAGTAGCAAGTACCATGAGAGAAAGACTTGAAAGTAAACAGAACAAAATTATAATAGTTGTTAGGCCTTAGAACATTAGTGTAGAGGAATGCCACTACTTTCAAATACACACCTCAGGGACTATGTTAGATTTTCTGTATCATTTTGGATATATCAAACTAAGAACTGGGGTTTAATATAACACTTTCCAGTGTCTCAAAGAAATTGATGATTTCTAGTACAGCAAAGACACTTCATGGAAAGCTGTTTCAAAGTCAAAAGGCAATTACAACAAAGGACTATCTCTGCCTTGTATTTAAGAACTAAGAGTCTAGTCTAAGAGAACTGTAAGATAGCAAAAGTGAGCAAAGTATATGATAACATCTAGAACTATATGTAGCACATAAATAATGAACTTGTACTCTACCTTTTAAGACCATATCTGAAAATATCTGGGCAAGTTTCAACAGGAGAGTTGTTCCTACACTGGACTTTGCAGCTCCAGGACCCCAGGCATCCCTCTGGGCCCCTACTATAATATAGCGATCTTTAAAAAAAAAAAAAAAAGATAACTTATACAATCAGCTTTCAAACTTTTTCTAGAATAAGTAGGTTAGTAGAAGGATAAAGTGCAGTATATGTATTAAGGATAAAAAAGCCTTACTTCGGAGATCTTTAATTAAAGGACTCTAGGAATTAAAAATTCATATGACAATATTAATTTTTTTCCTTTATTAGTATTGCTGTTTTTTCTATGCTGTCAATTAAATTTACTCACTGACTTACTCATTTGAGCTCACTAACTGCTTAATAAGCAACTTAAAGTCCAAAGCATTTTATTATTAAATGATATGACTGCTTGATTGCATTTAAAATCGTCTAATCAGGGATTGGCAAACCATAGCTTGCATGCCCATTCACTATGTATTGTTTATGCCTGTTTTCAGGTTAGAATAGCAGAGCTGAATAGTTGCAGAGCCTGTATAACCCACGAAATGTCTATTATCTGTCCCCTTAAGAAATTTGTTTACTGCTGGTCTAGTAGTCAATAACTTAAAATAGATTTTCTAGTCATAATGGTCAGTTTTTAACAAGTCAATTTTCTAGGGCCTTATAACCTCCCAATAAAGCTGACGTTTAAACAGTTCAATTTAGGACAGACAAGATTTAGCACTTCACAAAACCAAGCCAAGCCAGTGTTCCTACACTTCCTCCTTCTCTAGCCATATCCTTAAGAATAGCAAGGAAAAGAGAAAAACAGAAGAAAAACAAAGGTCTTTACCCGGCTCTACAAAGCCTTTAATAACTCCAAAGATGTTAAGAATTCTTATCTCTTTCAGCATATTGTTCACAGTGAGTTTCACATTCTTATTTTGTGAGGATCGCAGCTTACAAGAAGAGTCTGTGTTCCAACTAGAAGGACAATCTCCTTCCATATATCTAGAAGTAGAAAACAGGCATCAGAGTTCTGAGTTATTGTTTATTTCCCCCAGTTTACAAAATCAGTCCTATTTTCTGTCCAATGAAGTTCTAGGTTAAAAAGACAAACAAAAACATATGAAATTTACTCCCTAGTGGTCACCCCAATTGTGTCTTACTTTGATTTATAGGCAGTCATTTGAAAACCATGAGTTACTTCCCAGTTTAAAGTATTTTTTTTTTTTTTTTTTTGAGACAGAATCTTACTTTGTTGCCCGGGCTAGAGTGCTGTGGCGTCAGCCTAGCTCACAGTAACCTCAAACTCCTGAGCTCAAGTGATCCTACTGCCTCAGCCTCTCGAGTAGCTGGGACTACAGGCATGTGCCACCATGCCCGGCTAATTTTTTCTATATATTTTTAGTTGTCCAGATCATTTCTTTCTATTTTAAGTAGAGACGGGGTCTCGCTCTTGCTCAGGCTGGTCTCGAACTCCTGAGCTCAAACAATCCGCCCGTCTCGGCCTCCCAGAGTGCTAGGATTACAGGCGTGAGCCATCGCGCCCGGCCCCAGTTTAAAGAATTTTTTAAAAATTTCTCTACCTATCCTCATCCAATGAATACCTTTCTACCAGATACGCAGCTATAGTTAACATTTGAAATACATACCAAAATGGACTCACAATGAAGATCTTATATATGAAAGTTCATTAATATATTTTCATGTCTCCCAACCCTCTCCACTAACAAGGGTAATGTACATTCTTATCTCAGTTACAAAAAAAATTCCTGTGCTACTGGTAGTTAGATATCTTCCCCTATCTAATTCTTCATATCATGTGTTATCCAACAATGCTTGCTCCAAAGGGACTTACTTACATGAATATAGGTCAAATTATTACCTCCTACCATACAGTACTATCACAAGAAGTACTCAAGGATAAGATAGGGGGCTGGCTTGACAGTTTGGGAAAGACTTGCAGGTGATGGGTGTAATTACCTGATTTTAAGTTTGGTATGAGTCAATAAGAATGACCTATTGCAAATGCCTCTGAGCATTATTAATAGTCATTATTAATAGTATTTCATGAAACCTTTATATGTAGATGCTCTTCATCTGAGATCAACCACTCTTTGAGTTGAAGAAACAGGATCAGAGGAGTTAGCATAACTTGCTCTATGTCACACAGCAAATAAATACTTGCATAGAGTCTGAAACTAGATCCCCATCCTACAATAATGCAAAGTGGGAAATATGTCCACATCAAGATAAAAAGTGATGTGTACTCTAATCAAACTGGGTCCTACTTTTAAAATGTGATACTAATACACTAGGAAGGATATCCAGAAGAACTAATCACGGCTATAAAGCATCTGGAAACTGTCATGAGAAGTGAGAATATTCACTTTTTAGACAAGGTAACTGGAATCATTGTATGTTGCTAAAAAGAAAACCCAGAATAAATGAGTGTTATAGCTGAAAAGAGTTCAGTTCAACATGAATTCTAACAGATTTTCTCCCATAACTGAATGGGTTGCCATAGGCAACAAATGCTTCATCACAGGAAGTACTCAAGCAGCAGCGATGCCAGGAATATCGTACATGGAATTCACTGGGTAAATTGTATAAGGACTTCTGAGTTTATAAATCAAATATCCATCATTAATATCACTCTATGGAGAAAATTTTTCATTGTTATCTATACCAAGTTAACAGATAACCATCCCTCAAATTCCCAAATGTGCCAATTGTTTTAACATTTCATCAAATCAACATATTATCATTCTTCCCTAATCATAAAATCTCACCCTGTAAGACAGTTTTCAAATAAGAACTTACCCAAACAGCTTTTCTGCATATGCTCTGGAAATTGTTTGGACAGGTATGTTAGGCAATCCTGATGACTGAGATGGTGGAAATTGAGTGTGATTGAATGAAGGGAATCCAGGGGTGTAAGGATCACCTGTTCCCAGATGAGCCTAGTAAAACAAAAGGGTAATTAGCTCTATCAGGCACTTACTCAAAAAGTTCCCTATAAGATTCAGATTTGGTGTAAGGCTATATAGCCCAAGCTTTGTTTAGCAGGTTCAGGTCCCAAAAGTCTGAGTAATTCTATATGTGACTCTTGTTTTTATATGGATACACCAAATTCTCAGTTCAAGCCACTACTGATAAAGTACTTTTAGTAACAATCATAAGGCCTCAAAGTTAATGTAATCCTAATTACATTAACTGTTAAAACTCTCCCAGAAAAAGTGTATTTAATGAAGGCACAGTTCTATTTCTACTAATATAGATGAATACAGTAACAATTTGGAGAACTCAAAAAATCATTTACTCAAGAAATGAAACTCACATGTCCAAAGAATGGAACATCTGCATCAACAATGGGAAATTTAGTCTGGTCCATGTATATCAAGACACCAATTGCATTTAAGCTTTCAGCATTTGCCACCTAAAGAAAAACATAAAGCTCAGAAAATGAAGATCTGATCATATAAAATGAGAAGAATACATACTTGACTTTATGCTAAAGGACAATGGTTACAGAGGACTAGACTAATAATCTCAAATGTTTCAAACAGATTAAACAGTTAGAAAATGGATATTTCCCTTAAAACTAACTCTTTAATTAAGGAGAGTATGGATAAGAAAAATAATGAACACTCATCCAAATGACTATCTTTTTGATATGTTCCAGTCTAGTCCCTTGTGTAGGTTTCACTTTTAATTTTCCTTTTTATAAAACACACTTATAAGTGAATTCTATATATACATAAAATTGGGTTGCATAGACACAATTTAAACTACTTTAATTTAAGCATTTCTTATTACTTCATTTTCACTGAAAGACAATGGCTGCAAAATAGTACAAGTGGATATGTCATAGTTTTGATGTTATCTGTGACTTTAGGTAAGTGGAATTTATTTGTTGAGGACGTAATAAATTGTATTATCAGGTATGAGAGTTTAAGACTGAGTTTTCAAAATGTAAGAAAATTAACAAGAAATATCATTTAACTGAAGAATAAGACACCAATGTACTTTCCATACCCACCTTTTCTGCAAATGTGATTTTCCCTGCTCTAACAATCACTAAAGATCCATTCACAGGAGAGTTTAAATCCTTAAAGTCTTTTTTAGTGCCAAAATTAGCATGGATCAGTTTACCCTAGAACAAAGACATGAGATTTAATAAGCATTATGGTTACCAGAACAACTCCAGAATCTAAGACAGAAGAGTATTACAGATCAAATCTGAGAGGAAACCAAGAGAGGGGAAAAAGGGGGGCCAAGGCCTAAAAAATATATGAGAATTCTGAAGTCAAAACTTTAAAACTTTCGTTGCTTCTCGGCCTTTTGGCTGAGATCAAGTGCAAAACTTTAGAACTTTAAGTCAGAGTTAATAGAGTGAATTCAAGATTTTAGGCCTCCTATATTCATGTGTCTCATTATCCCATGCTGCCTTTCATCCAAAGGGTATTTTACATTGCTTCAGATATTTCTGGGAAAGAAAAAGGGCAACAAGATTTGCTAAACAGAGGCATGTGTAGGCAGCATCAATTACATGAAGTTTCCATGCCCAAAACCCAGACAATTGAGGACATACATAGGAATAGGTTCTAACTGAAAGGTCTGATGACAAAAGTGTCCAAAACTTGTTAAACACCATTATTTAGGTTATTAAGTATGAAATGTCCGATTTCCTTAAGTACTAAGTTTGACAGTTGACATCTCTAACATTTCACTTTGACACTTATTTTATTTTTGTGAAGGTACACCCTCATTCTTTCAAACGCATGGTTTGGCTTGTGATTATCTTTCAAATTTTTTAAAGAGCAATTTTTGTGAAACCATGAATAAGTCAAAAATTCGTGTTATTTTTGAATATAAGTTCTGTCATAGAACCAATGCAATGCAGACAGCTTAAAAGATCAACGAAGTGTTTGGGAAGGAAGCGGCTAATGAACACACAGTACGGCAGAAATGGTTTGAGTTTTGTTCCAGTGATTTTAATCTTGAAAATGAACCCCCTGGGCAACCTGAGACTAAGGTGATAATGATGAGCTAAAAGGTGTAGTGGAAGTGAATCCATCTCAACCTATGCGTGAATTAGCAGCAAGGTTTGACATTACTACTCCAACAATATTAGACCATTTGAAACAAATGGGCAAGGTAAAGAAGCTGGATAGATGGGTTCTGCATGAATTAAACAAGCAACAGAAGAGAAATCATCCGGAAACTGGCCTTTCTTTGCTGTCACGACATACAGGCGAACCATTTCTACACCACATTGTTATATGTGATGAAAAATGAATTCTTTTTGACAATCACAAGCATTCAGCACAATGGTTGGATAAAGATGAAGTGCCAAAACTGAATATTCATCAAAAAAAAAATAATGGTGTCTGTTTGGTGGACCAGTGCTGGTATTGTCCACTACGGCTTCATGAAACCTGGTCCGTCAATTACAGCAGATGTGAGCTGCAGCCAATCAGATGAAATGATGAGGATGCTTGTGATTAAGCAGCCAAGATTGGTCAACAGAGATAGGCCAATCCTCTTGCAAGACCACGTGTTGCAAAAAACAATGCTGCTCAAATTATAGAAGCTGAACTTGGAAACTCTCTATCATCCACCATATTCACCAGACCTTGCACCAACTGACTACCACTTCTTCCAGGCTTTGGACCACTTCTTGCAAGGAAAAATACTCAATCTCAACAAGCTGTGGAAAACGCCTTTCACGATTTTATCCCCACTCGCTCTCCAGGCTTCTTTGCTGCTGGCATAAACAAGCTACCGTTAAGGCGGCAAAACCGTGTGGATAGTTTAGGCGCATACTTTGATTAATTGTACTGCCTCTTGTTTTGAGATATAATAAACTACACTTTTGATTTGAAATCAAACATTTCATATTTAATGACCTATTGCAATAGAATGACTCATATCAATCAACTTTTAGATGTTTAGATGTCATAAGGTTCCTAAACTCTAATATATTAGAGTTCAGATGAACAACTATAAACTGACATTAACGACCAAGTAGCTGCATATAGAAAGCTTGCAGGTGAACTATAACCCTTCAATGTTCTTTAATAGAACAATCTACCCACCTCCAACTCCTGGCTTCTAGGTAGCCAGGGAAAGTGACACAGCACAAGTAATCAAGAAGGCAGAGAATAACTATAAAACTTCATCTGGTTCAGAAGGTACCAGAAGATATACCTGACATACAAATACATGGTGTTTTTTTTTTTGAGACAGAGTCTCACTCTGTTGCCCGGGCTAGAGTGCTGTGGCATCAGCCTAACTCACAGCAACCTCAAACTCCTGGGCTCAAGCGATCCTCCTGCCTCAGCCTCCCGGGTAGCTGGGACTACAGGCATGTGCCACCATGCCGGGCTAATTTCTTTCTATTTTTAGTAGAGACGGGGTCTCGCTCTTGCTCAGGCTGGTCTCGAACTACTGACCTCAAGCGATCCTCCTGCTTCGGCCTCCCAGAGTGCTAAGATTACAGGCGTGAGCCACCCGGCCTGGCCCAAATATATGGTTTTAAACCTTAAACACCAGCCAAGATGGATATTGAGATCTGTTTACATATAAGGGGGAATCTGATAAATGTGTTCATTTAGCAAATACTACCATATTTCAGGCACTCTCCAAGGCTCTGAGACATGCCAGAAAGGAAATGAATGCCTGGCTTTTTACATAGCTCACATTCTCGCAGAAACAAAGGAATAGATAATGTCAGGTGCTATTAAGTACCATGAAGGAAAATAAAGTAGGATGAGGGGAAAGTGATTACAGGGAAGATATTTTTGATAAAATAATTAAAGAAACTCTCCCAATGAGGTAATACTGGAGAAGAGACTTGCACAAAGTAAGGAAACAAGCCACGTTGATATTTAGGGGATGATTGGTTCAGGCAGAGGGAAGGACAAGTTTTATAAAGGTCTTAAAGTGGGAGTATACTTGAGTTTGAGTGTCTGAAGAACAGCGAGAAAGAGTGGACAGAGCAGAGTGAATGAAGGAGGTAAGTTGTTTAGGGCCCTGCAAACCAACATGAGGATTTTGCATTTAATTTTGACTGTGGCGCTGGAGGGTTGACAACAAAAATATCTCATGATTGGTTCCATTTTACAAGTAAATTCACACGATAATTCCTAAGAACAGTAAAGATAATGAGTTTTTGAGTTCCCTATTTAACAGGGAAGAGATGAACTGTTTTGTCTTACTTACAGTAACTGTTGTTGCCTTACTATATGCCACATAACCCTCAGGATTGTCCACCGTGAATACCAAGGTGCCGTTCAGATCCGTTACAGTCACAGAGTTTTGAGCACTGCTAAAAAAGATGAAGTTAAAATAAACTAAGGCCATTCTTAGGAAAAAAATTAAGTAGCTTTAATACATCTAGCATTAGACTTGCCTTATTTGGCTTGAGGAAATTTAGCTCTAAATCTTAACCTTGATTATTATTTTGAAAGTCTTCGCTATATTTAGCACATCTGAAAGTAGCTACTTCTATAAAATAAGTTTACCATCTTTCAACATACCTGCCTTTGACCTGAATCTTAATGAAATGTTCATCACGCCAGACTTTGCTAAGTTTAAATTCATTGAATTGATTTTCAACATAATATGCAAGATTTTCATCTTTTTGAGATCCAGCCTCGCGAGGGACATATGAATTTTCATTCAGCAGCCTGGAGGAAAAAAATCTCTTTTTAAATGAACTTGTTTAATTAAAAATAAATATTTAACTGAAGGATCAAGCAAATTATTTCAATAGCATAACTCAGTATTATCCCTCATAGTTAAGATAGATAAATGAACCGTGACCCAAAACTTCGGGATCGACCAGATAGAGAAAAACTTAGAAAAAAAATTATTCCCAAAATCTTAAGTAACTTCAGACTTGTTAAAACCTCTTTATCCACCATAAAGCACTCTTTCATGCGCCCCATCCTAACAGTATATATCTGCTTAGGGTAGTTTTAGGGGAACTAGGTAGGTTCCAGGAGATGCACTATAAGCAAAATGAAAGATAGTACTACTGTTGGTGAAGTCAAGATGTATAGCTTCAATTTTTCCTACTTTTAAGCATTCTGAATCCCCAAAACTGCTCCTTGTTCTGATCTCTCATGGCTCTTTCTAAATGGACTAAGCATATTATAGGTCTTTGATTTTGTGTGTGTGTGTATGTGTACTATACTCTCATTTTATCTATAATGCCTATCATATAGTATACACAAAAATATTCACTAGATTAAGTAAAAATGCCAAGATTCCCCTTTTCTTTTTTTGGCAGACAGATTGGATAAAGGGCTTTCTTTATGAAGGAATTTAAAGAGTTTACATGTAATGTAAGAAGGAAGGGGAGGAGGAAGAAAGGAAGGAGGAAAGAAGAAAAGGAAGGAAGGAGGAAGGAGAGAAGGAAGGAGGAAGGAGAGAAGGAAGGAGGGAGAGAGAGGAAGGAAGAGAAGAAAGAAAAACTAAGAATTATAGTACCATTGCAACGGTAGGAAGTTGGCAAAAGGGAAAAGATGAATTTGTTCTTTACACAGAAACATGTGTCCATGGAAGATATTAAAAATCTAAGGACAGAAACCTTAAGGACATTTCTTAGAGTATGGGTTAATGGCCGAAAATCCACAGAAATCAAAGAATACTCTTCCCTGCAGATTTGACAAGAAAACAAACAAACAAAAAAGAAATCCAACAAATACTAGAGATACATCAAGTCAGGAAGTCAAGTTAGTCATGATCTAGAAGATGAAGGATACTGATGCTGTTATGGACAGGAGCAGAGCCCAGCATGACATTATAAAAGGTTACGTTTGAAAATCAGAGCAGAAGAAAGTCTGATAGCAAGCAATAAGCTACAAAGAACCAGATGGCTAAAACATCAAGGACCTGTGAATTTTTTTTTTTTTAAGGAAAAGGAGAGCCAGTGGTGCAATGGGTAATGCGTCTGACTATGGATCATAAGATTCTAGCTTTGCCTCCTGACTGGTTCAGTCCTCTTAAAATAAATAAATAAATAAATAAGAAGGAAAAGGAGAACCCCCAGTTCTTCCCTTCTTCCCCACCAGTACAGTTTCAATTCTTTACTGACTCCTCCCCCGTTTAGCTAAACATGGAAATCTCCCCTCCCTACTCTAAAAAGCCTTTCCTCAAGACTATCACCGTTGTTCTGTTTCACTCTACCTAATAATCAGTAAGTATTTGTTTAGATATTGAGGTTGAACTTGTGAAGTTGCTCAAGCTTACTTGATGGTGCTGGTGAACTCTGTGGTATCCAGTTTCTCTGACAATTTTGTTTTGAGGTCTGCCCAATATAAGCGAGAAGGTATTCTAGGGAAGTCCTCTTCTGGCTCCTCCATCCCTGGAGACTCTGTTCCTGCCAGTCTCTCACACTCAGCTTTTGGTTCTATACCTTTACAATAGCCCAAGTAGCCAATCATAAATCCTAAAGACAAAAGGTTTCAAAGCTGAACTCACAGAATTTCATTTATAATCTATCTTGCAGGGATTGATATTTTCAGCTAAGCCTTGAAAATACTGTTTTCTTTTTTTTCCCCAAGACAGGGTCTCACTCTGCACCCCAGGCTGGAGTGCAGGTGCATAATCATACCTTACTGCAGCCTCCAGCTCCTGGGTTCAAGCAATCCTCTTGCCTCAGCCTCCTGAGCAGCTGGGACTACACAAGCGTGCACCCACATCTGGATAATTTTTAAAATTTTTGTAGAGAAGGGGTCTCACTATGTTGACTGCACAGGTCTTGAACTCCTGGCCTCAAGTGTCCTACCCACCTCAGTCACCCAAAGTGCTGAGATTACAGGTATGAGCCACACTGCACCCAGCCCAAAATACTGGTTGTAACCAAATTCTAAGTAGTTTGACAGTAAATAATGCATCCCAATTTTGTACATTTTAAGCCATTTAATTCAAAAAATTATATAACTTTATTCCAAACAGGTACTTGTCCAAAGCATAGGGATCTTTTCTTCCCAGAAGTCCTCCTTGAAATCTTAGACTGAGCTTCTATGCTACAAATATCCTGTGCATATTTCTAGCATAATATTTGTATATTATGTTGAAATGATTCATGTGTCTCTCTTCTTCCACCAACTAAATTCAATGGCAGGTATAGAACCTTAGTCATGATTGTATTCCTAGTGGCACTTAAAAAGGTATAAAATATCTGCTGAGCTGAAATAACAGGCTTCCGAGAGTTTATAAGGAACACTTAAATTTTGAATGGCCATGCTTACCAATGAAGAAAAAGAGGATTACAGCAATGATTGCACAGATATTTCCATTAAACCTTTTTGGTTTTCTGACATCAGGCTTCATGTTATTGTCAGCATTTTCTTCTTCATCTGCAGCTAGTTTCATCTCCACATGACTGCTATCACCATCTACTTGACGAGCCAGACTAAATCGGGTGTATGACAATGGTTCTCCACCAAACTGAGATTTTTGAAGAGAAAAAAAAAAGAAAGAAAAGAAAGCATTATGAAAGACAAGAAAGGAATATTTGCAAAAAGTTTTGTCAGGTACTATACTGGGCCCTTATTATGACTTGCTAATACATTCGTTAGGGAAAAGAAGTTCCCCTTTCAAACCAACATTCTTCCCTGTGCCCAGTTCAGTCAATGGCAGATGAGGGCTAGATTACACACTGGTCTTCATCTCACTCAGTCTTTCTGTTTTGTATGTCTCCTACTAGATATTTTGATCAGTGCTTTATTTAGTTCATCTTATCTTCTTGGCTGTCCCCCTTCATTACACCCAAACTACCCTGAAACTGCTTAAAATATTTTCCATAATTAACCCTACCCAATCTAAATATACCCTTCCTTTGTAAGATCTGTTATGCCTCGAGACTAACAGTTCAAATATAAATGAATACCTGGTGATAGCTTTGGGTATTACTTCATGCTTACTGGGTGAAAGTCATGCTTGTATATTTCACATTCTTGTAGTCACAGAAATACAACTGAAAATATCTTACCAAGTTAGACAATGCTGATCTGGCTTGATCCATCATTCTGAAGAACCTAGCATTAGAACAGAGAATCAATATCTGGGACTTAAACAAGATTAAGACTCTGTCTCAAAAAAAAAAAAAAATTTTAAGGCTAAAGTGATAATACATTTAAATAAATGATCTGCCACACAGAAGAACCTAGCATTAGAACAGAGAATTAATTATGAAAGATACCACTATATCAGATTACTAGGGGTTTTTCATTACCAGGCTAGATTAATTGATTACTATGTACCAAATTTACTTTTAAATATATTATCACCTTTTTAGAAAAGATCTTGAACCAAAATATTTAGTTTACATGACAACTAAATGTAGTGTGATTCTTGATTAGATCCTGAATTGAGGTGAGGTGAGGTAGCAATGGGGACAGCTATGAAAGACAGAAACTCTGTCTCAAAAATAAATAAATAAATAAAAATAAATCCCAAAGCTTTAATGACCACAGTCAATATGCAATAGATCACATTCTTGGAAGCACAATCTCTTGCCCCTTCTGGTAAAAAGTGTTTATCACTGCCCCTGCACCAGAACAGTACAAACCCAATCGCTAGAGCCAGAACTAAAAGCCCCGCCCTGAACCAATTTTAATCACCCTTTTCTAGGAAAAAACAGCTTTCAAATGTAACACTCATCTGAACCACCCATTCCTCAAGTTTTCAAGTTTTAAGTTAATTTTTGGCCAGGCAAGGTGGCTCATGCCTGTTATCCTAGCACTCTGGGAGGCCTAGCAGGGAGGATTGCTTGAGCTCAGGAGTTTAAGAACAACCTGAGCAAGAGGGAGACCCCACCTCTACTAAAAATAGAAAAAATTAGCCAGGGGCTATGCACGCCTGTAGTCCCAGATATTCAGGAGGCTGAGGCAGGAGGATCACTTGAGCCCAGGAGTTTGAGGTTGCAGTGAGCTATGCTGATGCCACAGCACTCTTAGACAGGGCAACAAGATTAAGACTTTGTCTCAAAAAAAAAAAAAAAAAAAAAATTTAATTTCAAGGCTAAAGTGATAATACATTTAAATAAATGATCTAAATAAAGTATCTAAATAAATGTGATTGAGTGCAAGTTTGCAGAAACAGGAAGATATTAATAGAATATGCAATAATCATTATGTCTAACTAAAATCTAAGTAAGCTTTTTACTAAGAAAACATGTTATTCATATTTCAACCCCCAGACCCAAATTTAGACTATCACATAAATCAAATCAGAGAAAAAAACTGTGACCTAGGCAATTTCCATTTTACCCTCATTTAGCTCCACATCCATGTGAACCACAATAGCTCTATGACAGCCATAAAAATTACTCCTGAAATGTGAGTCATTTTTTCAAAATGACCTCACACACAGTAAAGAAGCTTTTTATTTAAAAGAGCCCCTTAATGAATTTTCTTCCAACTGAAATCACTCTAATTTATATGCTCTAAAAGCATAGGAGAAACTTTTCATACCAGTTATAATACCAGCCTGTCTATAAACCTGTTGTTCTGTTAAAATATTTACCACAACTAAAAGCCAAATAACTCCTAAGATAAATGCTGTAGAAGAGGCATGGTGCAGTGGATCATGCCTACAAATCCCAGCACCTTAGGAGGCCAAGGAGGGAGGATCACTTGAGCCCCAGGAGTTCAAGACCAGCCTGGGCAACATACTGAAACCCTGTTTCCACAAAAAAAAATTTTTTTTTAAATTAGCCAGGCATGGTGGCACATGCCTGTAGTCCTAGTTACTTGGGAAGCTGAGGTGGGAGGATCACTTGAGGACAGGCGGAGCCATGATCATGCCAAGGCACTCCAGCCCCAGAGACAGAGCTAGACACAGTCTCAGAACAAACACAAAATGAAAACCTTGGACCTGGAATCTTTTCCCATCCCTGCCATTATTCTGGTTTATCCTGAAGTCCTGAAGCCATTGGGCAAAGCTTGAGTAGTAGTGAAATTTTTTAAGAAGTGAAAAACTTGATAAAGTTTATCTCATAGAGCTGCAAGATCTAAAGCTAACTGGCTGTAGGTATTAAGCAAACTATTTCCCTAGACAACTATGCATCTGCCAGGTGAAAAAGAAAAGATTACATGAACCCACAAAACTTCTGCAGGGTCCTCAGAACTCATACTTACATACCCAGAATGACTTGACAAGGGACGGTCAGAATCTCCCTTAGCTTTAAGAGTCTAACTTTATGGGCCTAAAATGAAAGGGCAGGGGAAGAAATCAAAGAAAACAAGCAGAATCTTCATTCCCATACAGCTTTCTAAAATTAAACTGCCCAACTTTAAGGTCAGGACCACTTGAAGTCACTGCAGTTTATTTATGTCGTGTTCATCTGGAAGCACAGACAGAAGGCACCTACACAGAAGAGTTCCAAAAACCCTCAGAGGGTTAAAGTAGCTCTCATTGTTGTCTGCTTCAGGTTTAGCTGGGAACCTTGCTCCATTTCAGGTAAGTACACTATCAGAGGCAAATAAATGCCTCGCCTTAGGGCAAAGTCAGCCACACTGTTCTTCTCTATCTCCAATAATCTTCAACACAGGCTAGGTTCACAGCCACCATTACTTGACAAGAACATCCCATGGAAGAAAACTTAAAGGGTACTATGCTATATATAACCTTCTGATACCAATGACAAATTTTTAAACTCTATTTTTTTGTGAAGCATCTTACAATCCAAAACGGAGAAAAAAACCCCAGCAGGGCCTACAAGTACTTTACAACAGAGGTCCCCAACCTACGGTGAGTTGTATAATTATTTTATGATATATTACAATGTAATAATAATAGAAATGAAGTGCATAATAAATGTAATGCACTTGAATCATCTCAAAACCATCCTCCCCCGCCCCCGTCCGTGGAAAAATTACCTTCCATGAAAACGGTCCCTGGTGCCAAAAAGGGCACCTAAATTTAGTTTTCACAGTAGGTAATTTCTGGAAATCAGCTTAAATGCCTTTGTCAATGAGGTCAAATCCTCCAGCTGAGAGACAACTGAATCAGGCATCTAGTATTCCAAACTCATATGTAAGCTCAGATAAAGACATCAGGAAGCCAAATACTTCTGTAATAGCACAGTTAGTTTCCACTTTAATCTTATTACAAAAAAAAGGAAAAAACAGCAGGAATCAAGTCCCCTGGATAAGTGAAGTACCCAAGGTCACTACAATGCGCAGAGGTAACGTGTTAACCGAAAAGAGCTAACTCACAAAATACTATATTTTCCTACGCTTAAAGAACTGTCCAACAGACAGTGACACACCCGGCCTCTACGGTGTTTATCAATACAGTACAGACTTTAGACCATACAGCTAACTTCCAAATATCTTTTACAAATAAGTCTTAATTCTATCGGCTCCCATCCTGTAGCAAGAACTGCTAGCAAAATTCTTAACGTGAACACCTGCGGAATTGAGTCGGACTCTGCCTTGGGCAAACAGAATCCACACACAAGGCCAACAGGCAGAGCCTAGCCAGAAAGATCGGGTTGTACCGGAGTTCAAATGTACCGTTTACAGAAATCCTCATCTAAATGCCCGCAACTCGTAACCCAATCGGGGACAGCTCTGTCCTTTCGGCGGTGAGACCAGGGCCCGCCCGGGCGCTGAGCAAGAGAAGGGCTGCCAGCCCAAGGTCACCCATGCACCCCTCCAGTCGTTCCTTGGGGCGACATCCGGGACCAGCCACGTGCTCGGGCGCAGGCCAGTGCTGCCGCAGCGTGGCCGCCCCAGCGCTGGGAGCCCGCAGCCTAGGGCCGGCCCAGGAGGGCCTGCGGCTTTCAAGGGCGAGCTAGAGAGGAACAGAGATGGCCGGGGGCATGAGGAGCCGAGAGAAGAATGGTGGGGCAGAGAGCAAAGGTGGGGTACACCTCATTTCGCCCAGAGAGCCCTACTAGAGAAGCCATCCCCTTCCGCGACCAAGGCGGGCACAGAAAGGGAAGGGAAGGGACGCCCCTCTCCCCACAGCAGCCCCACCCCCCTGCACCTGCAGCCCGCTATTCGCGCCGCCGCAGCCCCCTCCCCACTAGCTCGAGGGCCCCGCTCCATCCCGCGCGCGCCGCCCGGAGCCGCCGCAGCCTCCCCGCTCCCCGTGCGGTTCCAAAGGCTGCTGGACAGCACCGAGGTGACCGCTCGAACCAGCCCAGCCGACTGAGGGGAGGACGTGAGAGTCGACTGAGCTCCGGCAGCGGCGCGTCACTCACACAGGCACCCCCTTGGTCCGCCACTGTAGAGGCCACCACCCGCGATCCAAACGCTCTCTCCGGATGGCCACCCCCAACCGGCGGTTTATAGCCTGGCCCCGCCCCTCCCGACCCCCCGCCGGGAGGTTACGTCACTTCCTGCCTCACGTACAGAGGGGTGCTCTAACCTACCCGACCGCCTGGGGGAGGGGTGTGAGCGCGCGCGGGGCGGCGCGAGGTTGGAAGCAAAAGGCGGCAAGACAGCAGGTGCCCCAAGCAGTTGCACAATTGGCAAACCGGCCTCCACCGCGGCGCCCTCCTCTGCACTAGCATCCTGGAGCCCTCGGCCTAACCTTGACCGACCTCCAGTCCTTGCTGTGCAATGTCAAATGGGTTAGCGTTGACTCCTAGATGTTGGATACTTGCACTGAAATAGTTCCTTAAAGTGTATGTCCGGGATGGAATTATTAGTAGATAGCCACTAAAGCCATACTATGCATATATTAAAATATTTTGCAGCCTCAGAAATATTTCAGCAAAAAGGACAAAGAATCAAAAGCAAATGCAAATTCGTATTCAGGGTGTATACAAACCACTTCAAGACTATCAGAGATATTTACATAATGTTTAATGTGTGAGGGAATAAAAGGGAAAATATAATGTAAACAAATGATTTAATAGGATGACATGATTGTATATTAACTTTGGGTTCATTACCATTATTGTTGTGATAGGATTGTGCAATGCATAACAAATAAGATTGAATTCTTGGTCACTTTTTAAGCTCTTTCCAAACATTGACACCTTCTCCCTCGGTCTGGTCATTAACCTGCAGGCCAGGGAGGGAGATAAGTTTACAAATAGGTACAATTCTAGAAAAGGATCCTGACCTTGAAAGGACTGCAGATAACAGGGCCACCAAGGATATAGAACAGTCCTTTAAGATGCAAATCTGTTTCCTGGGCTCTGGCTCCTGCTTTCCCCTTATTTCTAAAATAGGAAAAGTACTTGAGATTTTTCCCAGACTCTTTTCTTTATCCCCATTCCCTAAAATCTCTCTCCCCAAAGAGAAATATATGAGCAGGAGCATCGCTGCACCTTAATGGATCTACACGGGAAAAGGTTAAGGACGGACGCGGATTAGCCACAGAGGGGCCCGCCTTGAAATTCAGACAGTAAGCATAGTCCCCTCCGCTTTCCTTGATTGGAAGTATCTTTTAAAAAGAAACAAGCATTGCTAGTATTTCCAGGTGAAAATCTTACGCCCTCATGGAGAAAATGGGTTTAGGAGATGGAGGTCAGAACCATCCATGTATTTAAAAATCCAAATAAAAAAGTTATATTCACTAAAATAAAACAGTAAAAATACTAAAGAGGATATCGATTATATTTTTATTTTCCTGCTCTTATTAGAAATAACGACCACTGCAATTAAATTCCTTTTATTAATCCTTTCTCACTAGTTTTGCAGGATCTCTCTCCTTTGCAATTTCAACTAAATGAATATAAATTTGTCTTGCTTTGTTGCAGAACCTATACATACTGACAATTTTTCTTTGTCTTCTACTCCATACAAATGTTCAAAGATTTTATATTTTGGCCAGGCATGGTGGCTTATGCCTGTAATCCTAGCACTCTGGGAGGCTGAGGCAGGAGGATTGCTTGATGCCAGGAGTTTGAGACCATCCTGAGCAAGAGCGAGACCCCATCTCTACAAAAAATAGAAAAATTAGTCAGGCGTACTGGCACTTGCCCGTAGTCCCAGCTACTCGGGAGCTGAGGCAGGAAAATTGCTTAAGACCAGGAGTTTGAGGTTGCATTGAGCTGTGATAACGCCACTGGGGCAACGGAGTAAGACTTTGTCTCAAAAAAAAAAAAAAAGCTTTATATTTTATCTGATTTTTGTTTTTGCCATTCTTATATAACATTACCTCTCATTTCCAGAGATCTAGTAATTTGGATGCTTGACATGAAATGTTTTTGCAAACTTTATTTAACATCCAGCATAACTGAAGTGAATACTATTCAATTTCCAACCTTCCACAAATTGTTACATAACATTTACTTTACCCTGAACTAAAATTCTTGCAGTTTCTGAAAGGTACACAAATATAATAAAATTTTCACAAAGGAAACCAGAGGTTGGTAAGGAAAAAACAAAAACACCTTGAGTTACGGGGTGTGGGGAAAGAACAAAGCCTGGAGAGTCAAGGAGCTGTAGTTCTTAATGTTCTTGATCCTGGGTTGTATCAGCTCTAAATTGGAAATAAAAATACCTGCCTCACATGTTCTCTGTGAGTTGAAATGGGGTAAGGCAAGTGGAAGCTCCTAAAAACAATGACCAGCACATAGTAGACTCTTCTTGGTCAGCATTGGTTGAGTCAGAGTTGGGGTTGGGTGGAGCAGAGACAGACAGGAAGGTGACTTGGAAGCCACCTGCAGGCGGAAATAGGATTTAGGTTCCTGAAGAGGAAAAGAGAAGGCATTTCAGCAGAGGAGAACCACTCACCTGAAGGCTGTGAAGTAAAAATGAGCCTGTGGCATGTGTTAAAAATCCTACTCTAAAGAAATACTTGACAGCTACTTCAGGGGCATTACTGGTGGAGAAGAGAGTGCAGGGCTCATCACCTGCAAAATTCTCCACCCACCACCCCAGAGATGAAAGCAGAGTCTTGCTATTTGATGAGAGAGAAGCCGCAGGAAAAGCAAACCACTTAACCACTTGTGAAAAGAGCCCCAGTCTGGAAGTCAGTAACTGATCCCAGACCTGTCTCCAGCTGTGCTGCAGAACCAAGGACAGTAGTGGCTCTACGCCTCTGTTTCCCCATTGGCTATGAAGACACAATACCCCTTTATTTCCTTAATTCCTTTACCAGTGAATTAAAAAGTAGGAAAGCTCCTTAAACTACATTATTGTACAAATGTAAAGTGTTACTAGATCACAGCCCTATCTAAGTGAGTAAATGTGGTGGTGATGGGGGAGAAGCCTAGAAACTGAAAAGTTCTAAGCAACTAGCAATAGCTTATTGCTTAAGAAAGAAAAGGGAAAAAAGAAAGTTGTCTTCAAGGCTTTTAAATGCTCAACTGCAGAAAAAGTGAATTGGTCTTTGATAATAGCAGAACTGAAAAGGTAATATCATCATAGAGGGGCCTACTCTGTTACAGAGGGGGAGGGGTTTTAGTTTTTATACAAAGGCATGTAGTATGTTGTCTTTTACATTTGAACACATTAATCTGTTTATTTTATATATGTTTTATCATAATTTTTTAAAATGCCATTAATCTGTCAACTTAGTAATCAAAGATCTAAAACCATTTGTTCTTTCTGGGGTCCAACCTGTGGCCCAAACAGTAGATAGAGTCTCTTGGTGTTTCTCAAACATTCCACAGACAAATGTCCATCTTACTTCACAATTCAGTATACACATGTGTATGTCTGCGTATGTGCATGTATATATGTAGGTATGTGTGCATAATCACATGATACTACAATAAAAGTTTTTTGAAATACCCTTGCTGTGTGTTCCCTCTGGAATTTTCTATCCTATTTAATTGTAAAAATGCTAATTTCAACCTATTCGATTGATGGGCTGTAACCTAGGTTTGAATACCATAGTCCTGGGCCATTTCCTTTCTCAGAGCACAAAGTCTTTTTAGTGAATAAGATAAATGACTTGCTCAAAGTTAAATTTCTGGGACTACAGGTGTGAGCCACTGGGCGTGGCTGCCTTTGTATGGCTTATGAGCTGAGAATGGCTTTTGCATTTTTTAATGGTTTTAAAAAGTCAAAAGAAGAATAATGTCTTATGGCACATAAAAGTATGTGAAACTCAAATTTCGGAGTCCATAGGTAAAGCTCTACTGGAACACAGCCACACTTATTTCTTTACATACTGTCCGAGGCTGCCTTTGCACTACAACAGCAGAGCTGAGTAGTTGTGGCAGAGACTGTCTAGCCCACAAAGCCTGAAATATTTAATATCTGCCCCTTTATAGAATCAAAGTCAAGGTCAGAGCATTCCTGTGCTGCTTCCCTCCCTCACCTTCTGCCCATCCCCAGGCAATCTCTCTCAAGAATTTTGAGTCTATCTTTCCCTTGCTTAAAAAAAAAAAAAATCATTTATCATATAATTATGTACCCTAAAACTATGTTATTTAGTTTTGATTGTTTTTGAGCTTTATGAAAATGGTATTGTACTGTATGGAGACTTCTGTGACTTGCTTGAATCACTCAAAATTATAAGACTCGTTTAAAAAGAAAAAAAAGAACAAAGTTAAATTTCAACTCCCAAGTTTTCTCCCTGTTACTTTGCTCACTGTTTCAACTTTCTACCACCCTACTTCAGCCAATATTGATTGAGGTTTTATGAATTGGGAGGCAAAGTTAGAAAATGAAGTCTTTTCAAATGCTTGCAAATAGTGACACACTGGTCAGTGATGGCAGAACTCTGCCTGTCTGTCACACGGCAGGGCATGTCTTCATAGCAACCTTTGTGGAGACCACTCTAACCTACATTCAGCACTGATTACAGTTCCTATTTAACATGCTGTGTCCATTTTCTTTACCTTGGAATCTTAAGCCTAGGGCATCACTTTAGGACTGGAATTATAAAATAAAATTGTGGAACTCTGCCACATTGGAACAGGATGCATTCCAGAGAATGGCTGGTAGACCATCAACTCATAGATTTGAGGTTTGTACTATTTTCCATTTTATTTTGCATATTTTTTATTTTCCACCCTTAAAAATGTACTTGGAAACCTT
>CM052436.1:56021606-56051888 GCA_028533085.1 Varecia variegata
GGTCAGGAGTTTGAGACCAGCCTGAGCAAGAGCGAGACCCCATCTCTACTAAAAATAGAAAGAAATTAGCTGGACAACTAAAAATATACAGAAAAAATTAGCCAGGCATGATGGCGTATGCCTGTAGTCCCAGTTACTCGGGAGGCTGAGGCAGAAGGATTGCTTGAGCCCAGGAGTATGAGGTTGCTGTGAGCTAGGCTGACACCATGGCACTCTAGCCTGGGCAACAGAGCAAGACTCTGTCTCAAAAAAATAAAAATAAATAAATTTAAAAAAAAATTAAAAAAGTAAAGTCCAGGACTTAAAGGTTGCAAGGCCAGCAGGAGCTGCAAAGGGAAAGAGAAAACTGGGAACCGGAGCCAATCCTGCTGAGCCAGCTGCGCTCCCCAGTTCAGGCGGCCGCCCCTGCCCTTGTGGTCAAGATCCCAGCTCCAGCCTTGACTTTATTCAAGTACAGGCTGGTTTTCCTGCAGGTGCTGAGATGAATCAAGCTGAAGTTGGTTTTGAGATCCACATGGAGCCTAGACTCTAGCCCAGTGCTTCTTAAATTTTAATGTGCATATAAGTCACCACCGGGACCTTGTTAAAATGCAGATTCTGATTCAGAGGCAGGGGAGGTTTTCATTAGCTGTTCTCCAGCACTCCCCACAGAAAGGGCACGCTGTGTGGCCAACTGGAATGAAAGTGGTTTCTGCTTGGCAGCCATTTTTATGTAGCTGTAGTGGCCTGTTATTCTACAAAGCATTTCAGTGGACAAGGGCAATTCCTGGGCTATCACAGCTTAAGTTACATAGCCCTTAGGACTATTCAGTGGCTAGGGGTGGTGGCTCACACCTGTAATCATAGCACTTGGGAAGCCAAGACAGGAGGATTGCTGGAGTTTGAGACCAACCTGGGCAACATAGCAAGACCCCATCTCCACAAAAAAATAAAAACATTATCTGGGTGTGGTGGCCTGCACCTGTAGTCCCAGCTACTCAGGAGGCTGAGGCAGGAGTTCCAGGCTGCAGTGAGCTACGATTGCACCACGCACTCCAGCCTGGGCAACAGAGCAAGACCCTATCTCTAAAAAAAAAGACCATTCACCTCCTTTGCTAGGGACACACAATTACCAAACAATCCACTCAACCTAATTTTTGAGATGATTTTCCCTCCTGAGAAGACACTAGACTCCAACAGGAAGATCTGGCCTACACGGTGGTTCTCTTGTTTCACACAAATTAATAAATAGGTCTTATGTTTTGTGACGTTGGGTAGCAGATTACCCGATAACCTTGGTGAACTGATAAAATGAGTTTCTGAAACCAAACCAGAGGAACAACCTAGACCTGTTGTGAATTTGATCCAGTTCCCTGGGAAAACCAGCTGCACTGCATAGACAGTCTGCACAGACTCTGCTCTAGAACTTTCCCTGCAGACAGGGCCAGGGCTGGAGCAAGGGTAGGATTTTTCTAAAACAACCAAACGTCATCCCCATCCCAAACAACAACAACAACAAAGACAAACAAAAAACTCTTACTGAGAAAGTAAAGGGAAACAAATACTAAAACACTACTCTTCTCCCGTCCCCCAGCCCACTCACACCTTCATAAGGAATGAAACAAACAGATCAGAGTATGCATTTGGGGACCTAGATTTGGAGTCTGGTTAAGGTCAGCTTCAGTGAGGCACCAGCCCTGACCTACTTCCTCTTCTCTGCCTCTCTGAGTTGGCAGAGGGAGGTGGGTTCCAGGCAAGGACACTCACACTTGGAGGGCTGGTCCTGGCACAGTGCAGGGGAGATTGTCATCTTGTGCCTGGGAATGGGCTCCCAAGATTATCCTTTGGTGGGTGGGCCGGGACAGAGGCTCCCCCAGCCAACCCAGCCCCCCCTGGAGACCGAGGCTCTGCTGAGGATGCACTGACCTCGCCAAGCCCCTGATTCCCCCACTGAGGCCAGGCTCTCTGCACTGCACCTGCAGACCTCCTCCAGCCTGTCTGGACATCTCTGTGTGGTTAGCTCCTGGAAGGCCAGCCCTGCCTCTGACCCATTTCTTTCTGGCCACTCAGCACACACACTGGGCTGGGTCACGAATGGCCCTAAACCAGCAGCATCCATGCCCGAGTGGAAGGGGGCACCTGCCCCGGGCTTGTCTGCATTGCATTGACTCCCTCTGCCAGAGAGACTGAATTACCCCATCCTGTTTCTTTTTTTGGCGGGGGTGCAGCAGGGAGCCAAGGTCTCTGTCTGTTACTGGGCCAGAGTGCAGTGATGTCATCATAGCTCACTGCAACCCCAAACTCCTGGGCTCACGCTCTCAGAAAAGGATGATGAGGAACAGAAAAAACAAAGAACGAAAAGTGAAGGGAAGGAAAGAAAAATTACAGAAAATAAAAGTAAAAGAAAGGGAAGAAAAGGGAAATGAAAGAAAAGGGAAAGCAAGGAAAAGTAAAAAAAAAAAAAACCCCACAACAACAACAAGAAAACTGCCTAGTTTAGGGGACAAAGATCGAACCCATAAGATTTTCTGTTCTTTACTTTTTTCTTAGAAAAAGAAAAAAAAAAGCGAAGTCCTTTGAGCCAATGTCCAAGGCAGACATTGAAAGCAAGAGGTGCTTGTTGGGGAGTGGTTAGACAAGGGCTGCGGGGAGTTCAGAGGAGGGACCACTGTGACCTGTGAGGTCTAGGGGGGCTCCTGGAAAGAACAAGACGCGAGGCGTCCTGAAGGTACCATCCGGGCAGGCTGTGAGCACTTTCATACCCCACCACTGGAGCCTAGAAGGTATTCAAAAGAGCTCATAGACATAAAGAAGGAGCTTTGGGCTGGGCAGTGGTTCACAGCCTGTAATCCTAGCACTCTGGGAGGCCGAGGCAGGAGGATCCTTTGAGATCAGGAGTTTGAGACCAGCCTGAGCAAGAGCAAGACCGCATCTGTACTAAAAATAGGAAAAATTAGCCAGGTGTGGTGGTGCACGCCTGCTACTGAGGAGACTGAGGCAGGAAAATCGCTTGAACCCAGGAGTTTGAAGTGGCTGTGAGCTAGGCTGACACCACAGCACTCTAGCCAGACTCTGTCTCAAAAAAAAAAAAAAAAACAAACAAAAACGAAGCTTTGGAACCAAACAAGCCTAGATTGGAATTTCAACTTAAATTCTCTAAGGTCTATAGCTGTAGCACCCTGGTTTCATCATAAATTCTTTAAGTATCTTAGAGATACTTACCTCTAAGTATCTTAAGCTCTCTAAGCCTCCATTATCTCTTATCTGTAAAATGAAAATAATAATGTTCACAGGTTTAAGCAAGGTTGTTTAAATAATAGATAATTCAGCACCTTAGGAGGGCTCCAAATAAGTTAGCTGCTGCTGCTGCTAGAACTTCAGGACAGAATGACTAAGCTAACTGTGACTTCAGTTTCTTCTCCCCAAATCTCTTACCCTCAGCTACCATTCCGGGCAGACTGCATTTGCCCCCATGCTCTGACTTCCTCCCCCACTCCCTGCATCCTTCCCCTTCTCCACATTCTCCATCCCAGCCTGTGGGGACTCTTCCATGAGGGTCACCCATCCCTGCCATCTGCCCCTCCCCTCGTTCCCAGATAGGTTTTTCTTCACTCCATCTCTCCCCTTCACTGATCACAGCTTCCTGACCTCTTGTCCTAATACCTGTCAGTCCTTCTGGATCTCTTTAAAGCCAGTAACCTCAATGTGATGTTTATAATATTTGCCCCTATCACAGATCTATCTAAAAATCATCTCCACTAGGAATTCAAAATTAACAAGAAATGAACTATCTTGTCCTATGGCCTTTCAACCCAAATGTATATTTTTCCTACTATAAACAACAAAATCAAAAGAGATAGCTAAAGCGTATAATATCTGTAGGGCCCTATAGCATGGTACCTTCTGGATTATTGGGAAGAGGTGCAAAATATACATGGCCTGGGAAAATTGAGATTATAAATTTAGTGAGGAAAGACTCTTTCCTTTCTGTGATAACAGCCCTTTAATGTTAGCAGAATGGGATGTCCTTGGATTTAATGTTAATGCTGATGTTTATAAAGTTAGCCATTGGCCAGGAGACTGATAAAATTAATCAAAGGGTCTATATCTCCCTTCCAGGCACACCCTTACTTTCCTGCAGTTTCCCACAACCTTAAATCTATCAGAGCAGTAAAGAAGAAGATTAGCAGAAGGCTATAAACCAATTCTCGGTCATTTTAGCTAATAGGTCTTCTATGATAATGTACAAGAACTTTCATTCGTTGCTGGTGGGAATGCAAAATGGTAGAGCCACTCGGGAAGACAGATTGGCAGTTTTTTATAAAGCTAAACATAGTCTTATCATACAATCCAGCAATCACACTCCTTGGCATTTACCCATGAAGGAGCACAGGGAACTTTACCCCAAAATATGGCTCCCTGGTATAATGAGTATTTTGAATTAAAGGCCCTTGGAGATCAACAAAGACTGATTGTACAATGATAGTTGTGTTTAAATAAATAACAACAACAACAAAAAAGCCTGGAGAAGATTTTTCCCCTATCTACATAAAGACCAGAAAGTCCCCCCCAGGAGAACAATTGTTTTTCCTCCTCCTCCCTGTTATAATATTACCTACTACAGAAAAGAAGACCAAGAATGCAACAATGACTGAACAAACTAGGACATTATCTGTCTCTGAGGCTCATTCAGTTTCCACAGAGAACCATTTACAAATGAATCTCTGTTCCTAGATCTATTCATTCTCCTTGATAATCATTTATTGCCCCTCAACAGAATTACCTATATCCCCCATCTTCCCCCTCCCCTCTGAAATAAGGGTATTTGAGCTCCACTGGGATAGGGGGTAATCACTCTGTGGTTCTCCATGTGCATGTTAATAAATTTGTATGCCTTTGCTCCAATTAATCTGCCTTTTGTTAGTTAATTTTTCAGTGAACCTTCAGAGGGTGAGAGGGAAGCTTTTCCTTGGCCCCTATACCCAACGTGTACACAAAAACCTGCACACGAATGTTTAGAGCAGCTTTATTTGTAATTTTCAAAAACTGGAAGCAGTCAAGATAGCCTTTGATAGACGAATGGACAAACAAACTGTGGTACATCCATCCACACAATTTAGCAATAAGAAGGAATGAGCTATCAATTCACATAACAATGTAGAAAATGTTGCTAAGCAAAATGCATATTAAATGCATATTACTAAATTAAAGAAGCCAGTCTTAAAAGTCTACATACCATATGATTCCATTAATATGAAACTCTGGAAAAGGTGAAATTATAAAGACCTAAAATACATCAGTGGTTGCTAAAGGCTTAGAGGATAAGGTGGGCTGAATAGGTGAACCATATATGATATTTTAGGGCAGTAAAACTATTCTGTATGGTACATGAGACTATGCATTTATCAAAACCTATAGAACTTTACAGCACAAAGAGTCAACCTTAATGTATGCCAATTTAAAAAATCAAGTAGTAGTTCAGGGAGTTCTGGAATAGAATGCAGACTCTAGCAGCATTCTAATAGAATGCAGAATAGAATGCAGAATCTAACTGTGTCACAAACATATGACCTAAACTCACTAAAGGGAGTGGAGAAGAGCTGACCTAAGTGACTTGGAAATGAGTGGAGACTGTAAGACTAAAGACAAAAGGAATTGTAAATAAGCACTGTACATAAGCCTTTATCCTGCTCAACAGGATTCCTCTTTCCCCGCTCCTACAACCTGTTTTGCCAGGATGGTATATGAGCTTTTGAATGCCTTTGGAGAGTGGGTAATCTCTCTGTGATTCTCCGCATATGTATATATACGTTAAATAAATTTGTATGCCTTTTCTACACTTAATCAGCCCTTTGTGAGTTGATTTTTCAGCTAAACTTCAAAGGTTCCCTTTGGCCCTTATACTATGAACAACTATACGCCAACAAATTAGATAACTTATGTAAAATGGATGAATTCCTAGAAAGACACAAACTTCTGAAACTGACTCAAGAAGAAATGGAAAATTTAAATAGACTTATAGGAAGAAAAGAGATTGAATTCATAATTTTAAAACTTCCCACAAAGAAAAGCCCCAGGCCCAGATGGCTTCATTGGTAACTTCTAACAAGTATTTAAAGAAGAATAAATAACAATTCTTTATAAATGCTTAAAAAAAAAAGTGGAGCAAACAGTCCCCAGTTCTTTCTATGAGGTTAGTATTACCCTAAAATCAAAACCAAACACTTTGTAAGAAAACTACAGCCCAATATGTTTTATGAATATGGAGGCAAAAATTCTCAACAAAATACTAGCAAACTGAAATCAGCAACATAAAAAGGAATATGTGACATGATCAAGCAGGACTTATCCCAGGAATACAAGGTTAGTTTAATATCTAAAATAAATTAATATAATATACCATACCAATAGCATTTGAAAAAATTCATGTTTTTTTCATGATCAAAAAAAAAACAACATTCAACAGCTGGGTGCATGCCTATAGTCCCAGCCACTTGAGAGGCTGAGGTGGGAAGATCACTTGAGCCCAGGAGTTTCAGTCCAGCCCAGGCAACATAGTGAGACCCCATCTTATAAAAGAAAACAAACAAACAAAAAAACAAACAAACTTAAGGGAACTACCTCAGTCCAATAAAGGGCATTTACAAAAAACCCACAGCTAACATACTTAGTAGTAAAAGACTTTCCCCTAACATCGGGAACAAGACAAAGATGTCCACTCTCACCTCTTCTATTCAACACTGTACTGATGGTTCTAGCCAAAGCAATTAGGCAAGAAAAAGAAATAAAAGGCATTCATATTCTAAAGGAAGAAGTGAAACTATCTCTCTTTGCAGATAATATGATTTTATACAGGGAAAATCCTAATGAGCCCACTAAAAAACTGTTAGTATTCACATGTATATTTCCTAGCTCTGTCCACTGAGAGGGCTTAGAAACAATAATATGCAGGCAGCAATGAGCATATCCAGTGCCTGGATCTTGGTTTCTAATACCATTTCCCAATAAGAAAGAGCCAGTCTCCTTGGAAAAATGGCTGATTCTAAGGCTGATTCTTATATATATGTTCTAAGGAAATATATAAGATGAATCTGGGGCATCTTCTAGTGCCAGAAAGTAAGGAAGAGCTCAAAGTACAAAATGGTAGGGATATGTCTATGGACATGGGGCCAACTGAAGGAGTTCCCAATGGCCAAAGCTGTAATAATTTGAGTAAGAAAATAAATAGCATAATACAGGATTATAACCCAAAGTGTAAAATAAATATTCATGAGACTCTATTACCATAATTAAATGATTGACTAAACAAGTAAATGAGGAAGAATAGACAAATTTTTTGTACAGAAGAATTCTAGCTGATATATTTACATATAGCGTTAGGGAGGTGGAGCATAATTCCCTACTCCTAAAGGTGGGTTGCATATAGTAACTTCCTTCCAAAGAATACAGTATGAAAAGATGAGGGAAAAAGTAACTTTATATATTTTACAAATAGTCCTTCAATCAGATAATCAAAGTCAACACCAACAAAGACAAATCATGTTAATAGTACATATCTTAGATATGATATGATGTAAATAGCGCCTTTGGTCTGTGGTTTTCTGCCTCGAAACCCAAAACCCCAGTCTAATCATGAGAAAAACATCATGTAAGTCCCAATTGAAGGACATTCTACAAAATATTTCATCCTCAAAACTGTCAAGTTCATCAAAAATAGGAAAAGCCTGAGAAACACATTCTAGAAGAGCCTAGGGAAACATGATAACTAAATGTAATGTGGTATTCTAGATGAAATCCTAGACTAGAAATGGAACATTAGGTAAAAACTAAGGTAGTCCAAATTAAGTATGGACTTCAGTTCAGAATAATGTATCAAGGCTGGGCACAGTGGCTCACGCCTATAATCCTAGCACTTTGGGAGGCCGAGGTGGGAGGATTGTTGGAGACCAGCCTGAGCAAGAGTTCCCTGTGTCTACAAAAAATACAAAAATTAGCCAGGTGTGGTGGCATGCACCTGTAGTCCCAGCTACTTGGGAGGCTGAGGCAGGAGGATCACCTGAGCCCAGAAGTTTGAGGTTGCAATGAGCTGTGATGACGCCACTGCACTCTGCCCAGGACAACAGAGTGAGACAGAGCAAGACCCTGTCTCAAAAAACAAACAATCAAATACAAAGAATAATGTATCAAAATTGGTTCATTAGTTGTGATAAATGTACTACATTAATGTGATAACAATAGAAGAAACTGGGTGTGGAGTATATGGGAACTCCACATTATCCTTGTAACTTTTCTGTAAATAAAAAAAAATTCTAAAGTATAAAGTTTGGCTGGTTCGATGGTAGTGGGTTATCAGAACTTATTAGCATCAGTGTCACTAAAGTTGGCATCCAACCCCCCACTGCTAAATTTGACTGGCTTTAAAAAAATAAAATAAAATAAAGGAGAAAAGAAAAAAAGATTTTAAAAAAAGAAAGTATAAAGTTTATTTAAAAATATAGGCTGGGCACAGTGGCTCATGCCTGTAATCCCAGCTACTCAGGCGGCTGAGGCAGGGGGAATCACTTGATGCCAGGAGTTTGAGATCAGCCTGGGCAACATAGCAAGACCCCATCTCAAAAAATGAAAATAAAAAATACACACACACAAGCACATAGTTGCAGGAAAGAAATAGAAGGGAAAAATACCTAAAAGTTAGTAACAATAGTTTTTAAAACCTTTTTCTTTTTTTTTTTTTAAGCCAGTTGAATTTAGCAGTGGGGGGTTGAATACCAACTTCAGTGACACTAATGTTAATAAGTTCTGATAACCCACTACCATTGGACCAGCTCTTTTTCTTTTTCCATTAAGTGTTCTTTAATTAATATGTATTACTTTGAACGTGAAAAAATACTATTTTAAACCATGAAAATAGAAAATGATTTATCTGTTTAAAATATAACCCTGGCTTTCTCTTCCTACTGTGTTCTATCTACTACTATTCTCTAATAGGATGCACATCTTTCTCTTATGCTGAACATCATGCAGATAGATTTGTGTGGACAGTTAACTTATACTGAGCACATACAACGTGACATCCACTGTGCATTTATCGTGTCATTCAGTTGTCTTAACATCTCAGTGAGGTGGGTACTAATATAATCACCATGTCCATTTTACAGCTGAGAAAACTTAGAGTGGTTAGGAACTTGCCCAGCTAGTAAGGGGAGGTGCCAGAATTTGAACCCAGGTCCACTGACTCGAGCCCATGTTGGCCTGTGCTAGGATGACAGGCATAGCCTGGGTGCTGGGTAATATTCAAGGTTCAGAGTGATGGCAGAAGAGTGGGTTGGCAGGTTCTTGGTGGCTCTGGTTGGCAGCCTCACAGGTCACAGCCACCTCGGGGCTCCTGGCTCCCCCAGAATCCAAACACCGTCTGAGTCATGGGGCTGGGATGAAGTCTTCCCTTCCCTCCTCAGCAGGAAACCTCCTTCTTCCCAGGAGAGAAAGTTAGGGGAAAGGAGGCCGTAGCTCACAGAGTCGCTGCATTGCACAACGTGGACATTTGTAAGTGGTGCCCTGGAGTTGCACAGTCTGAGATAAGAGAGGGACCATCCCAAGGAGGGAGCAGAGAGAGCTACAGCGTCTGGCGACCGAAGCTTGGGCAGGACAAGTGAAGCCAGGTTTCCCACCACTGAATCCCCTGTGCTCCCACCATGCACGTGCGCTATTGCGAGTGCGCACACACATGCACATACCCGTACACGCACCCCGCAGTTCCCATGCAGCAGTGCTTCTGAGCCCGGGATCCAGGGTGGCCCCAACACAGAACTGCCACGAGAAAGCCGAGAGCAGTCCCGGTCAGGACCCCCCATTAGCGCTGTCGAATGCCAGCTTGACAGCAATGAGAAAGAGACACAGCTTTACCCTGGGACCGCAGAGTCGATATCTCAAAGCTTCACTAAATTCTTCTTTAGCATCATGCTGTCTGCCTTCATTAAGGGACGTTAGAATGAAAAGTCACATGAAACTCAATATTGAGTTTATCATAGGAGCTATTATAGAAGACAGCAAGCCTGGAAATTTTTCTAGGGTTTCAGTACCAGAAAAGGCTGAGCTTCTCCTAAACAATGGGGTTGTTTTGTTTTAGACACAATTTTAATAGCTTTTTTTTAAACTGAAGTATAACATACATACACTAAAGTACACAAACCTTATGTGTATAACCTTTTAAACGTTCATACCAGATTTCACCTGTGTAACCACGTTCTGGATCGAAATGGAGAACATTATCAGCATCCAGAAGCCTTCCTCTTGCCCTTCAGTCCACGCCCTTCCCACAAAGGTAACCAGTAGTCTGACGTCTATCATCATGGGTTTGCTTTTACTGCAGAGGTTCTGCCACGAATCTTGTTTCTGATTTTTCTTTCTCTGCTGTAGCCCCAGGAAGCTCTGACTTAATTCTGGGGTCCATCCTAACACTGTGCAGGACTGCAGGGTACGAATGTTTCAGACAGAGGCCCTAATACCCCTCTGGTTTCATCATATTTTCCTGTCTCTTCAATAGGCCCAAATGGTTAAAACAACAGACTTGGAGCCAGTCCGACCTTCTGCACTGCCATCCACCAACCATATGACCTTGGGCAAGATACTTAACCTCTCTGAGCCTATTTCCTTATCCATAAGATAACACCTAACTCACAGGGTTGTTCTGAGATTAATAAGATGATGCGTGTAAAATAATTAGTCCAGTAATAGCCTATAGTAGTTCTCAATAAATGGTAGCTATATAGTAATAAATAAAAATTTATGGCTGGGTGCAGTGACTCACACCTGTAATCCTAGCACTCTGGGAGGCCCAGGCGGGAGTATTGCTTGAAGTCAGGAGTCCAAGACCAGCCTGAGTGACAGTGAGACCCTGTCTCCACTAAAAATAGAAAAAATTGGCTGGGTATAGTGGCATGTGCCTGTAGTCCTAGCTACTTGGGAGGCTGAAGCAGTAGGATGGCTTGAGCCCAGGAGTTTGTAGTTGTTGTAAAGCTAGGCTGATGCCACAGTACTCTAGCCTGGGTGACAGACTGAGACCCCATCTCAAAAAAAAAAAGAAGCTATATTTATCTCCATTGCCACCTCAGATCGTCTTTTGGAATGATGTAGGGGTAAAAATGAATATAAAACTCCTAGGTAGCTCAGACTTTCCCATGCACCTGTGTGGCATGTTATTTTTCTATTAGACAAACACAGAGGAAACCAAAATGTAATGAGAAGGGTGCCTGGTAGGACAAGGGAAGTCCCTCTGTGGGGACTACCTGAGGCTGAATAGAGCTGCCTCACCCAAGGTCATGCCCTCCCCGAGGACAGCCAGCATACCTGCAAAGGGCTGTCCCAGCTCCAGAGGGTCACCTCACCTGAGGCCTTTGTTACCAGCACCCCAGGCCAACCTCCCTCAATCCTGCTGCCCTGCTTCTTCCACAAGTATTAATCCTGAAGGCATCCTTGATAAACTTCCTGCAAGCAAATCTCTCTCCTGGTCTGTTTCCCAGGCACCCAACCTCTGACAGTTGTAAGGCTGGGGTATTAACCGGCCCTCTCTGACAGTCTGATGTGTGTAGCCTTCCTAGTTCCTCTGACAGGGCACCGTCTCCTCAGGGATGCACCCAGACCTGGTAATTGGTAGAAACTGGTCAAAGTTAGAGACTGGGAGAGAATAGAGAAATTCTAGTGTTTCCTGCATCAATTCCCAAACTTTCCTCCTCCACTTCTACTCAAATGAAAAAAAAAGTAATTTTTTAAAAATCCCACAAATCACTAGAGAGGAACAAACCAAATTATACTTCTCAGAAGTACTAGGAATTGAACTTTCTTTACTCTGAAAGGATCTTTAGTAAAAACTGAGTTTTTTGTTTTTCTCCTGAAGTCTCAACGTAAGCAAAAGGGGAAAACCCACCATTTGCTCTGGGTAAGAAAAGCTGTACAAATCTTCAAGGTTAGTCATGATTTTAAATGTCAACAACGACAAGTTCCTTAGTGTAGTTCTACCTACAGGGATCTGAGCTAAGAGGGAACACACACCAATGCGGCACATTCCAGCTTGCAAGATGAAGCTAAAAACACCACCTAAACTAATAATACCTATTCCCTGGAATAACTTTCAGGTCATTGACTTAGCTGTAGATATTTTTAAAATGCATTTGTAGTGGTTCAGTTGAGGAGAGGGGCTGGGCAGCAGTAAATCTTACCAGACTCAGGGGGGACTATCTTAATTTCTAAAGAGGGTCCTCAAAGGTCCTTGACTCGGTTGATAGTTGTGTATACATAAAATGTGACCATGTCTTTAAATTTTTTACATTTTTTTTGTCATAGTCGCAGTATTAGCTATTTACTTGGATAAAATTTCCTCTAGTATATTACTGAGGTGTCGGTTGGGGCAGGGTGCTGGCAAGTGGGGGAGCAGGTGAGAGATGCTCTCCTTTCCGTGGAAATAGCTCATGGTCCTCTGGTCTACACTGCCAGTTTTTTATTTACCTATTTTTAGAGGAACCTGGTCTTGGGTCTATCTACCAAGCACATATGATAAGCTATTGTCGGATAAGAAAAGTTCTGCATTTCCAACTGACACCACGAATGATAGATGCTAAGTTTCATGTGTAAAACTACTCTAGTTACCAAGATCATGCTGCCTTTATTTTGATATAACTTAATTTTATTACTTGCTTCAATTCCCACCAGAATCAAACATTCACTTTTCTTGTATATGTTCTAGAATGCACTTACTACTTAAGTAGGCTATCCTATTAACCATTCTTGTGCACTATATAATTATTAAATATCAAGGTAACCTTTCTTTTTCAAGGATTTATTGGTCTGTGGTGCCTCTACCTCAGTATCTTTTGGTTGGTTACTTTTAAAAACATTGTAAGATTTGTGCACATCATTACATTTATTTGCTCACTTAGGTCCCTTGAGCATAGGGTTAGGACAAAAAATCCCTAGAGGCCTTCTCTTCCCTCCCCATCATGTGTGAACACACAAACCAAGAGCCAGCGAGTCCCTCTGAAGAGGGGTAGCTGCTGGTATAGGATTTAAAAAATATATTTTCTGGGTAAGATTAAAAGCATCTACTTTTTCTTTTTGTGACTTTTAATAATAGCATCATTTTACATAGATAAAGTAGGACTTGGAACTTAACTGGAGGGAGCAAAGGTTGCCACACACAACTGTGGAAGCTTAAGAGCAGAGGTCCAGGCTGGGGTAGAAACCCCAGGGGCTTCATGTTGAGAGGCTGCCTTGTTTTCACTTAGAATTTAATCCATTATATTTATATTGGTTGAATTTATTTATTTATTTAGTTAGTTAATAGAGATGGGGTCTCGCTGTACTTCCCAGGCTGGTCTCAAACTCCTGGCCTCAAGCGATCCTCCCAACTCGGCCTCCCAAAGTGCTAGGACTACAGATGTGAGCCACTGCGCTCAGCCTGGTTGTAACTTTTTAAATGGTAACATCCTTAATATCTATAAGGAACTTTGATACATCTATGCCATGCGTATTATACAATTATTTGAAGAAAAGAGGTAGGACTCTATGCATTGATAGCAAATCACATCCAAGACATGTTCAGTAGAAAAAGCAAGCTGCAAAGTGGTTGCCTTTGATGGTGGGGAGAAGCAGGTAGTAGGAGCTGTGGAAATTGACAGGAAAGAGGAACAAGGAAACCTTCTGGGGGGTGGAATTCTACATCTTGTCTTAAGTTGTGGTTATGTGAGTTTATACAACTCTGGCTGGGTGTAGTGGTTCACACCTGTAATCCTACCACTTTGGGAGGCCCAGGTAGGAGGATCATTTGAGGCCAGGAGTTCAAGACTAACTTGAGCAAGAAAGCAAGACTTGTCTCTACAAAAAATAGAAAAATTAGCTGGGTGTGGTGGTGTATGCCTGTAGTCCCAGCTACTCGGGAGGCTGAGGCAGGAGGATCGCTTGAGCCCAGGAGTTTGAGGTTGCAGTGAGCTATGATTACACCACTGTACTCTAGCCCAGACGATAGAGTGAGACCTTGTCTCAAATAAAAAAAAAAAAAAAAGAATTCATCAAATTAAACAATTGAGAACAGTGAATTTTATTGTATGTAAATTATACCACAATAAAAGAAAATAAGCTGCCAAGTAGCATATTTAATGTGATTCCATTTGCATTATTAAAAGAGAAATATAAATACTTTGTGCTTACATATGCTTAAAAATAATTCCTGAAAGGACACATAAAAAATTATTAATAATGATTAACTCTGGGGAGAGGACCAGGGTGGGCAGACAGAAATTTTTATAGCCTTCTATAGTATTCCAGATGTTTGCCTTCTCTATGTATATTTTATATATATACATATATCACTTTTTTTTTGAGATAAGGTCTTTCTCTGTGGCCCAGGCTACAGTGCAGTGGCACAATCATAGCTCATAACAGCCTCAAACTCCTGGGCTCAAGTGATCCTCCTGCCTCAGCCTCCTGAATAGCTGGGACTACAGGCACAAGCCACCACACCTGGCCTTTATTCTATTAAGTACCATTTTGTTGCATTAGGAGTCTGGCTCCCTGGGGACTGCAAAGGGCTTTCAGAAGCCTCTGCTTAAACCTACACAATAATGACTTAAAAATAAAAATAATTTTTCATATTGGATGAAAAAGAACTTCCCCAGTTAGTCACCTCTACAAATTCAAACATAATGGGCTGTTAACTTTGAGTGGTTTTTCTAGAGTGGCAATGGGAGGCTTGTGGTAAGCCAATTGTTTGGACTTAATAATCCAAACATGGCCCAGTTGATTTTCACCATGTTTTCACCTAGTTGTAGAAGCATCTAGTCACATGGGTACCACACTTGTTCTTTTATTTATTTATTTATTTATTTTTTTGACACAGAGTCTCACTCTGTTGCCCTGAGTAGAGTGCCAGGGCTGTGGCATCAGCCTAGCTCATTGCAGCCTCAAACTCCTGGGCTCAAGTGATCCTCCTACCTCACCCTCCCGAGTAGCTGGAACTACAGGCACATGCCACAACTCCCAGCTAATTTTTCTATTTTTTGTAGAGATGGGAGTCTCACTCTTGCTCAGGCTGGTCTCAAACTCCTGACCTCAAGCGATCCTCCTGCCTCGGCCCCCCAGAGTGCTAGGATTATAGGCGTGAGCCACTATGCCCGGCCCATACTTGTTCTTAAACACTTCTCTCTACTTGTGAAAAAGTAAAGGATCATGACAGGATCTTAAGAAAAATTTCTGGACCATAGCATATCTCTGCAGAGAAAGCTAAGTAACAAAATAGAATGTGAACAAGAACTTGAGACATCACCTTGCCCCACACCAATGTTCACCAAACTCATTTCAAAGAAGTGAGTATGGGAATCCCAAAAGGCCCACAGGACCTATGTAAACCTCTCTTTATATGTGAAACTAATAAATAGGGAAGGCAGAAAATATGTGATGGTCTCCTTAACAGTATACCTCTAATTAATGATTCAAAACTTTAGCAATCTGTAATTTTCTTTTTCTTTTTATGCAAGACCTACTTCTAGATAATCCCACAGTAGATACTAAATAAAACCTTATGAAACTGAATTGAAAGAAGTAAGCTTTGTTTGTGTAGTAATGGGGGTGTTTAGAGAGTGCATTGTCCATAAGTTAGTATAATAGAAAGAACAAGCACCTTACATCACCTTAAAAAATAAAAATTCCAGGTGGTTTGAAGATGTAAATGTGAAAGGCCAAACTATAAACCTTTTAGAAAAAAACAATATAGAAAAACATCTTTTTTGACTTTGAGATAGGAAATGACTTTTAAAATCAGACACAAAAAGTGCAAACCATAAAAGAAAACATTGATAAGGCTGGTCTGAGCGCAGTGGTGTTTACAACTAATTGCTCACAACCAGTTACAGATCCCTTTGTTCCTTCTCCACTCCCACCGCTCCACTTGACTAGCCTTAAAAAAAAAAGAAAGAAAGAAAACATTGATAAATTCTATTCCATTATAATTAAGAATTTATACTTACTAAAAGATTCTGTAAAGAAAGCAAAAAACAAGCTACAAACATATTTCTGACATATATAACCAACAAATTATTTGTATACAAAATGTTATAATTCTTTAAATTCATATATGTTATATATATTTTGAAACTATATTATACAACCCCCCAGTCTGAGCATGGTGGCTCACACCTATAATCCTAGCACTTTAGGAGGCCAAGGCAGGATGATTGCTTGAGCCCAGGAGTTGGAGACCAGCTTGAGCCATATTCCAAAAATATAGTATCCATGTCCTTTTCTTTTTCTTTTTCTTTTTTTTTTTGAGACAGAGTCTCACTCTGTTGCCCGGGCTAGAGTGCCGTGGGGTCAGCCTAGCTCACAGCAACCTCAAACTCCTGGGCTCAAGCAATCCTCCTGCCTCAACCTCCCGAGTAGCTGGGACTACAGGCATGCAACACCATGCCCGGCTAATTTTTTCTATATATTTTTAGTTGTCCGGCTAATTTCTTTCTATTTTTAGTAGAGACGGGGTCTCGCTCTTGCTCAGGCTGGTCTTGAATTCCTGAGCTCAAACAATCCGCCCGCCTCGGCCTCCCAGAGTGCTACGATTACAGGCGTGAGCCACTGCACCCAGCCCATGTCCTTTTCATTCTAGGACTTTTTGAGGATTTATTTGTGTCATGAGAACTTAGGGCAAGGAAGTTTGCTTCCTCTCCAAAACACTGAGGGGAAAGGGACTTCCTGGAGATAAGATTTGGCCCAAGCAACTCTGGCCCAAAGGGCACAAGCCATGCAGTCCTAGTGCCCCATGGGACAAGGCTGGGGGCATGGTCCCCAGGAGTGGGGACAGCAGCCCTATCCACCTTGTCCCACTCCCAGAGTCAAGGGCTCAGAGAGCAGGGCAGGGTTCAGCAGACCCTGGGAGTAGGGGCCACTCTGGACCTCCTGGGCTATTGGCTGGCATGGGGGCTTCAGCTGGGGCCAAGGGAGGCCCAGAGCCAAAGGCCAAGCAAATGGTCTCCCTCTCTTGTCTTCTTGCACCCTAACTGCCACCTTGGCTCCTAGTCCAGGCAGGTGCCCTGTCAGCTAGACATGTGCAAGGAGATGGGGCATCCAGGCTGTGTCTCCCAGGATGGCAGCTGACAGGGAGCCAGACAAGAGGTCACGATGGGATGCCCCAGTTTCCCAAAATCCACATGGCAAATAACTGCAGGGCTTCTGCAGGGAATTTCATGAGAGGAAGCTGATCCACAGAGCCGGGGGTTGGTAACTTCCTCCATGTGAGCCCCTGCTAAAGTGTTCCCACTGTTCTGGTTTTTAAACCATACAAGCATTGCCTTCTACGTCAGGGAGACGAACAATGTGCTGTGTCAGGAAAATTTATTGCAACATCGTCCTCAGGATTAACATGTCTCTTTACTTTAGGTCTTTATTTACCTTTCTGCCAGGTTATCAAAGTATGACGTGGGGAATTATCCTGGTGCTCCAGTGACCTGTCCCTGGTTCTCAACCGATCAGGCTTAAAGCAAGCACTAAGACAAGTCCCTAAAGATAGAACAATAGGTTACACATTCAAGTGCTGACATTTTAGGAAAGTACAGGCAAAATCTGGAACTTTCATTAGAATATCTGTAGAATTATCCCTCATATTTGTCCCAGTGGATTCTTTCTTTGATGGTTAATTTGGAAATGATTCTCATGGAGCACTATTGAAGGATAAATTACCTGTAGTCCCAGCTACTCAGCAGGCCGAGGCAGGAGGATCTCTTGAGCCCAGGAGTTTGAGGCTGCAGTGAGCTGATTGTGCCACTGCACTCTAGCCTGGGTGACAGAGTGAGACCCAGTCTCTAAAAAAAAGGAAAGCATAAATAAATCTTTAGTTCAGCCCTTCCTATCCTTAAGAAGTTGAATGGCTCTAGAGCAGTGTTGTTCCATAGATGTATAATACAAGCCACATATATAATTTAAAAGCTAGTAGCCACATTTAAAATTAAAAAAAGAAACCACTGAAATTTATTTTAATAAAGTATGTTATTTCACCCAGCACATCCAAAATATTATCATTTTAACATGCAACCAACATAATATTAATTCGTATTTTATATTCTTTTTGTTGTATGAAGTCTTCAAAATCTAGTATGTTTTTTTCTTCTGAATACACAATGAAAAATCTGGTATGTATTTTACACTTGTACCACTTCTCAACTCAGAGTAGCCACATTTCAAGTGCTCACGTGGCCAGCGGCCTAACACAAGTGTAGAGTATCAAGTCTGAATTTTACAGCTGGGCCTTCCAGATCCTTCTTAACTTATGCTCTGTGTACTGATTCAGGCATATTTATCCTTACTCTTGAACAGAGAGAAGGCACCTTAGAGAACTTCCCTCTTTACATCTAATCACGGAGAGCCCAGGGATGGGAAGTGACTTGCTCAAGGTCAAACCAAGGCTTTCTTGACTTCTAGAACAAATGGATCATTTGAATCAGTTAAATGCTGTCACCTATTTAAAAAAAATTTCCTGGAGAGAATTAATGAATGAATGGTTCCTCCTTGACTTTGCTCAGGGTTTTTGATGGCCCCAACTTCTGACAACCTGGTGCTGAGGATTGGCCGTCCCCCCAGCCAGCCCCGTGACTGTCTCTGCGGCAGGGCGAGCTGGCCTTTGGGTGGCTATTGCTCTCCATGCCACAGGGATTTGTAGAAGGTCACCCAAGGGCAAGGCTGGAAGCTCCATGCAAGATGCAGCCACCAAGTCCCTGTTCCAGGGAAACCTAGGTCTCCCATGTGCAACCTCTGCTCTGAGCCCTTTGCACTGAGTCACGTAATCTTTATGACGGCCCTGTGAGCAGGTGCCTGATACTGTCCTAGCTACAGAGTAGGAAACCGGAGCACAGAGGGAGGAGGACACTTGCCTGGGCCTGTGAGTGATGAAGCTGGGATTGGAACCCAGGCCACCTGGCTCCGGAGCTGAGGGTCTTAGCACCCCCACCCTCACCCTGTAGTTCTGTACGTTATCACTGTGTCATGTGACTCTGAGACGAGACTGTATCGTCTCGGCCAGGTGGAGACACACATGTCTGTGATCTATTATCAGAATCCTTTCAAACTGTGATGAATGCGCCAAAGTTTATTTCAAAATACCTGTAAGCCTTTCCCTCACCAGCCCTGGCCCACAAAATACCTTTTATCTTCAAACAACTTCAAAGCTTGTTTGTATTCTTTTTTTTGTTTTTAAATAAAAGTTTAGTTTCTTAGGAATTCTGAAAAAGTGTTAAAAATAATCAGTATGGGCTTAAGGAATTTTATCTGTAACTTCCTCACTCTGGGGGACAGTCCCTACTCATGGGCTTCAAACACTGTCTCCTCAGTTTGCAGGGAAAGGAGGCTGTGTCATCCTGCAGGCCCAGGGGTTTCTCGTTTGTTCTGTTTGATCCGTGGCCATTTGTAGTAGGGGGGAGCTGGGGGTGCTGGGCTGAGTGAGAGCTCGAGGTCAGGAGAATGCGGTTCCAGTCCGGCTCTGCCTCCAGTTAGCCGCGTGGCCTGGTCAGGCCACAGCCCTTCTCGGGGCCTCAATTTCCTTATCGGTACCACGTAGGATTCGGTGAGAAGCTCTGACGTGCTAGCACGGGTGGGTCCTTTGTGAGGGATCCTGACCTTTGTCGGGATTTTCCCAACAGCTGCTGACATTCTGTGTGATCGACCCTCACGCAGAGGGTGACTAGTTCCTGCAAAGCAAAGAGTCCCCAGAGAGGGCCCACACAAAGGTGAGAAGTTCTTTGATGAACAAGTCTTGATACTGATTCAGGCTCCCTCTCGGTGGTGCTGGGTCCCTTCCACTTGTTCCCCAAACTCGCCTTTCCTCATGTGGCCTAATCACCTTGATATTTGTAACCTGCTCGATTTCTTCCGGTTCCAACTTCTAGCCCCTGGCGTCAATTCTCCGGCTGGCTCCCTACTGCCCACTGAGCCAAGGCCATGCTGCTTTTTTTATTTTTTCCTGACTGTGGATTCGTCTAGAGAGACATTTCTTTTCTTACCACAGCTCCCCAGCTCTCGCCTCCAAGCCTCTTTGAGCGCCATCTCTCTCCTTGAGGTGCCCTTCCTCCCTTGCCTGACTGGCGAACTCTGACTCATCCTCCAAGACCCTCCTTGAAGAGGGTTTTCCAAGGAGCCTTTCTTACCCCTCTGGGTAAAGTGAGTCATCCCTCTCTGGGCTTCCACCGGGTCCGACGCTGATCACTAGGATTTCAGAGCTATCACTGTATTAGTCTGGGTGTGTTCGGCTGCAAGTAACAGAACACCTCACCCACAGTGGCTTAAACAAAAGAAATACTAAGTTCTTTTTCAGTCAACTGACAGTGGACTCTTTCAAGTGGGTTCACCAAGGACCTAGAACTTTTTCCTTCTGTCATCCTTAGTGTGTTGGGTGTGCCTTGCCTCATGGCCACAAAATAGCAGCTGCTTCTTCAAGCATCCAAGAAATAAAAAAGCGGGTCAGGGGAAAAGGGCCTTTTGTTCATTAATGCATCTTTTTTCAGAAGAAAAATCTTTCCCAGAAGCACCCAGCAGAGATTTGCTTACATCTGACTGGCCCGTACCAGGTCATGGGCCCGCCAACCAAGACTAATCATTGGCAAAGGGAAATGGGATTGTCGTGACTAATTTTTTTTAGAAACAGGATCTCACTCTGTTGCCCAGGCTAGAATGCAGTGGTGCTCATAGCTCACTGCAGCCTTGAACTCCTGAACTCAAGTGATCCTCTTACCTCAGCCTCCCAAGTAGCTGGGACTACAGGTGTGCACCAACACACCTGGCTAATTTTTTTTCATTTTGTAGAGATGGAGTCTTGCTATGTTCCCCAAGCTGCTGTCATGATTAATTTAGACCAATCATGAACCATCCCCTGTGGCTAGGTATATTGACATCCAATGACGTCAGAGTTCTCTTGTCAAGAAATAAAAGGCAATGAACATTGGGGAGGTGTTTTGGCTCAGTTTCCCTCAAACCTTGCTACCTTGCTAGTCAAAGTGAGGTCCACACACTAGCAGCATGGCATCAACTGGGAACTTGCTAGAAATGCAGATGATCAGGCCCCACCCCACACCCAGTGAATCTGCATTTTAACAAGATCCCCCAGGTGATTTATGTGCTGCCAAAGTCTGAGAAGTACTACTATTACCTGAGCTGAGTTTTAAGTTCTCGTGCGTTGTTGGGATTTACGATCCAGGCAGGGAGAGTAAGGGAAGAGGGAAGTCAGGCAGGGAAGGATGTGAAGAGACACAGCTGGCTACTCGGCCACATGGGACATCTCTGGAGAGCATGGTGGGCCACAGAGGAAAACCACATCTATCTGGCTCTGCTCACCCCCCACCTCTCACTGGTCAGAGATTGCTCCTCCAAAGTGAACCCATCACACTTCTGCATTCTGACACCTGGCCCTTTAGGGAGCCAACTCTTAGCCCTGCGGTATGGTGCTTCTCAGGTCTGAAGTGATCAGGGAAGCCGGAGCCTACAGGCCTGGGCAGTGGAGCTGCAGCTTCTGCCACAGCAAGTACAAATGAGGCCACGCTGGAGACTGGCCCCAACCAGGGCTAGGCCAGGACAGCAGAGTTGTTAGTGGACAAGAAGGTGGCAGATGCATCTGCAATTCTCCATGAGCCAGTGGCCACGGGCTTGGGAGACAGGTGAGGCTGAGGGAATTTGAGGAGTTGCAGCCAACATGTCCCATGCAGTTGACAATCCACACTGCCCACCCCAGGGCCCTCGCCTCCTTGCTACTTGAAGGCAGGGATTATGTCTTCTTCATCTCCATAGAGACCTTGGTAGAATCCATATGGTAGATTCTCGACAAACCTGCTTCAGTAGATGAGGATGCCTTTCTGCGTGTAGACTCCTACACCTGCCTTTGGCCTTCTTTCTTCCCCTTGGTATCTACCCCTGCACTCTACCAGTTGCTCCAGTTTTAATTATTTGACCTGACCAGGCACCTTTAAATGTCTACACGCAAGACCCGACTCTCTCAAGTACTTGAGTTCAAAGAACTCTTTTGTCCTTAAAAACAAAATTCCTCCCATAGTCTGAAATCATGAAAGGTTTTGACTGTCTGGACATTTATTCACTTATGAATAGTTCTGTTATAAATGTGGCTTTTATTGTGAGCCACCTCAAATACTTTCTTGGAAGTAGGTGTGGTATAAATAATAAATAAGTGAATGAATATCTGGAAGTGTGGCTGTTTTTATTTAATCTTGGGAGAATGTGGCTACCTCTGTGATAAGCCCCTCTGGCTAAGAGGAAACAGGATAGCCTGGCCCCTGTCTCGAATCCAAAAGCTGCAGGCTGACACAGAGGACAGTGGGGGGGGGGAGGGGGACAGTTGGGACTCCACTTTTTGGTGCAGCTTCTTGTGTGCAGTATGCCAATTTTGGAGAGGGAAAAGATCTGAGGCCTCATCACTGCCCTTAGAACAACTGCCTATGTTGAGGGAAGGCTCCGTCTGTCTGGGCCTCAGTTTCCCCAAGTGTATGATGATGGGTGTGGGTTAGATGGCCTTCCAGGGCCCTTTGAACTTGGCTGATGTGTGTGTATCGGGGGAGATGGTCTAGGGGGAGTTTCCCAAGGCCGGTGGAGCTGTCCACTGGGGCTGGAGGAAGAGGCAATGGCACCCTGGTCACCTTTCCTCTCAACCACTTGTGGCCTTGGCCCCCTCACAAGAGCTGGGAAGAGGGTCCACTGCCCCCTGCCTGCCATAGAAGGATGGGGTTCCCACTCTTGAGGCTGTTCTCTCCTTGGCAGGAGGCTCAGTGACAGAAAGCCCCTGGCACTCCTGCTCTGTGCTTTCAGCTCCAGGGACTCCCCTCTGTGCTCCATGTGGGTTTGGTGGCCAGCCCCTCCCCCCAAGCCTCGCCAGGACAGAGCTGGCAGGTGGGAGCAAAAGTGTGCAACGGGGGGAGGGGGGAGTATACCAAGGACAGCAGACAGCTCTCAAGGGCCTGGGAGTCTGAGGGGACTCCCAACTGAAGAGAGAGCAGCCCAGGAGGCCAGAACCACCACGGTGCCCCGGGGGCAGGGCGGGTGTGTGTGTGTGTGTGTGTGTGTGTGTGTGTGTCGCATTTTGCTTCTCCCATCCAAGTACTAACCAGGCCCAACCCTGCTTAGCTTCGATCCTGCTCTGCTTCGGAGATCAGACAAGATCGGGCATACCATACGGTGGTATGGCCGTAGATGCATTTTGCTTCGGGACCATGCACGGCAGGGCCAGGCTTGCTGAATTGAACTGAAGCATGAAGAGAAGGGAAGGGCCGTGGGACGTGCCTGTTGGAAAGGTTCCGTCTTCTCACCTCCCAGCCTTGCCTCGCCTTACCTTACCTCGGGTGTGGTCACCCGCGTGTGGCTTTTCAGGACTAAGATTGAAGGGCAGCCGGGAGCCAGCTCCCCAGTCCTCTGACCCTGGCCCTTCCCTGCTCTGAGGCTTTGGCCACAGTCCTGGGAGAAGAGGCCAGTCCTTGGACTAGCCTCCAGGGGCCCTTCTCCACCATTCCTGAATGTGCCTGGAATCCTGTCTGTACAGGCCGCAGGCTGAGAGATAACCCCGGGACTGCCGGGGAGCAGGACACTCAATTACGGCAGACTTACAGCCTAGGTCACAGAGAACAGTTTACCAAGCGCCTTCCTGCTAATTTCATTTAGTTGCTGCAGCAAGTCGGCAAGATGGAACCCATAAGCTCTTCTCCATTTTACAGCTGAGAAAACCAAGGCCCAAAGAGAATATTCCTTTTCTGTTGTTGCTGTAACAAATTAACATGAATTTAGCATCTTAAAAGCACACAAATGTATCAGGTTCCTCTGGTCAGAAGTCCAGGCAGGGCATGGCTCAGCTGCCTCCCGAGGCCAGAGGCGAGGGTCGAGGCTGTGCTCCTTTCTGGAGGTTCTGGGGCTGAGTCGGTGTCCGGGCCCGTGCAGGCCACTGGCAGAGGTCATTTGCATGTGGTGTGGGATGAGGTGCTTCCTTCCCTGCTGCCGGTCAGCTGGGGGTCGCTGTCAGCTTCTAGAGGCCGCCGGCACCCCTGGGTTCAGCTCCTTCCTCCATCTGCACAGCCAGATTGAGTCCTGCTCGTGCCTCACATCTCTCTGATTCCCGTTGTATCTCTCCTCCCTTCTGCCTTTATCCAGAGCAAGTTTTCTGCTTTCAAGGGCTCGTGTGATTAGACTGGGTCCACTGGGATCATCCGGGACATGACCTTAATCACGTCTGCAAAATCCATTCTGCCATGCAATGTCACACGGTCACAGGTTCTGGTGATTAGGAGACGGGCATCCTTGGGGACCATTATTCTGCCTCCCACAGAGCGGTTTCAAAGCCTGTCACTCAGCTAGTAAGTGGCAGAGGTGGAAGCTGAATATCTTCTGGCGATGGGACACGTATCCTTTCCAACACGTCCCAGCTGCCTCAGGAGCTTTTGGGGCATCATTTAAGTTATCCCATTTTCTGGGGGAATAAGACACACCCAGCTAGCCCAGGAAGAAAAGTGTCTCCAGAAAGAGTGGTTCTCAGGCCCTCAGTCGCTGGGACGGGCACCTTGCTCCCTGGGACTGTCTGGGACTTTCTCTGAGATCCAACCTAATTGGTCCAAGACGGGGGCTAAGTTAGGTCTGCCTGTGTGTCTGAGACGTCTCCAGGGCCTCCAGGAAGGCCTCACACCACAGGTAGACGGACAGTGTACATGGGCAGCACACTGCCTCTCCCTTCCAGACTGCACAGAGAGAGACTGAGCTGGAGATTTCAAAACAAACTGGGACTCAGGCTGCGGTGGGCGTGATCCAGCCTGCCTCTGGCCCCCAGTAAAAGTACACTTCTTCTTTCCCATCAGGAATTTCCTCCTATTAACACGTTAGGTTCTAAATACCTTTTGCTCATTCATCTTTCATTCGATAACTATTTATTGTACACCTACTTTGTGTGGGGCACCGCGCTCGGCACTCCAGACACAGCAGTGAGTATGCACCCCCCGGGGAGCCTGCGTCCGTTTGGGTGAGGGAAGATGGACCATAATGCATAGACACATCATGTGGTGTGTTAAGAGCTGTCATGTGATAAGGGCGTGAGGACTGCAGGGCTGCATACGGGGGACAAGGTGGGCCCCGTCAAGAAGGTGAGGTTTGAACAAAGACTCAAAGGAGCTGAGAGATGTAGCCAAATGGACACCTGAGGTCAGAACATCTCAGGTAGGGGTGACAGCCATGCAAAGGCCCTAACGCAGAGCAAGCCTGATGTATTGGAGGGACAGCCCCCAGAGTTGGAGAGGGTGGCTGATATAAGGAATTGGTTTCACTTTGAGTGAAAAAGGAAATCATTGTTAGATTTTGATTGAAGGATTGACTTGAGAAAAAGGTCTTGGGTTTCCATGGAATACTCATGCAGTTGGAAAGCGAAGGGTCTGGGGATTGTGTGATAAACCAGAGGTGATGCACACGGCTGGGCTGGAGTAGAGGCTTTATGCAATGTAGCCTTAGCAGAATTGCAGGAGGCTGAGGAAGGGGGGCCCTGGCCAGCTCAGTGGGATGAAGGAGTGATTGCTGTGTAGACTGGGCTCAGGTGGGACATCTGGAGGCCCGTGTCAGGGTGCATGCCCTGGCAGCACCCAGGCTTCTTAAGCAGACTGGATGGGGACAGAGCTTGAGACTTTCGAGGGTCTCACAACTGAGTGAGCTACACAAACATCCCGGCATCAAGACAGGAGGTGGAAAGCCCCTCCCCCTAAGTCAGGGTATCAGCAACAGGTCCAGCTTTGTGAGGGGAGCCAGCCAGAACCATGTAGCTTTTGGTATGTGAGTCACCAGCAGCAAAGCCGAGCAAAGTCGTGATTGTCTCGTGGGACCTTCAATGAGGGACATCCGAGAAGGGTGTGTACGGCCAGTCCTGGTGGGTGGAAACAGTACAGGGCCTGCTGTGTCCAGCGTAAGGCATGGCAGTGTCCCCTTTGTGCCTGGTGCTGTCTTGATTATGTTAATCAACACAAACCACGAGCTTCAATCCCAACTCTCTGCCTTTCCCTTCCAAGTGCTCTCCCCCATGAGAGATTGTGCTCCACAGATGAGAAACTCTTTTTCCTTGAGGGTCTTCAGGACAGAGCATGCTGTGGGTGGGGGGCACCTGCGTCTCTGCTGGGCAGCAGTCAGTGGTCTATCGAGGGGCCACAGCCCAGCCAGGGGAGCAAGGAACTGGGCCCAGGAGATGAGGCTGGGAGGCCTTTCTCTACAAATGTCTAGGAAACTTGTTCTTACATACTCTGGTTTCTCTTCAGATCATGTCAACCTTTTGCCTTTTATTATACTAAAGATTTCCATGGAGAGGAATAGTTATAAGCCTTTACCCAATTTGTTGAGCCTTCATTCTTTATGAAAAAATTTTTAAAAATAAGAAAGAAAAAAAAAAAAGAAAAGAAAAATAAGAAAGAAAAAGAAACTTCATTCTTGATGGTAAATGAAGAGTTAAGGACCCCAAAGGAAGGGAATGAGTGATGCCAATTATGACTATACATGAATTGAAGTGCAGAGAAAAAAATATAGAAGCATGAGTGGGTTATATTTCCAGGGTGTGGGTTTATTGGTGATATTTTTCTTCCTTCTAATTCATATTCATTCCAGGTATATATTTTCATATCTTTCAAGTGCCCTGTAATGAGAGAACAATAAAATTATTATATTTATAATTATGGTGGCAGAAAATTTAACTCGGTGTAAGAAAGAACTCCCTGAATGGGGACTGACAAGAAAGGGTCACCAGAGAGGAGGCTCTGCCACCCCTCCATCCTCCTGGGGGACAGACACCCCAGTGCGGAGGAGGCTGGCACTTGCATGGAGACCTGGGGTAGAGCAGTTGATTTCCACCCAACTGACAGCCCTGAAGATCCTGCCATCAGGAAATCAGTTTTGTGTTTCTAATCCCATTATCCCTGCACCCAGCAGACTCAGCCTTGAGTGTACTGAATGAACTCTAAGCTGATTAGAGCCAGTGGATTGGGTTTCCTTCCATGTTTGGAGAGTTCTCATTTCCTACGAGGATGGATGGGCACCAATTTCTCCCCCAGGGATACTGGTCCCCAGAATTGGATATGCTTTTCCCTTTATTTCACACCTGCCTAAACCCCAACTCCAGAGTATAGTCTAGATCTTATTTATCTGTATTTACATTTCATATTTAATATCCAAGTCATTTATATTTATTGCAGAAAATTTAGGGGAAAACTAAGCAAAAAGGGAGAAAAATCACCTGTAGTTCCACTGCTCAGAGATAACCAATATATTTTTGTCTCATACATACATATATATAAAATTGTCAAAATGAAAGAATATCAAACATATAGTGCTATTTGGGAAGATGGTTTTACATGAAATATACATCTTGAGTAGTCTTTCAAGGCTATAAATGTGTGGGTCCATGAATGCATTTTAATGAGCACATACAATTTCATCATATGTACCAATCATCATACTAGCACATACTATTTCATCATATGTACCAATCATTACTTATTAATAGCTACTCCTCTATGGTTGGAAAAGGCTTTTTCCAACTTTTTATCATTATAAACATCCTTGTACTCATCTTAGTCCTCATCTTTGCCATTATTTGCTTAGGCCAAACTATAGAAGATAAATTGCTAGTTTGATGGGAATGCAATCTTTTTAATGTCTCAATCTTTTATGTCTCTTTGAAATCATTGAAACCTAAAGCCATGAGCCACTCACCATCTTTTTCCCCTAAAAAGTGCAGAAGCTGGAGATGTAAAGTATGGACCTGGATGAGCTCTGAGGCTGCCTCCAGCGCCACATCCTCTGGTTCTGGCTTCTCTGTGGGGTTGAGGCTGCAGTCAGGATCTCTGACTCCAGATCCTGGGGTTGTGTTCCAGCACCCCAGTCACCTCTCTTCTGGGTTTGAAGGGTCTTGGGTGTTGTCATGACCTCTTGCCAATAAAAGTACATTTCCCTCCCTTTCCCAAACTGTACTGGGTGAGACCCCCCCTTCTCTTCCTTCTGAAATCATTCCTCTGGGTCCCTGCTCTGCTCAGCTCTGCAAGTGCCTGTAATACTTCGCTCAGATAACTCAATAAGCAGGAAACATCCCTGCGGTGTTCACTCGGTGCTAAGCCCTGGGAAATACAGAGGTGAGCAAGACAAAGTCCCCATCCTCATGGAACTTAAAAGTGACTAAGAGAATTTGAAACAGTGATAAATACATTAAGAAACAACAAGGTGGTAGGAAAGTGAATGGAAGTGGAGAGAGACTTTATAACACAGTCCAGCACATCCTCTTTGAGCAGTTGACATTTGAATGGAGAGAGTATGTCATTACACTTTTCTGCTGATGTGTCTCCCTCCGTTAGCCTGATGGGACCGTGTCTTATTACCCATATCCCCAGAGGTAGCACAGTGCCTGGCACACAGAGTGCTCAGTAGCTGTGCATTGAATGCAAGAATGAATGAATGGGTGAGTCAGTAGAGGTGATGGTCCCGCCATCCTCTGCACTGCGCAGACCCATGAGGAGCTCTGAGTCCAAATCCAGGGAGGCACGTTCCTCCCCCGGGCCCCTCACCTTGTTACCTAAGAGTGACTAGGAGACCAGAGAGGCGAAGGAGCTTGCTCTACTGCACAGCCAGCCATGTGGCAGAGCTGACTGGATAACTCAGCACAGCAATGGAAAACAGCGATTAAGAACAGAGGCTTGAATTTGGCATTGTTCTCTACCCAGTGTGTGACCTTGGGCAAGTTACCTAACTCTCAAATCTCATTGAGCTGTTGGGAGAATTAAATTGAGATAAAGTATTGTAAAGAACCTGGCAGGGAGGTGGGCTCAGGAAACGGGAACAGCTGGCAGAGCTGTTTCTGCGGTGCCCCAGGCGCCAGGGCCTGCTAGTGCATTGAAATGCAGGTGACCTCACTGGCTTGCTCCCTTCCCAACCCTCCCTGGGTGTGGGGCAGTGAGACTGGCAAGCACTGGGCTGGAGGCACAGACCTCAGAAGAGGGAGGAGATGGCGTATGTGGGCATATTTTCCACGACTCCAACTTTTTACCCACATCCTGACTTCTCCTTAAAAAAGAGTTATTGTAAAAACAGTATTAAGGCATTAAAGGAAATTTTGAAGGAAAAATAAGTCACCTATGATCTCAACATTCTCGCCAAACGATGCTATTTTCTTTCTCTTTCTGTTCTTCCTGTTTGTCCAGATGCATGCATATTTTATTAATATTTCACTGTAGTCAGAGTAATCTATTTTATTTTTTGCACGTCACATAACATTTTTATCATAAATGCTCATTCACAACCCTAAGTCTTCATAAATAGAATTTTGAATGGCAGCCTGATCTTCCATCACGTTGATGTACCATCATTTATTTATTCATTATCCTATTTTTTAATTTTATTATTATTTTCTTTTTTTATTAGAAGCCTCTTTCCAGAAGAATCATTATCCTATTGCTGGGCATTTAGTTTGCTTGTTTTTGCTGTTAAAGAGAAACATAAATTTGTATAAAGTTTTATGGCTATATTGCTCCCCAGAGTGGAACAATTTACACTTTTCTTTTCTTTTTTTTTCTTTTTTTTTTTTTTTTTTTGAGACAGAGTCTCGCTCTGTTGCCTGGGCTAGAGTGCCATGGTGTCAGCCACCTAGCTCACAGCAACCTCAAACTCCTGGGCTCAAGCTATCCTACTGCCTCAGCCTCCCGGGTAGCTGGGACTACAGGTGAGCACCACCACGCATGGCTAATTTTTCTGTTTTTAGTAGAGATGGGGTCTCATTCTTCCTCAGGCTGGTCTCAAATTCCGGACCTCAAATGATCCTCCCACGTCAGCCTCCCAGAGTGCTAGGATTATAGGTGTGAGCCACCGAACCTGGCCGGAACAATTTACACTTTTCTAGGATGTGAGCATGCTCTCACCAACTCTGTGCAGCTTTTGTGTTGTTGTTAATATGGTTGCATCTCCTTAGCTTCATCTGGTACAGTGTGGCATTTGCTCACTGCTGCAGTTCCCCTTGAATGAAATTTAGTTCATGTATTTTGCTCATAATCAGTCTTGATGAGCTATTTCTGAACCTAATCTTTTGCCATATTTGCTGCAAGCTTTTTCTAAAGTTTGTCATCTTTTCTTTTTCTTTTTCAAAATTATATTTTTAAAAAGTTGTGAAAGGAATACATGTTCATGGTAGAAAATCCGAAAAATAGAGAAAAAGTGAAAAAAAAAGTCATCACTGAAAATTAGCTTTTATATTATACTGTTTCAAAACCAATTGTAAAAAGATATTTTTGA
>CM052436.1:56059526-56092042 GCA_028533085.1 Varecia variegata
AAATATATATAGAAAAAATTAGCCGGGCATGGTGGCGCATGCCTGTAGTCCCAGCTACTTGGGAGGCTGAGGCAGTAGGATCGCTTAAGCCCAGGAGTTTGAGGTTGCTGTGAGCTAGGCTGACGCCACGGCACTCACTCTAGCCCGGGCAACAGAGTGAGACTCTGTCTCAAAAAAAAAAAAAAATAAAAAAAAAAAATAAAAAATAAATAAATCTAATAAAATGGATGCAAATCTGTATGCTGAAAACTAAAAAATAAGGATGAAAGACATTAAAGAAAACCTAAATAAATGAAGAGGTATAGCATGTTCATGGATTCAAAAACTCAATCTTGTTAAAATATCAATTCTCTCCCACCTGATCTATAGGTTCAATGAAATTCCAGTGAAAATCCTAGCAGATTTTTTTGTAGAAACTGACAAGATGATCCTAAAATTTGTATGGAAAATGAAAGGAACTAGAAGAGTGAAAAGAACTTTGAAAAAGAAGAACAAAGTTAGAGAACTCACATTACCTGATTTTAGACTTACTATATTACAAGATTATAGTAACCAAAACAGCATGGTATCAGTATAAAAATAGACACATAGGCCAATGGAACAGAACAGAGAACACAGAAATAAAGCCACATATTTACAGCCAACAGATCTTTGACAAAGCCGACAAGAATTTACATTGAGGAAAGGACACCCTCTTCAATAAATGGTGCTGGGGAAACTGGTTAGCCACATGCAAAAGAATGAAACTAGACCCCATCTCTCATCATATACAAAAAATCAACTCAAAATGGATTAAAGACTTAAACGTAAGACCCAAAACTATAAAAATACTAGAAGAAAAGCTAGGAAAAACTGTCCTGAACATTGGCAACAAAAACAAAAATAGACAAATGGGACTTAATTAAACTAAAAAGCTTCTGGACAGCAAAAGAAATAATCAACAGAGTGAAAAGACAACCTACTGAATGGGAGAAAATATTTTCAAACTATTCATCCAACAAAGGACTACTATCCAGAATATACAAGGAACTCAAACAACTCAACAGGAAAAAAATAAATAATCCAATTAAAAAGTAGGCAAGAGACATGAATAAAAATTTCTCAGAAGAAGACATACAAATGGCCAACAGGTATATGAAAAAATGCTTAACATCACTATCAGAGAAATTCAAATCAAAACCACTATGAGATATCATCTTACCCTAGTCAGAATAGCTATTATTAAAAGGACAAAAAACAACAACAGAAAAAAACAAATATTGGCAAGGATGTGGAGAAAAGGGAACTCTTTTTTTTTTAGAGAAAGGGTCTCACTTTGTCCCCCAGGCTGGAGTGCAATGGTGTGATAATAGCCGCACTGCAACCTTGATTGCTCAAGCAATCCTCCTGTCTCAGCCTCCTGAGTAGCTGGGGCTACAGGCATATGCCACCATGCCTGGCTAATTTTTCTTTTTCATGTATATCAATCGTCTGATAACCTGGCTAATTTTTAATTTGTTTGTAGAGATAGGGTCTCACTATGTTGCCCAGCTGGCCTCAAACTCCTGGCCTCAAGTGATCCTCCTGCCTCAGCCTCCCAAAGTGCTGGGATCACAGGCGTGAGCCACTCAAGAGTTCCCTCAAGAAAAGAGAACTCTTATACACTGTTGCTGGGAATGTAAACTGGTACAGCCACTATGGAAAACAGTACAGGGATTTCTCAAAAAACTAAAAACAGAATTACCATTCAATCCAGCAATCCCACCACTGGGTATCTACCCAAAGGAAAGTAATCAATATATCAGAGGGGTAACTGCACTCACATGTTTATTGCAGCACTATTCACAATAGCAAAGATATGGAATCAACCTAAGTGTCCATCAATGGATAAATGGATAAAGAAAATGTGGTATGTATATATATATAAAATAAAATACTATTCAGCCATAAAAAAGAATGAAATCATGTAATTTGCAGCAACATGGATGAAACTAGAGGTCATTATCTTCTTTTTTTTTTTTTTTTCAGAGACAGGGTCTTGCTCTGTCACCCAGGCTGAAGTACAGTCACATGATCATAGCTCACTATAACCTCAAACTCCTGAGCTTGAGTGACTGAGTGACCTTCCCATCTCAGCCTCCTGAGTAGCTAGGATTATAGGCACACACCACCACACCCAGGTAATTTTTTTAATGGTTTGTAGAGTGGGAGTGTCTCACTATGTTGCCTAGGCTGGTCTCAAACTCCTGGCCTCAAGTGACCCTCCCACCTCAGCCTCCCAAAGTGTTGGGAGGCATCAGCCACCACACCTGGCCTGGAGGTCATTAACTTAAGTGAAATAAGCCAGGCACAAGAAGACAAACATGATATGTTCTCACTTATATGTGGGAGCTAAAAAATCTGATCTCATGGAGGTAGAGAGTGGAAAGACTGATAACAGAAAGGTGAGTGGGGGCAGGGAGGAGGATGAAGAGAAGTGGGCTAAAGGGGACAAATATACAGTTAGATAGAAGGAATAAATTCAGTGTTTGATAGCAGAGTAGGGTAACTACAGTTAAACAGAAATGTAGTCGGTGATGGACACCCTAAATACCCTGACTTGATCACTACACATCATATACGAGTAACAAAATTTCACATGTACTCCAGAAATTTGTACAAATAAAAAGACTTACTATAAAAGCAACATTAATTAAGATGGTATGATATTAATCAAGAAATAGAGTCCAGAAATACACCCACATATATGTGGTTGATTGATTTTTGACAAATGTGCAAAGGTAACTCAATGGAAGAAGGATAGCCTTCCAACAAATGGTCCTGGAACAACCTTTATGCAAAAAAATAAATCTTGACCCATACCTCATACCACATACAAAATTTAATTCCAAATGAATCATAGACCTAAATGTAAAATCTAAAAGTATAAAATATCTAGAGAAAAACACTCGAGTGAATCTTTGTGACCTTGGATTAGGCAAAGATTTCTTGATTACAACACCAAAAGCATGATTCATAAAAGAAAAAGAATTGTATTTCATCAAAATTAAAAACTTTTGCTCTGTGGAATTCACTGTGAAGAAAATGAAATGACAAGCCACAGACTGGGAGAAAATATTTGCAAAACACATATCTTAATCCAGAATATATAAAGAGCTCTTAAAACTCAATAATAAGAAAACAATACAATTTTTTTAAATGGGCAAAAGATTGGAACAAACACTTCACTAAAGTTATACAGAAATAAGCAAATAAGAACATGAAATGATACTAAGCATCATTAGTCATTAGAAAAAGACAAACTGAAACCACAATGAGATATCACCACACATTTATTAGATTAGCTAAAATTTTTAAAAAACACAAAAAACAAAAACAACTGACATTGTCAAACATTGGTGAGGATGCAAAGCAACTGGAATTCTTACACATTGCTGGTGGTAATGAAAATGGTACAGCTATTTTGGAAGACAATTTGGCAATTTCTTTTACAGTTACATATGTACATACAGTTACCATAGGACCCAGCAATGTCCCCTTTAAGTATTTAGTCAATAGAAATGAAAACCTACGTTCACATGCCTGTACACTAATGTTTATAGCAGCTTTATTTATAACCGCCAAAAACTAGAAATAACACAAACATCCTTCAATTGGTAAATAGATAGTCTGTGGTACATCCATACAATGCAATACTATACAGCAATAAAAAGGAATAAACTACTGATATGAACAATAAAAAAACTGGAGAAGAATAAAATCTCATGGATGAATCTCAAATGCATTATGCTAAGTGAAAGAAGTCAGACTCCCAAGGCAACGATTCCATTTATTCTGGAAAAGGAAAAACTATAAGGACAGCAAATAGATCAGTGGTTCCCAGGGCTTGCAGGTAGGGGGAGAAATGGACTACAGAAGATCATGAGGGAATTTCCTGGGGAGTTGGAACTGTTCTTAATCTTGATTATGGTGGTTGTTGCAGAACTGTATCCACTTATCCAAACTCACAACTGTACACTAAAAAAGGGTGAATTTTACTGTAGGTAAATGACTCCTCACTAAACTTGACTTTTAAAAAATCCTACTATGGCTCTCAGGTTTCCACTGTTATCAAGATTAAATTCTCGCCAGACTTTCTGGTTCTCTTTACTGTAGCCACCCCCAAGCAGTCAACTTGACTGCCTACGCAGCCTTCTGCCCCAGTTAAAACTGTTTCCTCACCATCCTATCAACATTCCACAGACTTTGAGTCTTCCCTGCCTTTTTGGCCCTCCCCTCCAATGGTCTCCCCTCTGTCCTGTGTCCCTCTCAAACCACTAAGTCCTACTATACAATGCAATCCTCCCTGAATTCTCAACTCCTCCGCTGAGTATGTGCTACAAAACTTAGGACCAGCCCCTCTCTGAGAGTGCTCGTGGGTATCTGGCTGCTGTTATTCTAAATTCAGGTTCATCAACGTAAAGTGCAGGATGTAGCCTTACTCACCTCTATTCCATCCCTCAAAATAACACACAGTAGGCTTTCGAGGCAGTGCCCCCAGGAGGCAGTGACCACCGAGCTCCAGGTGGAGCGAGATTTGAGCTACATCTTAGCTGGGCTGGAAGGACTAACGAGGCCATCGCGGCGGGGGTGGGAGGTGGGGGACGTGGCGGGGAGGGGATCAGGCCATCAGGGTCAAGGGCAGTGGAGAAAGAGCGGAAAGTGCTGAGGTCACGGAGGTGCAAGGTGCCTCCCACGGCCCGGTACCGTGGCGCCCGCGCTCGGCCCCGCCTACCTTGCCTTCGCAGGAGCGCTCGGCCGCGCTCACCGACATGGCCTGGATCAGCAGCAGCAGGAAGAGCGGCACCAGGAAGCCCGCGGCGGGTACAGCCACCGTCACGCTGCGCGCGGGCTAAGGAGCTGCGCCACCCGACAGCCCACCCCGCCCGGTCCCTCAGCCCCGCCCGCAGCCAGCCCGGTCCATCCACTCGCCTTGCTCCACCGGGGGTCCAGCCCCCCCAACCCCCGCGCGAAACCTTACCCAACCCGCGATCGCCCTGCCTGTCCAGGTCCCCATTCCACCTTCAGCACCCCGCTCCGTGACCGGGATAGACTCTTAACGCCCCACAGTTCCTGCGAGCCCCGCCCATCTCCCTGACCCCTGCCACCCTCCGGGTCCCAGGCTGGCCACCCAGGCAGCTTCTCCCTCCAGCCTCGCCCGCATTAGCCCCGCCCTCAGCAACCCCGCCCCTGGGCTGTCCCCGTCCCCTTGCCACTGCTCCCCACGTGGACCAGAAGGCCCGTGAGGATACGCGATGACTTTGTCGGTGGAGAAGGGCAGGTGGGTCGTGCGCACCAGGAAGATCAAGCAGGTGACCAGCAGGGCACTCAAGTAGAAGCATAAGGACAGGAGGAGCAGCATGAAGAAGCGGAAGTTTCGGTGACCGATGCAGTTATTAACCCACTTGCAATGGTGGTCAAAGTCCTGAGCGACAGGGAGGACCTGTTTTCCAGCCCAGCCTCCATCACCCCCGAATCCTGAGGCCTACCCCGCTCCCAACCAGGCCACCTGCCCTTGGCCCCACACATTGGCTCCCACCCCCAGGGAGAAACTGAGCCACAAAGTCCCTAACACTGGCATTTCCATTGTTAGAGCCTTGTTAGGGCTCTGCGGCTCATAAGGTCATCTGTCACCAGGCCTTTAGAGACAAAGCCTGCCTGGTCTTCCCCACATCCTAGTGTAACTTTGGGCAGGACATAGAATATCTCTGGGCCTCCACTTTCTTATCCATTAGATGAGGATGATATTTTATTGCTATTATTTTTAAATTTTTATTATTACTTTAAGAGACAGAGTCTGTCGTCCATGCTGGGGTGCAGTGGCACGTTCATAGCTCTTGCAGCCTCAAATTCCTGGATTCAAATGATCCTCCTGCCTTGGCCTCCCAAGTAGGTGGGACTACAGGCTCGGGCTACTGAGCCTGGCTAGATGAGGATGAAAATAACACCCTTTCCCAGCCAGCCTCCTGCACTTGTGTGCAGGCTGAGCCCTCGAGAGAGATGAGCACTGGGAGCCCAGGAGATCCTCCAACTTGGATGCCCAGACAAGGACAGGCAAAGCTTCCCAGACCAAGCCTTGGGTACCTAGTGTCAGTGAGCCCAGGGGTGGGACAGGGGCTGCCCTTCCTTCCCCTGGCCCGCTCAGGCCCAGGACTGATATAGATGCCCCATGCATGTCAGCACCCGTGCAGGCAAAGGCCAGCCTCCCAGGACAGGTGCAGGCACAGAGGTGGTGACCTGCATGAGTGACCAAGAGTGGCTGGGAGTTAGCCAGTCCTGGAAGATGGCTTCACACCCACCCCTGCCCCTCATATGAGGGGGGTGTCCTGGTCCCAGCCAGGGGCTAGGGGAAGGGTGGCAGGTGGGCAGGCAAGAGGGGCACTCACCTCCACACAGATGTTGCACCAGGGGCAGTGGTAGGTCCGGGGCGGGCGGTGGAAGCAGCACTTTTGGCACCACTGCAGGCGGAAGGCCCTGTGGTTCACCCACACCACGTGCACTATCATGGGGCCCTGCTCGGCGGAGCCTGGTACAGGAAGAGGATTGGGCAGCAGCAGGAGGCCCTTCCATCACTCTGCTGCTTGGGGCAGCTCTACAGCATCACTGGGCACAAGGAAGGGTGGGGAGGAAGTGGGTAGAGCAGTCCTTGTCCCCACTGAGCAACCTGACCCAACTCAGAGAAGGTGGGTTACCAGCCAAAGGAGCTATATATAGAACTCAGGCCTTTGGAACAGCAATTGGTGCTTTAAGTTGTGTGTGCAGTGGAAGGAGGAAAAGCCCACTGGCTTCTCGCCCTGGCCTGCCTGGCCCTTCCTTCCACAGCAAGTGGAAAACAACCTTGGTGGCTTGGGAAATGAAGTGTCAGGACCAGAGCAATGAGGATGTGGGGTGAAGGGGTCCTGAGGCCAGAGGAAGGGGGATGGGAAGGGCACTTTAGGAATTGTCCCTGCAGGCACCAGCCCTTAGGATGCCACCTCCTCCAGGGGACTGAGGCCTCACCTCGATGTAAGATGCCAGGGTCTGAAAAGTTGAGTGAAACGAGACTAAAGAAGGTAAGGACAAAGAGGGGGCCCGTGATGATGGGAAAGGCCCACTCCCCGTTCTGAGCCAGCCACCTGCAACTGAGACCAGAGTGAGACTTAGTCCCAAACTGGGGCAGCCCAAAGCTCCCCCCAGGCCCCAGCACACCTGGATCAGGACTCACAGATCTTAAAGCCACTCTATCCAGACAGACACATACAGGCTCCACCAAATGTCACCAGCATGACCAGCCCCCTGCAGCTCCCCAAATGTACCACGCAGTCTCGACCTCTGTGTCTTTGCACACTTGGTTCCCTAAGCCTAGAACATCCCCCTTTCCCTGACCTCTGCCCCTGTTCTGCACTGCCCTGCCTCGTGCTATCTCTGATTCCCTTGCTGTCTTGTAAGAAACCTGACACTCGCATGGGGCACTCACGGGAATGCGAAGAAGAGAGCGCTGAAAACGACCAGCAGCACCACATTGAAGGCAGCAAACAGGCTCGGGAGGATCCAGGGAAGGGGCACCTGAGGCGGGGGCTGAGGCCCCTTCATGAGGGGCATGGCATCCTTTAGCAGTGGCATGGCTGGTCCTCCTGTGCCCCCAGGGGAGATCAGAGCCACCAGGCTTCCTTCCCCATGCTGGCTCCCAGAGCCCCATGGCCACGATGGCCTCGGAAGCCACAACCCAGGATGGAAGGAAAGAAGTCCTCTGTGTGACATCACAGAGGCTGAGGAATGTGGGGTGGGGAGTCCTCAGCAGAACTGTCTGCAACCTGCTCTGGCTGCTTCTGGTGACCAGTGCCCGGCACTTCCAACAGCAACCCCCCCAGCCCCACATGTGCTGGGGACTGAGAGGTCTTGCCCCTGCGAGGCTGGCATTGCTGGAGACCACATAACCTTAGAGAAGCACGTGGGGAGAAAGTTGGTGGCTCTCCTCACCCTTTCAGGCCCGGTGCTAATTGAAGCAAACAGTGCTCACTGCTCACCCTAGCTCCATTTCTTCCTTTTTGTTGTGACAAAATTCCTATGTGGGGGAAGGGGCAACGGTCTGCTCAGCTAAATAACTTCCCAGCTTCCCTCATTTCCAGGTGGGCTTCATGACACGATTCTGGTCAATGAGACATAAGTGGATGTCTGTTGAGGGTTTCTAGAAAAGCTTTAGGTAAGATGACGCAGTTGGCAGAGCTCTGTTCCCTTCTTTATGTCTCGAACCTGGACATGCTGGCTGAGGGTGCCACCTTGGACTGTTAGGCAACAAGTCACCATGCTACCCAGACAGAATTTGATGGCATTGTTGACTTGCTGCCCCTGTCATGAACTGCCTCCCTCTCAGCTGCGTACTATAGGAGAAAATAACTGGATTTTCTGTTACATGCAGCTGACATTTGTCATTTGTTTCGGCCACTGAGTATCTGAGCCCCTCAGTGTTTGGAGGATTCCTCACACTATAAGTCTCGATCAAGGGCAAAAATCATTCCCCCATCCCAGTTGGAGCTGAAAATGGCCAGATCCTCACATTCCCAGCCTCTCCTGTGGCTAGTGCACAGGCCTGGGACCCGGGTTCCAGCAGTTAGCTTCGGAGCTGCTGCAGCCAACTGGGAGGGCTTCTCGGAGATGCAACAACTTCGAGTATGCCAAAGTGGGATGCCCGTTTTGAAGCTTACTTTAATTTCAACAGCGATTGTATTGTTCTTCAACATGGGTAAATATGTAATTCCAAGATCCCTAATTTGTTTTTAAAACTTAGATTAATATTGAATTGGGGTCACTGAACTGGAACATTTTTAGGAAATTAATTTGATTAAAAACAGAGATTGAAAGTCCCTGGTCAACACACAGTTATTGCTACTTATATTCTCTTGATTATAGAAACATTTTTTTTTCATGACTTTCAAGTTGCAATTAAAATCCATGTATTGGGGGGGAGGGGAAAAAAGAGAAAAAAATAAAAAATAAAGTAAAATCAATGTATTAACAATAAGACTATTTTCTTATGATTGACAATATATTTTAAATTTACATATTTTCACTTGTCATATTTAATATAACTATACATATGTATGCACATTTAAAATACCCACATAGTGAAATATATTGACATTAATTAATTCTTAAAAGATGTATGTATTATTGGAGGAGAGAACTGGTAGCTTGGAAGAGGAATGTTCCTTGAATAACAGTCTGTTTTCAACGTGATGCAATAAAAAGTTATTTGCTTTCTGCCTATTCTGCCCAATGGTGTAGAGTTAGCATCTCACCTAACCTAAAAGTAATTTTACTGGGATCTATTATCCTACAACTCTTTTTGCTGTTTTTGGAAATTTTATGACTATAGACAATTATAAGCAAATTAATAGAACAATAGAAGATTCCTCACTTCTCAAAAAAACCTGAAAATGCGGAATATTTGTTTTGTTGCCTTACCCTATGCCATCTAAAGCAGCGGGCTCCGACCTTTTTGGCACCAGGGACCGGTTTCAGGGAAGACCATTTTTCCACAGACCGGCAGGGGGAGCCCGGGAGGCGGAGCTCAGGTGGTGAAGTGGGCGACAGGAGCGGCTGGGAAGCCTCGCTGGCCCATCAGCACGCTCACCTGCTCTGCGCGCCCCCTTCCTAAGTTTCACGGAAGACAGTTTTTGCTCAGACCGGGCGGGGGCGGCGCAGCTCTGCAGCCTGGTCCCTAACAGGTAGGTACCGGTCCGCGGCTCGGGGGTTGGGGACCTCAGATGTAAAGGACTGTTAGCCTGATTAATAACACAGCTGACACTATGACCATTTCTTATCCTCAGGCACCTATACTTTTATCTGACAACTCTTTTTTTTTTTTTTTTTTTTTTTTTTTTTTTTTGAGACAGAGTCTCGCTTTGTTGCCCGGGCTAGAGTGAGTGCCGTGGCGTCAGCCTAGCTCACAGCAACCTCAAACTCCTGGGCTTAAGCAATCCTACTGCCTCAGCCTCCCGAGTAGCTGGGACTACAGGCATGTGCCACCATGCCCGGCTAATTTTTTCTATATATATATATTTTAGTTGGCCAGATAATTTCTTTCTATTTTTATTTTAGTAGAGACGGGGTCTCACTCTTGCTCAGGCTGGTCTCGAACTCCTGACCTTGAGCGATCCACCCGCCTCGGCCTCCCAGAGTGCTAGGATTACAGGCGTGAGCCACCGCGCCCGGCCCTGACAACTCTTTTTGATGTTGCTATTTTCTAATGCTCGGCCCTAAATTCAGAATAATAAAACTGATGTTGTGTCTTTTGGCCTGCTGGGTAGCACCGAAGGCTTGCTCTCTCCCCTCATAGCCTATGACATGGCACTGCCAAACAAAGAGGGATGTTAAAAACTTACAGTTAAGATGCTCTGTATTTTCTTAGTGTGCTCAAAGATATTGTAAGAGCTGCCCTGTTTACTGGGCCCACGTTGTAAGGCAATCTGATAAATAAAAGAGAGGATTTCATTTAGGTTTTGTATAGGTAAAGGGTAATCAATACGAGTAAGTTTTCAAGTAATTGGATCATCTTTCAGGGTGGATAAAGCACACTTTTCAAGTGGGAGTCCCAACACAGACTGTCCACAAATTGGCTTCTAAAAGTATTTTATTCCTAGTTTTAAAACATTTATGTCGGCTGGGCATGGTGGCTCACATCTGTAATCCCAGCACTTTAGGAGGACAAGGCAGGAGGATGACTTGAGGACAGGAGTTTGAGACCAGCCTGGACAACATAGCAAGACCCCCGTCTGTACAAAATATTAAAAAATTAGCTGAGTGAGGTGGCATTCACCTGTGGTCCCAGCTATTCGGGAGGCTGAAGCAGGAGGATCATGTGAGCCCAGGAGTTCTAGGCTACAGTGAGCTATAATGACACCTCTGCACTCCAGCTTGGGCAACAGAGCAAGACCCTGTCTTTAATTAAAAACAAAGAAACAAACAAACAAAACCCACTTATGTCTATTGGCACACACTTTACAGAAGAGATTTGTCAGTGTTCTCCCTGTCCCTTAATACATTTTCTCATCAGGTTGACGGTCAGTAAAGTCTTCATGGAATAATTATGGGGGCCCATGCACTTACATAGCTCACCCCAATAGAGAGTCTACTCTCTATTACAAGTCCATTCTCGTAATGTTAGCTACTGAAATAAGTTAGCTTGCCTTGTCATCAGCACGTGGTTTCTCTGCTCCTTTCACTTTTGCCTGAAAGTCCCTGCTAGAAGCTACAGAGCAGAGTTTGGGTCTTCTGGAAGAAGTATCAGAGTAGGATAGCCTGAGAAAGGGGTCCAGGGAACAGGCCCATGCTTACGGGCCTCCTGGAACAAGCTGACACGGTCACCAGAGCAGACACCTCACTGTACCACGGGGACCCAATCTTCGGGACTCCAGGACCATGTAGCCTGGGAACAGATGGCTTTAGGAACATAGACTATTGAGCCAGGGTTGACAGAATGAGAATTCATGTCTCCTGAGTAAGGGAAATCTTATTGTGGATGTGTGCCTCAAATCACTGTCGATACAGTTTTTAATGTTTTATTTTCTGAAGAACATAAAGTCCCTTTTTATGCTTTTTGCTCCATCTCCAAACCCTCAATTTTGTAGGCTATCACCATGACTATGACAGTGGTCAAACTTCTCTGATTATTGGGTTTTTATTTAAATCTTTCTTTGATTGACATTGACCCAAAATATATAGAAAGGATGGTCTAATTTTAAAAAGGAAAAATACTTTTTTTTTTTTTGAGACAGAGTCATGCTCTGTTGCCCTGGCTAGAGTGCCGTGGCATCAGCCTAGCTCACAGCAACCTCAAACTCCTGGGCTCAAACAATCCTCCTGCCTCAGCCTCCTGAGTAGCAGGGACTACAGGCATGCACCACCATGCCCGGCTAATTTTTTCCATATATTTTTAGTTGTCTGGCTAATTTCTTTCTATTTTTTTTTTTTAGTAGAGACGGGGTCTCACTCTTGCTCAGGCTGGTCTTGAACTCCTGACCTCGAGCGATCCTCCCACCTCAGCCTCTCAGTGCTAGGAGGAAAAATACTTCTTTACCTAGGTCTACTGCATCAGAATCCAGGCACATATAAAAGGTCTTATGTGGTATCATGCCAAGTCATACTACAGGAAACTGTGAAGATATTAAAATATAAATAAGCTAATTATTTCTCAGGAAAACTGTAAAGTGGTGTCCTAATAATTGGGATTCAGAAGAGTGTTTTTACAAAAATTTAAGCTTAGGAAACTTATAATGATAAGGAAACTTATCAATGATCACAGGAAACTGTGATCATTGTATTATTATAACACATTTAAGCTAAATTTTGTGGATAGCTCCACTAATTATTATCTATGATAATTCTATAGACAATATTACATATATTTAAAAAGAGATAGGTGGGTGGTCAGATATACAAAGTCTGTTTATTGGGTTCCTTTACTTATCACAGCAATGTAATTATCTTCAACGTTCTCATAAGAACTGGTCCTCTTTACTAATTGAATAAATCAAATTTGTTATCATGACTATGCCCAAATGTGACTTTTAAAAATAAATTTCATTTAATTAGATATGACCAGCCCACATTTATGGAACAAGGACTGAACGTTATATGTAGAAAAATACTAAAATGCCCTCCCAGAGAATTGGTGCCTGCTCTGTGGCTTCATAAAGTCCAGCCTTACATATAGCAAGTTCCTGGCAAGTTAGGAACATTGGACAATTTGGGGCTCTCAGAGAAAAGGGAAGCTTCCACATTTGCAGTTACTGTAAATGTCTGGAAGAGAAAAGACACTTGACCTTGAAATAGACAAGAAGATAGGTTCAGTTAAAAAAAAATTAGAATTTTGAAAGCATCTAAATGACTTTCCAGACAAAATTTAATTCTCTAATCTTAGTATCTTACAGTTCTGCATCTTTTGACCATAACAATGAAGGCTTTGGGTGTTTCTCAACACCACTTCTTGCATCTGCGTAAATAAAACAACTCCAATAGAACACAACACACACAATGTGAAAACCTGGATCCTTAGATTACATGAGATCGCTACCAACAAAACCTAGTCACTGTGACGTTTCATTTGGAAATCCTTGCCTAATGGAGGAAACAGGTTTAAAGGAACAATATCAATGTGTGTGCAAGTACAGCTGGTAATCATGACTGCATGTCTGGTAAAAATTAAGCCTATGCCTAATTTCCACTACCTATGAGAAATATGAAAAGTGATCACCTAGGAAACATATTCAATTAATGATATTTTTAAGTAAAATTTATAAAAAGCCAACATAATCAAGGCAGAACTTTGAAGATTAGCTCAGTCAAAAAGAGATATTGAGGCCGGGTGAGGTGGCTCACACCTGTAATCCCAGCACTCTGGGAGGCCGAGGCGGGTGGAACGTTTGAGTTCAGGAGTTCGAGACCAGCCTGAGCAAGAGTGAGACCCTGTCTCTACTAAAAATAGAAAGAAGTTATATGGACAACTAAAAATATATATAGAAAAAATTAGCCGGGCATGGTGGCGCATGCCTGTAGTCCCAGCTACTCCGGAGGCTAAGGCAGGAGGATCGCTTGAGCCCAGAAGTTTGAGGTTGCTGTGAGTTAGGCTGATGCCATGGCACTCTAGCCTGGGCAACAGAGTGAGATTCTGTCTCAAAAAAAAAAAAAAAAGAGATATTGAAAAAAAAAAAATCTGTGTCAAAGCCCAGTCTGGGAATTTTTCTGTGTGATAATTTACTAGCTGCTGCTGGGGAATGATTAGTGTACTTGATAACATCTCATAGATTTTAACCACATTAAGATTTCTTCTAGGTATTTACCAAGCTTACCCAGCCACTACCAATCAGAGGTCGAATTGTCTTGAATAAGACATTTCTTTTACCTCTTTCTTTTTCTTTCTTTCTTTCTCTCTTTCTTTTGCTCATTTGCTTGTTTCCTTCCTTCCCTTCTTCCTATTAATGTCTTTACCAAGACAGAAATCTTTCATTTTATTTATTTATTTTTGGGGGGGGATGGTGTCTCCCTCTGTCACCCAGGTTAGAGTGCAGTGGCACAATCATAGCACGCTACAACCCCAAACTCCTGGGCTCAAGCAATCCTCTTCCCTCAGCCTCCCAGTAGCTGTGACTACAGGGGCACACTACCAGTCCTGTTATGAAATCTTTGGATTGGAGTCTTCTATTATCCTTGGAGCAAGTTTAAAACAAAAAAAAAATTTTTTTTTGAGACAGAGTCTCACTCTGTTGCCTGGGCTAGAGTGCCATGGCGTCAGTCTAGCTCACAGCAACCTCAAACTCCCGGGCTCAAGCGATCCTCCTGCCTCAGCCTCCCGAGTAGCTGGGACTACAGGCATGCACCACCATGCCAGGCTAATTTTTTCTGTATATATTTTTAGTTGTCCATATAATTTCTTTCTATTTTTAGTAGAGACGGGGTCTCGCTCTTGCTCAGGCTGGTCTCGAACTCCCGAGCTCAAACGATCTGCCCGCCTCGGCCTCCCAGAGTGCTAGGGTTACAGGCGTGAGCCACCGCGCCCAGCCTAAAACAAAATTTTGAGTCATGCTTGTAGTCAGTTTGTACAAAAAGGTGTGTGTGTGTGTGTGTGTGTGTGTGTGTGTTTTAATAACACGATCTCCTGGTTTTCTTCCTCCTTTATTTGCTGCCTCATCTGTCTTCTTTGCTGAGACTCCCTTCTCTTCCTGACCTCTGAATATGGAGCACCCAGGGCTCTTCTCCATGTCTACTCCAATCCCTAGATGCTCTCATTGGCTCCGTGGCTTAACTACTATCCATGTGCTTTTAACTCCCAAATTAACATCTGTAGCCCGGATCTCTCCCCTGAACTCCAAACTCATGCTTTCAGCTGCTCAGACTACATTAGACCTGCACTTGGTGTCTAATAGACATCTCACATTTAACCTTTCCAGAGCCAATCCCTGAATTCCTTCCTCTAAAAACTTACTTCTCCAACAGTGCTCTTTATTTCAGTAATTAGGACCATCATTCATCCTATTGTTCAGATCAAAACCTTGGAGTCATCTGACTCCTGTCTTTATTTCACATCCCATACCTAAGTCATCAGCTCTACCTTCAAAATAGCATCTCACCAGGCCAAGCCACCACCCTCTCTTGCTTGGATATTCCAATAGCTTCCTAACTGACCCACCTAGCTTCCTAACTGATCTTCTTCTGCCCTCGGCTCTTTGTAGACTCTGCTCCAATTAGTGGCCAGTATTCTGTTTAAAGCTTAGATTGTGGCCTCAGCTAGAACCCTCCAATTGCTTCCTGTCTCCCTCAGAGTAAAGTCCACAGTCCTTACCATGGCCTTCAAGGCCCTACTTGATCTGGACCCACTAACTTTCTGATCTCATGTCCTAACACTCAGCCCTTGCTCACTCCACACCAGCCACGCACCTTGGTCTCCTTGCTGGTCCTCAAGTACACCTGTTCTTTGCTGTTCTCTTTTCCTGGAATTTTCCACCATGAATATTCATAGAGCTTGCTCCTTACTTCATTGAGTTCTTTGTTAAAGTGGTACCTGCCATCATTTTGGCTCCTATGTGCACACGTGCTTGCATGCACATACCCATGTAAGCACACTTGCAGAAACTTGGTATGTTTTGTTCATACTGGTTTTCCAGAACCTAAAACAGTGTCTACCATATAGGGTATACTTAAATATTTGTTGAATGGAAGAATGAATGAATATACTACTTTTTTTTTAGCCAAGCTCTATAAATAGACATTTATGTTGATTAGCCTTTTTCACTGTTATAAATATAATACTGTAACAAAGATTCTTGCAAATCTATTTTTGCCTGCATCTCCAATTATTTCCTTAGAATAGATTCCTAATTACTGGATTTTGGGCCAATGAATGTGAATATTTAAAACATCTTTTGCCTAATTTGTAAGATACTTTCCAGAAAGTTTGTACAAGTTTATACCCCCATTATGAGCATAGCCATATTATAATACTAATGCTACAATTGAATATTAACATAAAATAATTTTTACAATTTTATAGGTGCTAAATTATAATGATCTTTTAATTTTGATTACTCTTTAAGTTGCTTATGAAATTAAATATTGGGCCGGGCATGGCAGATCACAACTGCAATCCCAGCACTTTGGGAGGCTGATGAGGGAGGATCGCTTGAGCCCAGGAGTTCAAGGCTGCAGTGAGAGTTGATTGTGCCACTGCACTCCAGCCTGGGTGACAGAGGGAGACCCTGTCTCTAAAAAACAGGACGAAATGAGAAAACATACAAAAAACACCATGGTGAGACATCACTTCTTACTCACTAGGATGGCTACAATAAAATAAAATAAAAAGACAATGTTTAATAACAAGTATTGGTGAGGATATGGAGAAACTCAAACTCTCATACGTTGCTCCTGGGAATGTAAGATGGTTCAGCCACTGTGAAAAGCAGCGGGGCAGTTCCTCGAAATGTTAAATATACAGTTACCGTGTGAGCCAGCAAGTCCACTCAAGGGAACTGAAAACATATGTTCACACAAAAACTTGTACACGAATGTTCATTGCAGCATTATTCACAATAGCCAGAAAGTGAAAACAAATGTTCATCAACTAATGAATGGATAAAACAAAGTATGTACGGTATATCCATACAGTGGAATGTTATTCAGACATAAGAAGGAGTGAAGTACTGATACATGCTACAACATGAATGAACCTTGAAAACATGCTAAATGAAGGAAGCCCGGCACAAAAGGCCACATATTATAGAGTTCTATTTATAAGAAATGTCCAGAATAACCAAATCATAGAGACAGAAAGTAGATTAGTGGTTTCCAGGGTATGGGAGTATGGGAGGAGGTGTTTATTTGGAGATGTGAGGTTTCTTTTTAGAATGATGGAAATATTCTGCAATTAGATTAATGGTGATAGTTGCACAACATTGTGATTATACTAAAAACTACTGAATTATACATTTTAAAATGGTGAATTTTAGGTTAAATGAATTTTATCTCAATAAGAAAGTTTTTAAAAGAGAGAGAATGGTCTTTAAATATCAATGATTGAAGAGCCCTGGGGAAACTGATGAAAATTGACTTTTTGATTTTTCAAAAGTGACCCTTATACTGAGGAAGCCCAAACTAAAGTGATAGGTATCATATTATGTTATCATATAATTTCGTCAGAAAAATTAGATCAGAAAAATGAAAAGAAGAAGGATTTGTTCTTCTTGTTTCTAAAAATCAGTGTTTTGACAGCTAGCAGTCCCCAGTTGCCAAGAGAAGACTGACTGCCGGGCCCGCCAAGGCTCAGCTAAGGATGGGCTGGCCTCGGGTCAGGGCCTCCCCCAGGCCTGTTCCCTGGGCCACACTGTATAGAAGGTGGCCACTTAGGGACTTGGCGTGGGGCAGAAGCGCCCATCAAAGCTGCAGCCCTCCCTCTCGCCAACACCCTGCCTTTCTTCCTCCCTCCGTTGCTGCCCATCCTGAGGGGTGTCCAGTCCCCCCGGGGTCTCGTGGTCTCTGCTGCCTGGCTGGGACCTACTCTGTCCTGAAGAAGTTTGGGAGAACATCTTCAGCGCCCTGTTATCTCCTCTGGGGGAGTCTGAAGTTCAGGGCTCTGAGCAATGAAGCTCAAGGCCTCTCAGCGGGCTGGAGAGGAATGACCCAGCGAACATGGCTGTGGAAATGGTTTGAGGAAGCTGAGTCATTGCCGGGGTGGGGCCGAGGCCATTGGCCTTTTGGGGGTCAGTGCCCTTGCCTTCCATTTCCTGTCCTTCCCTGTACCTTAGAAGGTAACTGGACTCCTGAGACTCCTGGATCACCGCATTGTCCTGTCCCAAGAACTGTACGCTAGGAGGAGGACACAACTAGGGGGCCCTGCTGGAGCCTTGGGAGATACTCGGAGGTGCTGGGGGACAGGAGTGGGGAGTCCTCTGGTACCACATTAGCAATGGCGTCCTCTGCTTGTCGTCTACTCACCAGCCCAGCACCTCCTCGGCCTCCTCAGGACTGACACTCTCGACCCTCTCAGAGGCCCTTTTCTCAACGTCTCAAATCTTCACTTGCCCTTCTGCCTCTCTCCACACCCCCATGGCTCTCTGCATACCCTGGTTTCTTAACCTCTCTGAACCTCAGCGTTTTTTGTTTGTTTGTTTTTCTAATCTCTAAAATGGGAATAAGGATAGTACTACCTTACAAGAGTGGCTGTAAGGTTTTTTGTTTCCTTCCTTCCTTCCTTCCTTCCTTCCTTCCTCTCTCTCTTTCTTTCTGTCTTTCTTTCTTTCTATGTTTTATTTTATCAAAGACTGCTGGCAAAGGTTGTAAGGTTTAAATGAGATAAGGAACATACTGCATTTCCCACAGCACCTGGCACACCAGACATGCTCAATAGACACCGGCTGCTGCTCTTGCTCTGATTTTATTCTTTTATCAGTTATGCAACCAAATTCTGAGGAGCATTTAGTATATGTCAGGCCCTGTACCAGGAACGTAGGGGTATCATAGGTCAAGACATTGCATTTGGCCTCAAAGAGGTTTAAATCTATTTTGAGAGAGAAGAGAAACCAATAAAATGGTTCATAAGCATGTTAATTTGTCAGGTTTTCAAAACCTGTCAAAATGCTCCAAAAGCTCACTCTGCCACTCTGCCTCTTAAATACAGCCTCCATTTGGTTGCATCTTCAGACCCAGCTGTTTGGCTGGAGAAGCCGGTCACCAAGAGATGATGGACTGGGCTTTGGAAAGTCTACAGGGGCCTCGTCTGGCCCTTCCAGCCAGTCCTCCCTCCTCACGCCAGCACAGCACCAGGCACAGCCGCGGCCTCAGCCCCGTCTGCCACCCCCAGGGCGCCAGAGCCTGAGTTCCGTCCACCTTCTCCGGGCCTTGCTGACCAGAGGGCTGCACCGTGGAGTGAGGACTTCATCCCCACCCTGGCCCTGGGCAGGAGGAATTCTGCCGCGAGTCCAGCCTGCCCTAGAAGGTTCCTAAAAGGGGAATACAGGATGGGGGAGGGCCAGGGCAACGGGTGGCCAAAGGCATTTGTCCAGGAGAGGTGGGAGGGACCACACCTAGGAGGAGTCAGGAACGGGGAATTCAGACAGCCTGAGATCAAATTCCTCCAGGGTGAACTCTGATACAAAGTTGGCGCTGCAGCGGGAGGCCTGAGGAGGGAGAGAGCCAGAGGGGAAGACCCTGCCGGGCCACCCGCCCTTTGGCCCATACTCCAGAGAGGCCAGCAGCACCGCGGCGCCCACACCTGCCTGCCCTGCCTGCCCTCCACGGCCCTCGGTGCCTGACAGGACTGCTGGGGAGAAAGGAGGCAATGGAGCCAGACGGGACTCAGATCAAGCTTGACCGCAGGTGAGTGAGGGCGGCAGGGCCCAGCGCTCCAGCCTATCCCTGTCTCCCTCCCAGAGCCCTTTGGCTCTCAGCACCCAGAGTGAGACAGGACTGAGAACAGTGGGGCTGTCCCCTCGGTCCTCAGAGACAATGCTGCTTTGGGCCAGTGTGGGACACCTCAGGGCCTTGGCTTTGCCCCCCAATCTGGGGAGAAAGAGACCTTAGTGAGGCTGTGGAAAGCATTCCCAGAGGTAACGCACAGAGCCCCCGGCCAGCAGGGGACCCATTCCCATGCTAAGGGCCACTGTTCTCTGGGACTCTGCTCCTTCTCCCTGGTCAGCCCTGGCTGCTGCCCAGACGAGAGTGAAGAGAATAGACTGTGGGCTCTTAGGGCACTGCCGCCAGACCTGCCCCTGGCGAGGTGGCTGACACACCAATCTGGGCCAATTCTCCACTCCCTCTAGGAGAAGGGTCCTGAGGGGAAGTGGACAAGCTGCACTCCCCCAGCTGTTTGATGGAGTATCAAGAAAAGGGGGTCCAAGCCAGGTGTGGTGGCTCATATCTGTCTCTACTAAAAATAGAAAAAATTAGCTGGGCATGGTGACATATGCCTGTAGTCCCAGCTACTCAGCGGGGTGAGGCGGAGGATCGTGTGAGCCCAGAAGTTCAAGTAACTCTGGTCCAATGTGCCACCCTCCTACCCTCATGGCCCATGGTTCTAGGCACATGCTGGTGTCTCTCCAGGTACACAGCAGATCTTCTGGAGGTGCTGAAGACCAATTACAGCATCCCCTCTGCCTGCTTCTCTCACCCTCCCACCGCAGCCCAACTCTTGAGAGGTGAGCCAGGGACCCTCCCCAGAGGAAACTGAAAGGCGGAGATGCATATCCCAGAGGGAAGGCAGGACAGCTGAGGGGAGCTGAGGAGAGGGGTCCTGAGCTGGTCAACTTGGACAGCCTGGGAGGAGACTGGCCTGGTGTCCATCATGGGGGTTAAGGCCTTGGAGAAGAGCAAGCTCTCAAGGAATTAGTAGGCCAAAAGGGGAGCATGACAACCTAGCCCAGGAGACAGACCTGCACATTGGGCCCCCACAAACCCCAACCTCAAGCTCCATTCAAAATGGAGACACTGGGTGGGTCTAGTGGCTCACACCTGTAATCCCAGCACTTTGGGAGGCTGAAGTGGGAGGATCGCTTGAGCCCAGGAGTTTAAGACCAGCCTGGGCAGCACAGCAAGACCCTGTCTCTACAAAAAAAAAAAAAAATAGCTGAGCACAGTGACTGCCTATTGTCCCAGCTACTCAGGGGGGTGAGGTGGGAGGATCACTTGAGCCCAGGAGTTTGAGGCTGCAGTGAGCTATAAATATGCTACTCCACTCCAGCCTGGGCAGCAGAACAAGACCCTCTTAAAGCAAAACCAAAAACCTATTGAGGACACTGTGACCTGGAGCATTTTTTAGATCCCAGGGCCATCTAGGGACTCAAGAGGGTGCCTAACGGGTCCAAGCCCTGTAGGGTCTCCTGGAGGCCTACACAGTGTTCTCCTGGGGAAAGGCCTACATCATACTAGAGGAGGGTTATTGTGAGAGATGTGCTGCAAACGCAGGTGAACCTGTAAAATTGTTCTCATAGTGTCAACCAAGGAGATCCTATTACTGAATTGCTTTTGAAAGTGAAAGGCATAGAATGAGACTCAGCTTAATTCCCTGGATACCAAAAACACTGAGAACAAAATGGCCATAGCATCTCTAGAGAAAAAGGGGCTCACATCCACATTTCATTTAGCTTTCCTGCTGCATGACGTACTACTGCCTCTGAGATGTCGAATGAAAGTCTGTGTCTCTACAGTACATTAAGGCTTTTCCCAGCCTTCTGCTTGCTGCTGTCACCCCACAGAATGGACCCTATCTGAGCAACAGGGTGCTGTCAGTGTGCATCAGGAGGCAGACATGGGCGTGTCCTTGGGCTATGGACAGCTTCATATCAGATGCTCTGAACCAGAGCGATTGCCAACTGCCAGAGTGCCCAGAGACGCCTGCTACTTGCTCTGTGGTTAGTACCAGGAGGTGGATGCTACATCCAGCTCCAGGAACCTCCTGTTTGGACAGTGCAGCTGGTGGCACAAGTCTTCCTTTACACTAGTAGTTCTCAGCCCAGGGACATTTGGCAATGTCTGGAGTCAGTTTTGGTTGCTGCACTGGAGGTGCTACTAGCATCTAGTAGGTAGAGGCCAGGGAAGTTATTAAACCTCCTACAGGGCACAGGACAGCCCCTCACAACAAAAAAAAATTATCCAAGCCAAAGTGTCAATAGTGCTCAGGTTCCATTGCCTTATACAATGAAAATGGTTCTCACATTGCTTTGCTACAAAATTTGCAAATAGAAACTCCGAGGATATTCTAAATAGGAAGACCATTCTGGGTCTGGAGGTCAAGCAAGCTGCCTTGTTGCAGGCAGAGTAGGTAGGATTTGGGGAGCGGAGAGCAGGCAGCGGGCCCTCCTGGGGCAGGGATGGTGAGAGAATGAGCAGGCAGGTCCCCCAGACACTGGGGAGCTAGGTCTGGCAGGATTCAAGGCTACTGGTGGAGGAGCAGGGGACATTTGAGAGGGCTGGGCAGGTGAGGTGGGGCCTGTTGTGTGCCAGCCCGAGGAACTGTACTTTAACCCGCAGACAGAAGGAGCTGATGAGAGCGCTGAGATTGGGAGGGGCTGGATGAAATTAATCCTTCAGGACCATTAATCAGCAGTCAAGATGGACTGCCGGGGAAGAAGAGCCTTGAGAGCAGGGATATAAATTAGAGGTCATTGCCCCAGTCCAGCAAGGGGGAAAAGAGTCAGAGCCAGGGCAGCGGCAGGGAAAGGAAAGGAAGGGTTGTAAAACAAAGGCAATTCCAGGAAAGAGCAAGCAATCTTTAAGCATCTAGATGTGTAAGTGCAGGCTCTGGGCAACGGTGATGGCACAGATAGACATAGGAAAACCAGGAAGAGGTACCCATTGCAGGACATGGTGAAACTCCTTTCTCGCTTCATTTGTGAACTCTGTTGTTCCTTAAATTAAATGTTAAGAGAGTTATTCTGGAAGAATTATTGAATCTTTCCATTTTTTAAAAATGCCCATGGTGTGATTGAAATTATGATCCTTAAAGGATTTTTTGAAACGTACTCATCCAAACATTTATATGGAAGAGCCAAGAAAAACCAAGACAATTTTGAAAAAGTCTAAGGAGGGAAGCTGTCCTACCAGAGACTAAGTCTTATAATAAGGCTATAGTCAATAAAGCAATGAGTTAATAATGGCAAAGGGCCTGTTAAGTAGAAAAACAGAACAGAATAGAGGGACCAGAAATTGACCCATGCCTGTTGGGGACTTGCTACATGATTGGATGCCACACACATCAAGGGGCAGGATGGACTCTTCAAGAAGTGGGCCTCGGCCAGGCGCAGTGGCTCACACCTGTAATCCTAGCACTCTGGGAGGCCAAGGCGGGTGGATCGCTCAAGGTCAGGAGTTCAAGACCAGCCTGAGCAAGAGCGAGACCCCGTCTCTACTAAAAATAGAAAGAAATTATATGGACAACTAAAATTATATATAGAAAAAATTAGCCGGGCATGGTGGCACATGCCTGTGGTCCCAGCTACTCGGGAGGCTGAGGCAGGAGGATTGCTTGAGCCCGGGAGTTGGAGGTTGCTGTGAGCTAGGCTGATGCCATGGCACTCTAGCCTGGGCAACAGATTGACACTCTGTCTCAAAAAAAAAAAAAAAAAAAGGAGTGGGGCTGGACAATTGCCATCCCTATGGTGAATAAATACATATGAAAATAGCCCCAAAGTAGCTTTAATTCAGATAAAATACTTAAATGTAAGATGCAAACATTTTTACAAAGAAAATATAGAAAGATATCTTTATGATTGGGAAGAAAAAATAATTTCTTGAAACACAGAAAGCACAAATGATCATGAAGACTGACTACGAAAGCAAACAAACTTCTGTACATTTAAAAGCACTGCAAACATTCTCCTGTGGCTGGTGTTTTGTAAATAAAAACAAAACAAAACAAAAAATAAAGAAATAATAAAAAATAAAACTACTGCAAACAAAGTTAAAAGCCACACCACAGACCAGGAGAAAATATTTTCAAATCCCTAACAACAAAGGATTAGTAATTAGTATGAGAAAAATTAACCAATAAAAACTGGATAAAATATATGAACAGACAATTCATAGAAGAGGAAACTCAAATGGCCAATAAATACACAAAAAGACAGTAAACAGGGAATTACAAATTAAACAATGAAATAGCATTTCACCACTATTATACTGGCAAAAATAAAAGTCTGATAATACCAAGTGTTGGTGAATTTACAGTGAAATGTGGACCCTCACAGACTACTGGCAAAAGTATAAATTGCTGTAACCACTTTGGAGAGTAATTAGATATAATAACACTAATTGGAACTGAAAATACTCATCTCTTAAAACTCAGCAATTCTAGCTCTAGGTACACACCTTAGAGAAAGTCTCCTATATGTGCCAAGGAGACAAGTCCAAGAATGCTAATTACAGCATCTGTTTGTCTGTTTTTATAAGCATGACATCATATGAATTTTTCACATTATTATGTATTTGGAAAAATGTTCTTTTATTTTAAAAAGTTTTTTGTTATAAAATACATATTTATTATAGAATAATTGAAAAGATAGGAAAAAAGTATGATAGAAAAGTAAGAAGACAAAGATCATCTACTGTCCCATCACCCAAACATAAGCATTGCTAATGTGATTTTAGTATTGTAGTTAGTTTTCTATGCAATGATTTTTTTTTCTTTTTTGTTTTTTAGAGACAGGGTCTCACTCTGTCACCCAGGCTAGAGTGCAGTGGCACAATCATAGCTTACTGTAACCTCGAACTCCTGGGCTGAAGCGATCCTCTCGCCTCAGCCTTGGGAGTAGCTGGGACTATAGGTGTGCGCCACCAGGGCCAGTTAATTTTTTTTTTAAGAGATGGGGTCTCGCTATGTTGCCCAGGCTGGTCTTGACCTCCTGGCATCAAGCAATCCTCCCATCTCAGCCTCCTGAATCACTGGGATTACAGGCAAAAGCCACCACACCTGGCCTGCAATGATTTTTTAATGTTTTTATTTCATCAAAGTAATACACAAACATGGTTAAAGAATCATACAGTACAAAAGGGCTGCTAACGAAAATCAACCATCCCCTTCCCTATCCATTCTAATTTCTAATCTTCATCCTCACAGATAACTGTTTTTAACTCTTTCAGTCGATGTTTCTTCTGATAATTACCTTCACACTTGATCTCAGCCAAAAGGCTGAGAAGTGATTAATTACCTTCAAATCACCAATATTTGTATCCTGTCATTTTCTGGGGTATCAGTTTTGGACATTATGTGTGGCTGCCTCTGTGATACATGAGGATTCAGCACACTTAGCACCAACCTTCTCCCATTTTCTCCATATAAATATATCAATATTTTGACTTGATTATCTTTATAGCTTTATATATCTATAGTTTATTTCTTATTCTGTCAACTATGGACAGTATTCTTGATTTTCCATTCTGTAAGATAAAAGTATTAGTCTCCTTTTTCCTTCAGTTCTTTTCTAACCCTTCTCCCCAATCAAATCTTTCCAACATAGTTGTAATTTTACCGTATGTGCTAATTTTGCATTCTGCTTTGTTCACATAAGTTCTTTTTCATGTGTAACTAACATATAATAAAGGGCAAAATCTTAAGTATATAGTTTAATGAATTTTTACATATGAAAATATGTAAAACCACCACCCACACCAAGATGTAGAACATTTTAACATCCAGCAGGGGCTCTTATACTTCCTCCAGTTAATATTCCTCCAAAGACTGCTGTTCTAACCCCTATCACCTCTGTAGATCAATTTTCCCTGCTCTTCAACTTCATATAAACATAATCAAACCGTATGTACTCCAGCTCCCTTCACGTATTGTTATGTTTTTAAGGTTAATCTGTTTTGTTGCATGTATCAATGTGGTTCATTCTTTTTTTATTGCTGTGTGATATTCCATTGTGGGAATACATCAATTTATTTATCTGTATTCTTGTTAAAGAACATGTAGGCTGTTTCCGGTTTTGGCCATTATCAATTATGCTGTTCTGATTTTTTTTTTGTAATTATAAGTTCTCATTTCTATGGAATATATACCCAGGAGTGGAATTACTGGGTCTTTGGGTAGGTGTATGTTTAGCTTTAATAGATACTACCAAACGGTTTCCCAAAGTCATTGTACTAATTTATATTCCCAACAGCAATATATGGGAGTTCCCATTGCTCCTTATCCTCACTAGCACTTGGAATTGTCAGTTCTTTGCATGTTAGCTCTTCTGGTGGGTATGTAGTGGCATCTCACTGTGGTTCTACTTTGTATTTCCCTGATGACTTCTGATATTTATCATCTTTTCATGCTTCTTGGACATTTGTTATTTATTTATTTTCTTGAGACAGAGTCTCGCTCTGTTGTCCGGGCTAGAGTGCCGTGACATCAGCCTAGCTCACAGCAACATCAAACTCCTGGGCTCGAGCAATCCTTCTGCCTCAGCCTCCTGAGTAGCTGGGACTACAGGCATGTGCCACCATACCCAGCTAATTTTTTTTTCTATATATTTTTTAGTTGTCCGGCTAATTTCTTTCTGTTTTTAGTAGAGATGGGGTCTCGCTTTTGCTCAGGCTGGTCTTGAACTCCTGACTTCGAGTGATCCTCCCACCTCGGCTCAGAGTTCTAGGATTACAGGCGTGAGCCACCACACCCAGCCTTCTTGTACATTTGGGTATTTTATTTTGTAAAGTAACTGTCTCGGTCTTTTTTCATTTTTAAAAATTGTGTTATCTTTTTCTTACTGATAGGAATTCTTTATATATTATGGATATGAGTCTTGTATTGGATATATGTACTACAAATATCTTCTCCCAGTTGGAAGTTTGCTTTTTCATTCTCTTAATTGTTTCTTTTGATGAATGGAAATTCTTGATTTTAAGGAAGACCAATTTATCAAATTTTTCCTTTCTGAATAGTGCTTTTGTGTCCCATTTTTTAAAATCTTTGCCTAGTTCAAAGTCATGAAGATATTCTTCTCCGTTTTCATCTAAAAACTTCATTTTAATTTAGGTATTTTTGCTTCTTATAGAAGCAGACAGAATGTTGGTTACCAGTGGCTGGAAGCATAGGTGGGGGAAATTTGGGAGAAGTTGGTCAAAGGATACAAAATTTCAGTTAGACAAAAGGAATAAGTTCAAGAGATCTATTGTGTAACATGGTTAATAACAATGTACTGTGCTGTACACTTAAAAATTGCTGAGAGTATATTTTAAATGTTCTCAACACAAAAAATGAATATATGAGGTAATTGATGCTAATTAGGTTGATTTCACCATTGTACAATGTATACATATAACAAAATATCATGTTGTACACCATAAATATAGACAAATTTTATTTGTCAATTTTTTTTTTTTTTTTTGAGACAGGGTCTCACTCTGTTACCCAGGCTAGAATGCAGTGGTGTCATTATAGCTCACTGCAACCTCAGACTCCTAGGCTCAAGCGATCCTTCTGCCTCAGCCTCCCAAGTAGCTAGGACTATAGGCATGTGCCACCACACTCAGCTAAGTTTTCTATTTTTTTGTAGAGATAGGATCTTGCTATGTCACTCAGGCTAGTCTTGAACTCCTAGCCTCAAGCGATCCTCCCACCTCAGCCTTCCAAAATGCTAGGATTACAGGCATGAGCCACCTCACCTAGCCCAATTATAATGTTAATAGATCCATGTCTGCTTATGTGACATCTGGCACTGGAGGTAGAAAAGTGAATAGGCCCTTCTGACCTCTTAATTCAAAAATTTTGCTAAATATATAAAAACAGTTTGTTGTGTCTATACCCTGGTTCAGGTAGACCTTAACATACCTAGAATTATCTGATCTAGGCTCCCATCCATGCACAAGAATGACTATTTCCGGGTCTCATGTTGGACACTCTAGGTCTAAAAACTAGTCATTCTTCTGCATGGGTGGGAACCCAGACTAGATCTGGCAAGGCAATTTAGATTCAAGTGAGGAAGCCCATGTCCTCTCCCCCTGAGTCCTGGTCTTCAGCTCACTGGAGTCTGCCTTCTCCTTCTATCTAGCATCGGGCCCTGTGGAAATTGCCCTCACGAGCATCATGACCTTGCTTGTCCTAGGCTCAACTGCCATCTTCCTGGAAGATGCTGTCTACCTATACAAGAACACCCGCTGCCCCATCAAGAGGAGGACTCTGCTCTGGAGTAGCTCTGCACCTACGGTGAGGGAAGGCCCTGTAGCTTCCCTTTAGGTGGGACTGGAAAGGAGACAGGGACCATTTTGAGAATTCCTCTAAACTCAGCAAAATTCATGTCAGCAGAGTTGCCTGCCACTACCACCTCAGGGTAGGGGTTTGTAATCTGATCTCCGCTTGCAATTAGGACCCCATGCTTGGAATGTCAACAGGCAAAGGCATGGTGTGTTCCAATCCTAAGGGCTGCAGAGACAGCTGGAGAACCTGCTCAGCCCACCGGCGGCCCCACTCTGTACTCCTCCACCACAGTACTCTGTACTCCTCCACCACAGTATTGCAGTTAAAAGCAAGCCTCCTTCCTGTAAAGGCAGACAGTGTGGCTCCTAAGAGTATAGGAGGGAAAGATTTTTTTCCCACAGGGTCATATCAGGTCTACCCTTATGCTGTAGCCTTTTAAATCACTCCCACAACCTTGGCCCTTGGTTTGCTTGATTTAATTAGTTGTTTTTCCAACTGGCAACTTTTTTTTTTTTTTTTTTTTTTTTTGAGATGGGGCTTCCTCTGTCACCCAGGCTGGAGTGCAGTGGCATAATCATAGCTCACTACAGTCTCAAACTCCTGGGCTCAAGTGATCTTTCCCCCTCAGCCTCCTGAGAAGCTGGGGCTACAGGTGCGTGCCACCACATCCTGCTAATTTTTAAATATTTTGTAGTGACAGGGTCTTGCTTGTTGCCCAGGCTGGTCTCAAACTCTTGGCTCCAAGTGATCTTCCCACCTTGGCCTCCCAAAGTGCTGGTATTACATTTCCTGGTATTATAGTGGCTGGTGAGCCACTGCGCCCAGCCCCAGCGGGAAACTTTTAAGGAATGAAGCCTCAAATGTTTAAGTTTTGCTTCCTTGAGCCCTTGCCACAAAAGGTTTGAGTGGTCTCCCTTCTTGCCTCAAATGCTTCTTGCTCCTCTCCAAGCAGGTAGTGTCTGTGTTCTGCTGCTTTGGTCTCTGGATTCCTCGTTCCCTCATGTTCGTGGAAATGGCCATAACCTCGTGAGTGTCCTGGCCCACCCCCAACTCTGGGCTGAGCATCCCTCTGGGATCCGCTTCTGTTCCCCACTCACTGGGACTGCAGAGTCGTGTCTTTAATGCCAGCTGATCATGAATCTAGCCTTTCCCAATTTGTGCTAATCCAGGGCTCTTGAACTTCTGGTTCTGTTCAGGGAATGCCTTATTTTGGCACATTCCTCAGCCACCTCTTTATTCCCATAGCCCCAAATTTCCCTCTTCCCCAGTCCTCTGGACCCTGTCCTCTCTTACTCCTCTTAGATCTCACAACCAGAATGCCTTGTCTCTACCATCTTCCCCTCATTAAGCCCCACCTCTCCCTGCAGCCTTTTTTCTTTGGCAGCAAAGTGGTGTCCCTTCAGCTGGGGCCCCCACCACGTGCTCACAGTCCCACTTCTCTCCGCGCCCCAGGTTTTATGCTATATGTTTTTACCTGCTGATGCTCGTCATGGTGGAGGGCTTTGGTGGGAAGGAGGCAGTACTGAGGACACTGAAGGACACCCCGATGATAATCCACACAGGTCCCTGCTGCTGCTGCTGCCTCTGTTGCCCACGGCTCATGCTCACCAGGTAAGGTGGGAGGAGCACCCTTGAGGCACAGGTTGGCCTCTTCCTGCATTCTCCCAAGAGCCTCTTCTAGCTCTTTAGTCGTGTTCAAGACTCTGGAAATTACATTCAAATGGGCAAAGCCATTATGAAAGGATGGGCATCCCACAGCCAGGACCCACACATGGGCACCAATCCCAGGGGAGATTGAGGAAGAACTCCTAAGTGCCCATCACTTAAGCTCACTGCCTCCTGCATACTTTAGCCACATAGAGAAAACTGGACTTTGCGCTGTTTGCTAGCCCCTCTGCCCATTGTGGTGAATGAGGTTGAGGCCAACACTCTGACAGCTCTTGCTCAAAAGGCAGCATTCTGGTCTGGAGGTGAGTGGGAGGTGTGGCAGGTTCCCAATGCTCTTAACATTCTGGCTTCCGTGTCCCCATCCATTTAGCCATTTTGGTGTTTATTATGGCAGCCAAGCCTCAGCCCTGGAGCCCAGTGAGGGGGTTGGGAGGTCTTCATGGGGTGGGTGGTTTGTGGGTCTGTGTTCCTAACCCTCTTCCCTCCTCAGGAAGAAGCTTCAGTTGCTGATGTTAGGCCCATTCCAATACGCCTTCTTCAAGATAACGCTGGTCCTGGTGGGCTTGTTTCTCATCCCTGATGGCATCTACGACCCAGCAGATGTAAGCCAGGAGTAAGGGGCTGCAAAGTCCAAGACTCATTTAGTAAGAATAGCTGGAGCCAACACTTCTTGACACAGGGCCCCAGAGACAGGGTGGCAGTGGAAAAGTAGAGGTTCAGGGACTCCAGTGGGCAGAGACAAAACTGGAATAGGCCAAGGTACTGGGGCTTTTTTTATTGCTTTTCCCACCATGGAAGAGGAGAAATAAAAGGACAGGGCTTGCCTGCCTCACTGACTACTTTCTGGTCTGCCACCAGATTTCTGAGAAGAGTACAGCTCTGTGGATTAACACTTTCCTTGGTGCATCTACCCTGTTCGCTCTCTGGACCCTGGGCATCCTTTTCCGTCAAGCTAAGCTGCACCTGGGTGAGCAGAACATAGGAGGCAAATTTGTTCTATTCCAGGTAACTATACCCTGGGAGAGAAAAGGTGTTTAATGATAGAGCTAGAAAAGATTGGGGTTGGGAGGTGAGTCCAATAAAGGGTAAAAGCGGGGTCTGGGAATCTTTCTCTTAAGCCTCATGTTTCCCATGAGATTCGGAAACTGATCCTTGCTCTTTCCACTTTTTTGCCTTTCTGTGCTGTAATAGTTTCCCAGGCTGCCATGACAAAATACCACAAACCAGGTGGTTTAAGACAGCAGAAATTTATTGTCTCACTGTTCTGGAGGCTGGAAGTCCAAAATCAAGGTGTCAGCAGGGTCACGCTCTCTCTGAAACCTGCAGAGGAGTCTCCTTTCTTGCCTCTTCCTAGTTTCTGGTGGTTGCCGGCAATCCCTGGCATTCTTTGGCCAGCATTTGCATTGATCCAATTTCTGCTTCCAGTGGCACATGATGTTGTCCCCTCAGGTGTCTGTGCCTCTGTGACTCTTCTATTTTTATGACACCAGTCATGTTGGACTAAGGACCCACCCTATTCCATTATGACCTCGTCTTAACTAATTACATCTGCAACAACATGTTTCTAAATAAGGTCACACCTGAGGGACTGGGGACCAGGACTTCAACATATCTTTTTGGGGGCCATAATTCAACCTATAACATATGTGTTATGAAACCTTAAATTCTTCTACCCTTGCTTTTTCCTTTCCTTTTCTACCTATTACTTCCTAAACTTCTATAATCCATCAACACCAGCAGCAGCATTATCATAACTACAACTATTCACTACCTACACCACGTGCTAGGCACTTTTAATGCCTTACATTTAAAGTTGCACAATAATCCTGGGAATCATTATTCCTATTTTACAGAGGAGGAAACTGAGACCAGAGATGTTATGAGGCTTGCTCAAAGGCACATAAGGGATGGGACTAGAATTTAAACCCACGTTCCTTCTCATTACACCGCCTCTTCATCTTCACACCTCTTCTGAATATTCTCTCAAAGGTGGGTTTGTCCACCTTCTATGCTTTGCATTCTCTAAGCCCAAGATGCCAAGATGACTTTTCCACCAAATGTAATGACTTCTAACCCAAACTTCATTCTTTCTGTCCCTTTATTGGGCTCTTCTATTCCCAAGGCATAATGACTGCTTTATAATTAAGAGAATGATTTCACATGCATTCTCATTTGATCTAAGCAGATGTTTCTCAAATATGAATTTCCAAGCACATAGTAGTTAGAATTGAAAGGGCTGTGGGAAGAGAGAGAGAAGTCCCTGAAATGAAGTCAGGGAGTAAGGGGTAGAAAGGATCTGGGTCCCAGAAGCACTTGGGGTCAGACAAAAGGATAAGAGCCCTGTGATTGCCACGCCTGCCCACGATTATTATGGGGAAGGCTGGACAAGCCAAGCCTGCCTCGAAGAGGTTGATGCTTCAGCAAAATGTACTCAGGGAGGGTGATGCTAAGATAAATGGTGCTTCTGAGGCCTCTGCACAGAGATCTTCTCTTCCTTCCTTCTTCTCTTCTTTCTTTATTGTAGCAAAATACACATAAAATTTACCCTCTTAATGATTTTTAAGCATACAGTTCTGTGGCATTAAGTACATCCACACTGTTGTACAACCATCACCACCATCCATCTTTGGAACTTTTTTCATCTTGTAAAACTGAAACTCTGTATCCATTAAATACTAATTCCCCTTTGCCCCCTCCCCACAGCGTCAGGCATGGCAGAGAGTTGTCAAAGAGAACTTTAATGATAAACTGTCCCTTATTCTAGGAGCAAGGATGTCAGGTACTTGAGCTAGATTGAATTATTCTTCTCTAATCATCCACCTTTTTCATCCATCAAGTGCTCATCAGTAGCCATGGCTGAGATAGAGAAATAAAAATTAACCCCTTAATCAGGTCTTGTTTCTTGTTAGCAACTCCAATAAAATATTGGGTAGAAGATGAGATTATAATTTACATAAAGATTAAAACTCTACAATTTTTTTTTTTTTTTTTTTTTTTTTTTTTTTTTTTTTTTTTTTGAGACAGAGTCTCACTCTGTTGCCCGGGCTAGAGTGAGTGCCATGGTGTCAGCCTAGCTCACAGCAACCTCAAACTCCTGGGCTTAAGCGATCCGTCTGCCTCAGCCTCCCGAGTAGCTGGGACTACAGGCATGCGCCACCATGCCCGGCTAATTTTTTCTATATATATTTTT
>CM052436.1:56092542-56158934 GCA_028533085.1 Varecia variegata
TACAGGCATGCGCCACCATGCCCGGCTAATTTTTTCTATATATATTTTTAGTTGGCCAGATAATTTCTTTCTATTTTTAGTAGAGACGGGGTCTCGCTTTTGCTCAGGCTGGTCTCGAACTCCTGAGCTCAAACAATCCGCCCGCCTCGGCCTCCCAAGTGCTAGGATTACAGGCATGAGCCACCGCGCCCGGCCAAAACTCTACAATTTTTTAACCAAGTATGAGTCTCAGCCCTGTGTAACAGCACAGATCTACCAGTGGGCAGAATCTGCACAGTGGAGGGACAAGGCCCAGCAGTGGGCCAGCTGGCCTCAGTGCCATGGACGGCAGGTCCCAACCCACCCTCACCTCTGTTCTGTTCTGCAGGTGCTTGTCGTCCTGACTGCCCTGCAGCCCTCCATTTTCTCACTCTTGGCCAATGGCGGGCAGATTGCTTGTTCACCTCCCTTTTCCTCTAAAATCAGATCTCAAGGTGAGCACATAAGAGCTCTTACCCTATTGTGGGATGGATGAGATAGGGGAGAGTCAGGAAAGAGAGGGCTTCAGAACAGCAGTTAGACCAGCCTGACTTCTGCTCAGAATATTCAGAAAAGGATCTTCAAGAAATCCCAGCAGAGGCTTTAAGGAGACTATGGACTCCATGATGACACAGAGGAGAACTGCAACCCTACAGCTTGAGGTCAGCCCTGTAACCCAGGAAGCCACGGTTCAATCCTCAGCTTCTGGGAGAGGAGTGGGTATGGTTAAGAAACAGAAGGCTATGCTAATTAAACATACATAAGAAATGGGCTTTGATGCTAGCCTCAGATCACAGAAGGTAGAGAACCAAGTGCTGGTTCTGGCTCTACTATTAACCTGACATGTCATTTATGACAATTTAGTATTTCTATGTCCTGGTTTGGGGATAAATTAGAGAAAGTGTTGCTCAACTCATATGTCAGGGCTGCTAGTGGGATACCACCTCTATAACTTAGCATAACCTACATTATATTTCACCCTACATTGCAGTAATGAATTGCCACCTCCTCATACTGGAGACTTTCCTGCTGACTGTGCTGACACGAATGTACTACCGAAGGGAAGACCACAAGCTTGGGTATGAAACTTTCTCTTCTCCAGACCCGGACATAAACACCAAAGCCTAAGGTGAATGGCTTGGACAATGAGAAAGATGCTGTTCTTATTAGCAGAGTACAAGATTTCTTCACTGTTCCTTCGACCTTGACCAAATGGGGAAGGATTCCCATTATCAGCACAAGCTGGCAGATTACATTTGACTATAAAGATGAAGGTGAACTACATAATAGGATGAAATTGTTTTGGATCTTGCCCAGGGAAGGTGTTTTAAGTTTTGTAATAAATAAACAAGATGAAGTCCGAAACTCTATAACTGGGCACACTGCCTCTGTGGGCGCCACTGTTAGTTCTTAAAGCTTGTATATCGAAAGGTCACTCTGAGCTCTCCCAAGGCAGATGAAAGGGGGCAGAGGATATAGTAATGTGTCTGGTATAAGAACAGGAGTAGAACTTGGTAATATAGCACCAGCCCAAAAGTCTTGAAGAAGCCAGGCTTGTGGAGAACAGATGGAAGGTGTTCTTTCCCTTACAGATGTGTCACTAGGGCACTAATGACACTAAGTCTGAGGGGGTCTATATCAACCTCCCTTTGTGAGACGATGGCTCTTTCAGTCTTTTGTGCCAAGCTACAAAAGGAATCCCCTGATAATATGATCATGGAGGTTGATTTTGAGAAGAGAAATCAGGATACAAATGCAAAGGAATTGAGAGTACAAGTACCAAGTGCATAAAATGTACCATACACATGTGTACCAGGTCAAACACACAGGAAGTGGAACATTAGGTAAAACCACATTGCCTTTATTTGGCTAAATGACAAAAGCCAAAATAACCCAGAACAAATTAATACTCAGACAGGAAAATGAGAGACTGAACCCCAATTGAGGAAAACTTCCCTGTGGACTCACATTGGTAATGGGGCCAACACTCATGCCAAGGCCAGCAGTTCTTTCCAAGACTCTTTTTTTCTTTTCAAGATCCTCAATACAAACAACCCAACCAATCATGTTTCTGTGTTCAAAACAGTGCCTCCAAAGAAGGCTGGGGAGGCCCACTTCAAACCTAAAGGAACACAACTTGAGTCATCGTAATGTTAAACCTGGCGCTTTTGTTTTCTACCCCAATCCCAGTACTAACATATTAATAAAACTTTGGCCGACAGAAAATCTTCTTCTAACTTTTTAAGGAAATGAACATTTAATAGTATAATCCCAAGAACATGTTCTGCTTATTTATTTGGAAAAATAGAAGCTAGGGACCACTCTTTATCCCATGACAATCTACTTATGAGAGAAAACAATTACAATCATTATCATGACTTTGAAAAATATAACCTTTAAAAATACTTACATTGGTAAGCTTAAAAAAAATACCATTAGTTAAAAACATTGTTAAGGGAGCTTTTTTGTCTTACCTGTATTGGTTCAACTTCTGGTGAGAGTATGTACTGACAGAAAATCTAGAAGCTATGGCTTTTAGGGAATTAAGAAAAGCAACAAAATAGAATTGATTTGGAAAGATTTTGGATAAGCAATCTGGAACAGGATTAAAAAGGCAATGAGCTCCAGAAAATAAGATACCCACAAATCAAGATAATCCAGAAAGGGAGTAAAAAAGCAGAGACGAACCATTGTGGAGGGAATATATAGAGAATGCCTGACCAGCTGTGTGGCCACAAGTAAAATAAGTATAACTCAGGTACAGCCTAAGAAGTTATCAGCAATCAAAAAGGGTCAAAAGTTTTCTCAATCTCCCTTCCATTTCTTCTCCTCTTCAGGATTTTCAACTTTTTCACATCCCTAACCTTCTTACCCAAGTCTCCACAAAATGATGGTCTTTGGCTCTAGTTATCAGAAGCAGCTACAGCAGTTCAAGTGATCCATTTCTATTCCTCTAAAGTTTCAGCTTCTATTCTTCAGTGCTCCTGAGTCTAGAGTATGAAAATAGCAAACTTTCTGCCCAGCCCACCTTAAGGTAACTGCTGAACTGGCACCTCCTCAGTACTAGCTGCAGGGCTTCTTCTGTCTTCAGTCCCCTCCTGTCTTGCAGACAGACGCTCTAAGGACAAGCAACTTTTAAGGCTCTCCCTCATCTGCCACATTTGGCCCATCCAGGTTGACTGCTTTCTTGTGTGGGATTCAGGGAAACAGCTCCGTAGCCTCAAATATTGATAACTGAAGATTTACAGACCATAGGCATGGTTGTAGTGTACAGACCTCTAACCTCATTTAATTAGGCACAAATGATCAAATAATGCATCATTCTTAACAGTTTCCTCCATCCACTCACCCTTGTCAAGCACCTGAGATTATTAATACATTTACTACAAAGTATCTAACATGCCACACTATAAACATTTTTGCTTTCCGTCAAAATTATTTGAAAATGTACTAGTGTTGAGATACTGAGGCAGTAGAATCTCACTAAAAGGGGTGAGTCTTCCAAGAACATGTGCATATGCTGGCTCTAGCAGTCTCACAGACCCTGTCAGCCTAGAGGTCCTACTCCAAGCACAGAGCATGCTAAAAGCAGCCCACTGAAAGCAGAGGAGGATGGCTCAAACATTTGGGACCCAGAAAATATATTTAGGAGGAGTGACTGCAGAGGAAAACCGCATTCTGAGCATCTTCCTGTCCATCCAAATACACTTGGGTAATGTGCATTTTGAGAGAACAAGTAGGTGGGCTTTACCAGTGACTTCATCACCTTTCTATACCAGGGAGAATCAGACAGAAATAGGCAGAATTCCCAAACAGGGAAGACTGAAGCAGAAAAGTTACAATATGAGACCATATAAAGCTCGGTAATGGAAAACACTAACTTCAACTGTTTCAAAGAAAGGATTCCAAGCTAAAGCTTGTGTGAACCAGTAAAGCACTTCATGAGAAAAGTTAGAATGTACTTTTCATGGCCATCAGGACAACAAGAGGCTTCCCCCTCTTTGTCCCTCTTCTCTGCCATGCTTTGCCTCTCTGGGTGATCTGAGTTTTAAGAACCTAGGTAGCTCTGCTGTGCAGGCAGGCAGTGATTCCAGCCTCTCATCCTCAGGAAGAAGAGGAGGTTTTATCAGAAAGTGTTTAGGAAGGGGACTATGACATGCTCACAGTCCTAGCAGAGAGGCAAGAAAAGAGAAAATGTGGTTTTCTTAGATGAAAACACTAAAACTCCACCCCTACGAGGGGTATGTATGAGTGATAGGGGGTGGGGCCTGGACATAAGCAGTTGTCCTCTGATTCCAGCTACAGCATTACTGATGGTTGATGATCTGCTAGGTCGTGTAGCTGAGGAGATAGGATGGGATTTAAAAATTAGATCATGCTTAACAGCAAATGTTAAGCTTCAGCATTCTTTGATTTGAAATTTAAGCGCTGAATCCCCTGGACAACCTAACAGAGGAGGTGGGACCATAATCACAAGGCACACATGGGAAAGAGGGAGGAACGTACCATACTCTCGTCATGTGAGCCCATGCTTTGTGGCTTGTTGGAGGGGCAGTGGAGGGAAGTCCCTGCCAGTTGCAGCTCTCAGAGGAAAAGAAACACCCCATGGGGCACTGGTTCCAGTTAACATTCTTAAGAGGAGCAGAGGTTAAGGTAAGGCTGTTGCTTTAGAAAGGAAGGTGTTTCCTTATGCTTTTGCCTCTAGGTTCTGTGCAAATCTCTCTAAATTCAATATGGCTATGAGCAACATGGATTAACATCAAGTTCAAACTGAAGACATTTACAAATTCTCCTTTGTAAAAAGCTAGGTAATAGCACTGAAATAGGAATAGAAGGGCCAGGGACTTACTCTCAGCAGGAAATGAATCTAAACTGACTTTGTATAGAATTGAGTATTGTCCCACTCCTCTCCTCATCACAGTAACCCTAAAAGTGTCCCTTCCTTTAAAGGTAGATTATAGGAAAGAGATTGACAAAAGTTCCCAAATAATTGGGCAACAGAATTTTCTGAGAAGATGAACACAGCAGAAAAACTGCAGCTGATGCCTTGTGGTCTGGTTCCATCCCCATCAGTGTCTTCATGGACCCCATTGGGTCCAACAAGTAACTCCTCAGGGAGTAAGAAAAGTTAGGCTCACATCTTCTTCTTCCCACAGCCCCATTGACACATGTGCCAGCAGTACATTTAGGGGATTTGTGACTGTAACTCAGCTTTTAGCTTTTTTAAAGCAAATCAAAATTATGATATTTCCCCCCAAATCACCCACCAGCATGGCTCATCACATGAATGACTTGGTAAGCCACTTTGCTTCAGAGCAGAAGGCAAACACTAGAGTGTATCAGGAAGAAAAGGCCTCTGTGTGTTACACCACTTCCTTCTTCTGCCCACTCCTCAGGGGCAAAAAATTAGTTCTACATACTATATTTGAAAGACTAATTTTTAAAAAATAAAAATGACAATTTCCCTGTCAAGATCACATGAACATAATAGTAAAACAAAGTCCTTGGGGAGGGTAGGTGGATGCAGAACAAGCTTCTAAGCTATAGTCAGCCTCCTTCTTGGTGTGGGTGATTGATGTCTCTTGGAGGATAGGCTGTTTTTGTTGCCCCATTTCTAGGTCCTCTTGCTCCAATTCTTTCCTTTGCAGCTGTTCTTAGGTTTAGTGTTGGGATCACAATTTGGAATTCAACAGAGAGCTTCTGAAGGTGATGAGACAGAGGAAAGGGACAGGAAAGGAGGGATGAAAAATTAGTCTTCTTCATCCTCACTGATATCATAAGCTGCAGCCTTGTGCCTGGAGAGATTTGCTGGGGAGGAAGGTGGGGAAGTCTTGCCAGAGAAGGGCCATCGGAAAGAGGGGGAGGGAGAGCGTTCCCGAGTAGGGCTGCTGCTGGGACTCTGCTTTGGACTGATGGCCTGCAGCATCCGACCTTTTCCCTCTTTCAGCATATGTTTCTGGGGAGACCAAAAGGAACAGTTAGAAGAAACTTATGGATCCTACTAAATCAACGCTGGAACATCTGAGACTTCAAATTATCATGAGTGCCCTCTGTAATGTTAAAAGTGATCAAATAAGCCAGAGGAGGGACACAGCTATAATTCTAAGCAATTTCCTCCCTAAAGTGGTCTATACTATACTATTTATTTAAGGGTTCCCACCTCCTATGCATAGTCATCAAATTCTTGACTTCTATGTCAAAGGAATTCTTAGAAGGCTACTTAGTCTGTAGTCCAGGTTCCAGGCAAACACAAAGGAACTATTTAATAACTCAGACAAAAGGGTATTTAGCCTAGTTTTAGAGTTCTCTAAAAAGGAAAATCCACATTCTTCCTGAATAATCTATTCTAATATCCAAACACCCTCATAGTCAGATCCTTCCTGATACCTAACCAAGGTCTCACTTGCTGACTCTTTGGTTTAAAAAGACTCTGCTACTCCTCAAGGACAGAATTCCTACCTTACCCAGGGATCCTACAGCAGCTATTTGTAATGGAGGTAGTTTTCTTTTTACTGTTCTTTATTCTTTCCTTTCCTCCTATCTAAAATTATAATGTAGAAATAAGCTGAGAAAGGCTTATTTGCTTATGTATTGTCACCAGATTTCAAGGTTGATAGAGAGCTGGCAAAATTATTTAAGAGAATGTGTAACCTCTTTTTGTAAAGATTTTAAAGAACTTTCTGGAGATAGCTGAAACATAGTTCTGCCCAGACAAGGGTAATAGCTTAGCTAACTTCCTTAATGTTTCTGTCCTTTTCTGTTCAAGGGTTCTATAATTCTTTCTTTTTTTTTTTTTTTTTTTTCTGAGAGAGTCTCACTCTGTCACCTCAGCTAGAGTGCAGTGGCATCATCATAGCTCATTGCAACCTTCAACTCTTGGACTCAAGCAACCCTCCTGCCTCAGCTTCCCAGAGTGCTAGGATTACAGGCGTGAGGCACTGCACACAGCCAGAGGTTCTATAATTCTTACCAAAACATTGAAATTCCCTGAATTTCTCTGAAATTTTCTAACTTGTCCAGTGGGAAAGAACATACCAGCGCTCCTTCCGGACCAAACATTTCCAGGAAACTTCCAATGAATTCTCGGGACTTCTCCTCCCATTTCTGAATGAGGTCAATGCTTTTTTCCTCTACCTTCTGAACAAATTCTTTTGACTTTTCCTCCACGTCTTTCACTTTCTTCTTTACCTTGTCAACCCGCTCCTGCAAGTGGTATTTCTTCTCCTAGGGAAAGCAATAACATTTTGAGAAATAATACTTTTCCTGACCTTCCCTACTAACGGAGAAAGAAAAAATACTCAAGTACTCTATTGACACTCTTTTCAGTCTTTAGAATTTTGTTTTGCTTTACCCCACACTTCTTTAGCACAACTGATAAGATATGCTTTGGATGGTCACCTTATACAAACGTTTCATAATTCTAATGTTGTGGGAGTTCGGGACTAAATATACAGGCTGGGCCCAGTAATAGAGAGGTAGCCAAATAAAGTCAGATTTTTAAGATAAAACATAAATTTGGAACATAAACATGCCCAACATGACCCAAAGCTCATTCTAGATGAAGATACAGAGTCAGCAAAAAGATCACTGCACAATATTGCCAAGAATAAATCAATTATAATAGATAAAAAGTGGAAGTACTAGATCTTTTACTTAATTTATTGTACTTGATTTATTTCCTCCCATCACTGGCTTATTCTATCATTTTGGATGAGGTATGTGTTTTATTTTTTAGTATTTGGAGGTCCCTTTACTCTTTGGTCTTACTGACTTTCCTAAAGATAAGGAAGAATCTATTTTATATAAAAAAATGGAATACTGAACAGATATTTTATTTAAAAAAAAAGATAAGGAAAAATGGTATGAACCTTCTGGTGGGGGTTGGGGAGTTAGGGGGATGTTTAGTCAAATGAAAAGTATTCTCATAATTTCTGGATCATAAAGAGGAAAGGGAATACCTTTAGGGTTTTCAAATACCTGAGTCTTATGAGAAAACAGATAAAGATTCTATAGTAGGTGAATTAATAAGAGCTAGCATTTATCTATATGGATAAATCATAGTTAGATGAAACTATTTCACCAACTCTCATAGCATAATTCACAGAGATGGGAGCAGGTGAGAGAGCATGGGAAATAGGTCATGTAGAAGATATAGTTAGCACCTTTCTTCTTTTAAAATCAACTTTATTAAAGTATAATGTACATACAAAATACATAGTGTTTCTAAAGGGCAATCGTAAGCTAAGATAAACTTAACTTTTCATAAATCAAAATTTAAAACTTAGGTCTATGTGGGGAAATCACATGCAAAATGTTGTGTGTCACCACCCACACAGGAAGAGGATCCAAAGCTTTCGTCAGATTTTCAAAAGATCATCCAATCAAAAAGAAAAAAAAAGTTAAGAGCCACTGTTTGAAATGTACTAAGTACTGTACCATATAAATACAAATTCTTATTTAGTTAGTTGGCTGTGTATCCTTATAGAAATGTACTGATACTAGACCATAAGGGCAGAAACTTTCCATTTTATTCCCTTTGTAAAGAGCTTAAGTAATCTTACCTACACAGAGGCATTCATTTAGCTTTTGGGGGTAATAATTACAGCAGACTGAAAAGCAAGTTTAGCTCAGATAGAGTGAGAAGCAATGTGTGTCCTTGTAGATCCAGGGAACTCTGGGATGAGGTTGGAACTCACATTGATGAAGCTGACATTGAGCTCCTTTGCTGTGTATCCCCTCTGCAGGTTCCGTCTTGCATACACATCATAGTCCCGGACAATTCGGGTGATAATGTCTGATGTGGAGATACCTTCTGTCCTCTGTGTTGGAGCAAACATGCCTAACTCAAGAACACATACAGACAAACACAGTGAAGTTCTGGTTAGCTCAGGTAGTAAGAATAGATGGAAACTGGGAGCAACATTCCTTTCCCTTCCTCAAAAAGCAGAATCTCTTATCACCAAGTGAAGTTTAGAGATGCTGACATATGGAAGGAGGACTGAATCAAATACTAGGAGTAAGAAAAGGAGGAGCTATACGGCACTAATATTAAGAAAATTATGGGACTGGGTAAGGGTTTCCTGAAATTAAGAGAGATATCAAAAGTAGACGTTTAGACCAAGAATCAATGAGTATCAGTGCTATGCTCACCTTCACCTTTTATTCAAAGTGTGACCTGAAAGAGGAAGTTGAATTTCTCAGTGCTCACATTTTCCTGTGTAAAGTAGCAATATGGCTGAATCTCTGTAGCTGCCCTAAGACTCCATAAAGTGAGGATGCACATCAACTTACTCACCTGCTTCCTTGATGTGCTTATAAACATCATCACTCCCAGCAGAAGAATAAGGGATGTCATCATGGGCTACAAAATCAATCTGAAAATAAGGAAACATTTAAAACCCAGAGTAACTGCCTTCAGAAAGACCCAGTAAATATTCCCAGGCCCAGAAAAAGGACAATAAACAGAGACCAGGCCTCAAATGGACCTTTTTTCTAAATCTCTCTTTGCTTTGCTTATAAATTTCACAATCCATTCATTCACAAACCACCCAACCTAATTATTTATGGATTATAAATACAAAGTTAGCCAGCTGATTTTCTAGCTATTTCTTCTGGTCTACTGAAGTGCTCTCTCACTCTGTATACCAGTCACCACACTGGTCAATAGGGCCATAGGATTTGCTGGTGAGCTAGTTAGTGGGTGGAGCCTAGGAAAGAAGGAAATCTCTCTATCCTCGTGGGTCTGTAAGGATTGGTCAAATAAGAGTTTCTAAAAGTATAAGAAAGAGGTCACTTTGTTAACTGGTTTCTCTCTCAGTCCACAAGAAAAGGAGGAATATAAAAATAGCAACCAAGAGCTCTTTTACTGGAATAGATACATCTGTACTCCTAAGAAATGCAAAACCCAAAGCCATATAATAAAAAAAAAAAAGACTTTTAGATCTATCATTTTACTACTGTTAATATCCTTTGCAAGAGTAAGAAGAGATTAATGGCACTGGATCAATATAATCCTTTTGAGAGCCATGCCAAACCTCACCTATTTACTCCTTCCTGAATAGGCCCTAGGCCTTTTGCTAATATAATTACTAACACCACTATATCCAACTCCCAGAGGCCACTGTAGTATGAAGCATGCTCATTGGGACTATGTCAGGAACTCTCAGCTAATATCTCAATTACCCACGAACAACTTGTCAGGGATCCACAGGCAGCAAGGGAAAGCATGGGGGCAAGCAAGGCTTGTGGTTGAGTATATAACACTAACAAGGAGAAGAGAGAAGCTGGAAGTTCCTCTAACCTCATACTTCTGCCTGGGCCTGCCTGGCTCTATTGCTGAAAATAATCTTGCTCATTACCTTTGCTGCCACTGGCTGCTAAAAGCTAGAGAACTATAAAAGGTCTGTCCTAATCCTAAATAATTATAACAAAACATCCCCTAACTTCAGGACTGCCCAAGCATGCTTCAGAAGCACTTTGGCTGCCTTTGTTCTTTCCTGCCTCACGGAACAATTCACCTCACTGAACATTCCATACACCCTTGCAGAGAACTGACAATATGCTTGCTGGTTCCTTGAGCTTGAAGGCCTCCAACCTGGCCTCTAAATCTTCTCATCTTTTGTAGGAAACCTGTTACTTTAATATGGGAGAAGTAAAAGGAGGTAAGGGGTTTTATAATGAACTTTATAAACTGAGTAAATGTGAGAAACAACCTTAATTTCTGATCCCGCATAATTTCTAGCCCAAAATCAAAGCTCTGAAACTAAATTTCAGTCAACGCTATAGAAATCTATGCTAATCTGTCTTGTTTCCTGGAATGTGAACTTCTTAAAAGCACGGCTGGGGCTATGGATATTCTAAAGAAACTAGCATGCTATAAGGGTGGACAGTGGACATACCTCTGGTATGGGAGGAAAAAGTCACATAATGGAAGAGTTCAATTCCTAGCCCTGCTAATGGTATCACCTGGAACAGGTTATTTGGTCTCTCTAGGCCTTGTTCCTTATATGTAAAGTGGAAATAGTAAGTATCCCACAGGACTGTTGTGAGAGAAAATATAATATAATGGATGTAAAAGTGCTTGTAAACCATCAAACCCCATGTAAATGTCATCGGTTACTAGTATTATTAGTAATATCACTGTCATCGCCACTATATGAAACTTACATAGAAGGTAGAAGTAAAACAGGGCTAATGGAAAACTAGGCCAAGTATCAGAAGCCTTGAGAGGGGATTCTGGAGCAAGGAATGGGGACCTATGCCCAGTTTCTTACCCGGTGTTCTGCCAGGAACTCAGGTGTCAGAGTCCAGGGGGCATTCCTCACCACCTCATCCACGTAGCGGCAGTGCTGCACTGCATCATAGCGCTCATTTTCATTCATCACCGTAAAGCCTTTGAAGTTGTGTGTTAGCTCATCACTGCAGACTGAGTTCACCACATCAGAAAGTTACAAGTCAAGGTGCCCTGTGCGTAACTACTCCTCAGTCACCAACCTTTCCCATCTTATCCCACTTCCAAGGACTACAACCATCCTCCCCACTTAGAGAAAAATCTGCTGGATGTAGCTTAGTTTGGGTAACAGTGCTTTTCCTAACCCAAGACATACCTTCAGGAGCAACACTCACGAAAGAGTATATTCACACTTTGGAGAAGAGAGGGCAGGGGACTAAGATCTTTGACTCTGAAATGAACCTACTGTGCATTTCTGCGTCAATTAAGTTTTAACAAATGGTTTCCTATTTTATTTTAATAAGACTGGACTGAAGCAAATAACTTTTGCTTGGCAGACTTTGTACTTCAGTTGATTCCAAAGATAAACTGAAATCTAGAGCACATCTTGTTCTTAAGTAGGCAATAGGGGTCATTGTTTCTTCCGTGGCTGCGGAAACTCAGCTTAAAACAATGAGATAAATATGGGACATCAAACGTCAATGAACTTAGAGCTCCTCTCTCAGGTATAGGTTGCTAGTACCTCACATGCTTTATGTTTTAAAGAGGCTGTACTACACCCGTCATTTAAAAGCTGGAATAATATACTCAGGTTATAAAGACAGGAGAGAGCAAAAGTCTTCTATAATCTTTTTCTGAACAGCACTTCAGTTGTTTTCTTACCTCCCACGATGAGGTATGTATTGGGGAAAAGGTTCTTTGCTTGCATCAGAGCCCGGGCATGACCAGAGTGAAATAAGTCAAATATTCCATCTGCATAAACTCTCACAGGCCGCTCACCTGATCCAAATGAAAGAATTTATCACATTTGGAAAAAGAAAGGAAAGAAATAAAAGAGAGGAAGAAAGAGAATTTATCACAAAAATACATTTATTCAATACCTCATATTTGACAAATGCAAATGGCACTGTGTGATTTTTCCATCACTGCATACCCCTCTTAAGATGTTCTCTGAGTTTTCATACTAATTTTGGGGGTGAGTTGGGGTTGTAAGAAAAATACACTTAACATTTACTACAAAGACACTCTTGACATTATCTCCACTAACTCTTTGTTAGCCTGGTTGTACCAAACTTCTCAGATACTCTCCAAAAAAAAAAAAAAGTATGACTGCTTTTTCTTAAAGTTATTTTAGGAGTGAAAAGGAAGAGTTATTCAATAGATGTATGTCCTAAACTTCAAAATCCTCACCTTCAGTTTATGAATTTTCAGTTATGTTTAAATAGAGTATAGTCAAACTCTACTCTGGTTGCTTGCTCTCTCATTTTCAACTGACTTGATTTTCAATGCTTTCCTTTGAAAATAAACCTCCCTACTATTGCCCAGAGAGCAAGGAGTGATCCAGAGGGTGAGACTGAAAAACAGGGAGGGTAAGTATCAAAGTAGGCCAGTTATCAATTTATTGCTTCTCAGCCCCAGATTCACCCTTCAATTCCTACTCTGTTAAAACAGAACTCCTTCAAGCATTTCTCCTTTACAGTGAGCATGATATTAACACTTTCTCAGTAGAGGGTGATATACTAAATAATGAAAAATCAAATATAAATACTTCAGGACTTTTCATTATAGCTTTTCCTCTTCTCCTCTCCATTAGTGAGAAGAAGAGAGAACAGACTGTCAACTTATTTTTAGTGGTAGTGGCCTATGAAAGAGAAGGCAGGAAATGATCTCCTGAGGTATAAGACTAAAATTCCAAAGCCAAATAAACACATTAAGAATTGAAATTGACATAATGGTTCATCATGCTTCAATGATAAATCTAAGGAGTCCAGGTAACTTATCCCCACTATGTGAATAAAGAAAGAGCTATTTCATTGTAGCAGCAGAAAATGACAGTAGGAGCATCTACATCATTCTGAGAAAGAAGGGCCAAAGCTTCATCAGATATACTACATTGAAGATGGGAATAAGATACATCTCCCTCTTGTCTTAAGGGCAGGGAATCAAGGAGGAGGAAATTGGTTCTCAGGAAATTTATAGACTTTTCTTTTCAAATAGCTTTATCCATAAGCAAGTAGCTTTTAAACTGAGAAATCATACAGTGCTGATAGGAATATCAGCAACTTTTAAGAAGGGCGATTAGGTAATATCTATCAAAAAACAAATGCCAAATGCTTATACCCTTTGGCCCAGCTATTCTGATTCTAGGAATTTATTTCATAGATATATTGGTAAATATGTATGTCATTCATTGCAGTATTGTTTGTAATAGCAAAAGTTTGGAAACAACCTAAATTTTAATGGAAGACTAAATATACCATAATACACCCACTAAAAGGTGGGAGGATATATAAACTATTTCTTTAGAGATAGTTCATTCTAGTTTATTCACAAGAAATTGATAATGCCAGATGCCTGTGAAAGGGATGGATATTGGGTGGCTGTGAGACAGGGGTTGAGAGGAAGACATTTCACTTTATGCCCTTTTTGTACTTTATAGATGTTAAACCATGGAAATGTATTGATTTTATAATATAGGAAATAAAATCTTAAAGTAAAATAAATATATCAATACAATGAAAAACTGAGAAATAATGTAATAGATTTAAGAGTCAGAGAGGTTACAGCTCAAGCTTGCCAATCAGCTTCCTTCCTCTGTGACCTTAACTCCCTTAAGCCTGTTTTCTCATCTATAAAACAAAGCAAAATAAAACAAAATCTAAGTACTATAAGCCCTCTTCTATATCCTAAAAATCATGACCATGAAGCAACATACTTCCATTTTTCCAAAACAAGTCCAGAGGGGCTATGACCTCACTTTATTTAATCCTAAAAGCCAAAAGATAGAATATAAAAGTTAAGAATATTTTGTTGTTTCTTTGCTATTAGACAGCATATAGCAGGGAGATTTACTCAGGAAACAAACTGCCTGGATGGTGGCAATAGCATAGAATGCTCTTGATCGTGTGACTATTTGCCAGCACAGAATCATCCCACATAAGGCCAAGTGCATCACTGAACCCTTTCTTGGACCAACCCCAGACATGCCCCTTGCCCTCTTCAGTGTTTCCCTAGCCTCCGACTACCTCAATCACCTATATGACTTAATCTCAAATCTCTGGCAAACCCAGGCTGGCATATTAACCAAATGGCCAGAAGGGGCCACTGTTGAACTAGTCTGAGAAGAAAGCAAGCATTAGTCATTCTTTCACAGAGTGGCGAGAATGACCACACTCCCTGGTTTACTTCCGTTGCCTCAGCATGGTATTAAGAGCAACCTCTTTTCACTCTTAAAATTTTCCTGGTTTGGACTACAAATTACATGGCTGAACTACTGCTGGCTAAGTAACTATATGTCCTCCTGTAGGCAGAACAAACCTGGGTTTCAATTTATTGTCTCTTTTGATATAGTCTCCCAAATATCTACCACAGAAACATTTTGTCCCTAACAGATTTCCATTTCTATTCAGACTCTCCCTTATTCTTCCTTTCTCTGGGTGAAAATATTGCTGATTTTTTTTCATCATCAAAAAGATTCCCAGAGCTGATCTTCTCATTTCTCAAGTCATATTTTTTCTTTGCATAGAGAATTTTCTCCTAGATTATACAAACTTCCCTTTTGAACTCCCTTAACCTCTCTAGTGAAAACATAAGGATTGGGGGAATGCCCCTTGTACTCATTATTGGGTTAAAATTCGCTAACTGTGGCATATGTGATTCTTTATTGGTTTATTCCTTGTCCTGCACTGGCATGAATACAGTTAGCTACTTGGTTATTTAACATAAAACAGAATAGACAAAATGAGCTATAAGAGAAAAACTGGAGATTGAATAAGACTGGCAAACTTCATAGGCTAATTTGCTACTGTTTGTTCTACCTAAAATGCAATCGTTTTGCCAATGGCCCTCTATTATTTATAACTAATGCCTACAATGAGTAGCACCACTCCAGAGTGAAAAGAATACAAGGATGGAAAAACCTAGGTTTTAGTTCCAATTCTATCACTAATTATCTATTTTATTGTAGGGAAGCCTTCACTTCTTAGTTTCTATAGATCTTAATTTCCTTTTGTATATAATGAAGAGATTATAAAGCATATAATCTCAAAAATGACTTACTTATAAAATTCGATTACTCTAAAATTTTAAAGGCCAGGCGCAGTGGCTCACGCCTATAATCCCAGCACTTTGGGAGGCCGAGGTGGAAGGATTGCTTGAGCCCAGGAGTTCAAGATCAGCCTGAGCAACATAGTGAGACCTCCACCTCTAAAAAAAAAAAAAAAATAGGAAAATTAGCTGGGTGTGGTGGCACACGCCTGTATTCCTAGCTACTCAGGAGGCTGACGCAGGAGGATCACTTGGACACAGGAGTCTGAGGTTGCAGTGAACTATGATGCTGCTGCACTCAAGACTGGGCAACAGAGTGAGACCTTGTCTCAAGAAAATAATGATAAAATAAAATAAATATTTTAAAAATTAGATTTATCAATCAGTGCTTGCTAGTTGTAAACTTCCAAACTTGGAAACAGTATACCTATTTTTAACTTTTATGTACCACAAATGGCTTGTGGATAAATTAGCAACAAGCTAGGTAATGTAAGCAATGTGATCAGATCTGAGTGAGATACTCAATTCTAACTATGCGTCATTAAAGAGTACCTAAAAAGTTCTTGCTTTCAACAGGCTCTACAATCACTTATAAATGTGAACCCTGAACTGTCTGTTGGCGTTTTGAAATTTGACTTGCCACTATTATACCCTGATCCATACAGCCTTTGTTGTCCTTGTTGTTGCCATTTTACCCTGCCCCCATTAACCTGCCTATTACTGAAGTAAGGGGAGCCAAGATCAGAAATCACAGTATGAGTCAGAAGAGTTGTGATCAACATGAGCTATATCTAAACACTTTTGCAAAAGGGAAAGATTCTCTGGAATTAGCCTCTTTTCGTTGAGGACCCCCAAATCATAATCCATATAGCTAAAATATAGGCAAGGGTTCTTGGGATCCCTGGTTTGACACTGTACCACATCATTTCTTCTTGTATTTCACTACTCCTCAGTTACAACAGACAGTAAACATACTAACACAATTAAGAAGTAACCACACAGATATTGTATATACTGGAAATGTGTAGAATTGTGGCTACAATCACCTCTTATTCCCTAGTATTTGCCTGGATCTAAGTCCAGCCTTATATTTACAGAGTAAATATTAATACTTACCATAATAATTAGAAGAATTGAAAAAGGACTGGAAAAAAATGAATTAGAGAATTTACAGAGAAGAACATCTGCCTATAGAACTTTGCATTCATAACAAAGGCTCTTAGAAGTTTCTAGTTACGGTGATCCCCAAAACCAATTGCCCCAAATAAGAGTATCTATAACACGTATTAATAATTTATGTGATCAAAAGCTGCTTTAATGATGCAAATTAAGCATACAAATAAAGAATATTTGCTTTGAAACATTTGCTTTTTTTTTTTTTTTGGCAGGTTTAGAAAATAAAGTTTGTTGGGATCTTAAACATTTTGGATAAACCTAACAAAAAAATATGAACACACATTCAGGTTGCGGTGCTATGAGGAGCAACGTCATCTTATTTAGTTCCTTGAGCTACATACACAGCTGCTCAGTGATCGGCGCCGCCCTGGGAAAGGTCTGTCGGGAGGTTCCGGGGTCTCCAGGAGGGAGCAGGGGCTGCTTCGGACAGGCTGCCCTGGAGCCCAGGGAGGTCAAGGTTGATACCTGTTGCTCAGACTTCATAATTAGGCGTGAGGCTTTGAAAATAATAAAACAAGCTGTTTTTTGGGTTTTTTTTTTTGGTAAAGAGATAGGGTCTCATAAAATCATCCAGGCTAGAGTGCAGTGGCCCAATCATAGCTCACTCTGGCCTTGAACTCCTGGGCTTAAGTGATCCTCCTGCCTCAGCCTCCTGAGTAGTTGGGACTATAGGAGTATGCCACCATGCCTGGCTAATTTTTTTTTAAATTTTCTGTAGAGAAGGGGTCTTGCTATGTTGCCCAGGTTGGTCATGAACTCCTAGCCTCAAGCGATCCTCCCACCTTGGCCTCCCAAAGTGCTGGGATTATAGGTATGAACCACCATGCCCAGCCTAAAGCAAGTATTTTTAAAAAGCTGGAAAATTATAGTATCAGTAAATATAAAATTACGTGATAAGCATTTCCCAACTTGGGATATTTTTGTCCCCTATCACTCAGCAGTGTCACAGCTGACAGAATGTAGAAAGACTGTGGGGAAAACTTCTGAAGGCTATGAAAAATGTGACAGCCTGACATATTATTTGGACCTTTATAAAAATATATAAGATCATAACCCAGCTTAAGCTAATATCATTGTTTGTGCTTCACTATATCTCATAGCTATGATAACAGCCCAGAAAATAAGTATACGAAACTAAGAAAAAAATAAAATTTTATACAGTAGAGTTACCCTTCTAAATAGAACATCAAGGCAGGCGGGAGGAATCGCATCCTCCACCTGCTAGCCTGCACCAAGTAAACTGAGGGAAGTATATAGACAGTAGGTGTGTATTTGATAAATACAACAGAATGCTAAAAACAATAGTAAAACAACAAAATAATAAAGTAGGTATTTACTTACAAGGAGTTCCTTTCCTGGCTTCTTCCATAGTTACCCTGACATAGGGCTTACTAAGGTCAACTTCAATTTCATCAGAAAATGGAGCTGGCTGCCGTAAGCCCTTAAGAAGAGGAAAGTGAAGGAAAAGAAAAATGGCAGCTTTAAAGAACAATCAGATATTCAATGTGCTGTGACTAATTCATCCTAAAACTTTATAACATGAAAAAAAAAAAAAGTACTCCAAGTGACAAGTGAAAGTTGCAACCTTTTACAAAATGGGTAAATCGTGGCATGAAAAAATGTCTTGCTGGTCATTTCAGGGTAAGATTGAGTGATAGGGCTGGGAATCCAAGCACACCTAACTGGGTCCAGAATGATGGCTCCTCTGCAGCATGGCATAACAGACAACCCTGTACCATGTGACAAAACCACCAAGGTGTATTTTCATACCACTTCAACTAGGTGACTGGGAAGGCAATAGCCGTTATCTTATGAGTGCTTTATTAAATATAATTATCAGTGTGTAATGCTTTATACTGTAAATATGTTCTAATGCTCATAACAGCCCTGTGAGGCAAGTGGTACCATAGTTAGTATCCTCAATTTAAAGATGAAAGAGACAAGGTTCAGAGAAGTTATATAAATTGTATGCAGTTACTCAGAGACAAAGTCCAAATAAGAATGCAGATACACTCATTTCTTTATACATAGCTTCACTTAAGAGTTCTTGTTAAATTTATTTCTAAATATTTTATTCCACTTGATGCTTTTGTGAATGAAACTGTTTTCTTAATTTTATTTTTGGATTATTCCTGGCTAGTACATAGCAGTGCAATTGATTTGTGTATGTGTAATTGCAATTGATTTCTGTATATTGATCTTACATCCTGTCACTTTGCTAAACTCAATTATTAGTTCCAATAACAAAAGTTGTTTTTATTTTGTAGATTCCTTAGGATTTTCTACACATAAGCTCATGTCATCTGTGAATAAAGACAGTTTCACTTATTCCTTTCCAGTCTGGATATCTTTTATTTCCTTTTATTGCCCCTTATTGCACTGGTCAGAGCTTCTAGTACAATGCTGAATAGAAGTGGCAAGGACAAATATTCTTGCCTTGTTCCCAGTCTTAGGAGAGAAGCATGAAATCTTTCACTATTATATATGATATTAGCTATAGGTTTTTCGTAAATGCACTTTATCCAGTTGAGGAATATCCTTTCTGTAGTTTGTTGACAGTATTTATAATGAATGAGTGTTGAATTTTTCTGGATCTATTGAAACAATCATATGTTTTCCTTTATTTTATTAATTATGATGTATTATATTAATTGATTTTAGAATAAAACCGACCTTGCATTCCTAAGTAAAACCCCTGTGGGTCATGTTATATAAACCTTTTTATCTGTTCCTGGAGTCAATTTGCTAATATATTGTTAAGAATATTTTAAAATTTTTCATTTTTAATTATTATGGGTACATAATAGTTATATATATTTATAGGGTACATGTGATTTTTGGATACAAGTATACAACATGAATTAATCAAATCAGGGTAATTGGGGTATCTATCACTTCAAGTATTTATCATTTGTGTTAAGAACATTCCAATTCTATTCTTTTAGTTATTTTAAAGTATACTCTAACTTATCATTGATTATAGTCACTTTGTTGTGCTATCAAATATTGTTCATTCTATCTATCTAACTAACTATATTTTTGCACCTATTAACCTTCCCCACTTTATCTCCCTTTCTCCACTACCCTTCCCGGCCTCTCATAACCATCATTCTACTGTCTCCATAAGATCAATTGTTTTAATATTTAGCTCCCACATGTGAGTGAGATCGTGTAATACTAGTCTTTCTGGGCTTGGCTTATTTCACTTAAAATAATGTTCTCCAGTTCCATCCATGTTGTTGCAAATGGTAGGATTTCATTTTTTGTGGCTATGTAATATTCCATCGTGTATGTGTACCAACTTTTTTTATCCATTCATCTCCTGATGGACACTTAGGTTGATCCGAGATCTTAGCTATTGTGAATAGTGCTGCAATGAAGACAAGAGCGCAGATATCTTTTTGGTATACTGATTTCTTTTCTTTTGAATAGATACCTAGCAGTGGGATTGCTAGGTCATATGGTAGTTGCATTTTCAGTTTTCTGAGGAACCTCCATACTGTTCTCCATAGGGGTTGCACTCATTAATTTGCATTCCTATCAACAGTGTGTACAAGGGTTCCCCTTTCTCCACATCCTTGCCTATGTTCGTTAATTGCCTGTCTTTTTGATAAAAGCCATTTTAACTGGGGTGTAATGATATCTCATTGTAGTTTTGATTTGTGTTTCTCTGATGACTAATGATGTTGAGCATTTTTTCATATACCTGTTGGCCATCTGTATATCTTCTTTTGAGAAATGTCTGTTCAGATCCTTTGCCCATTTTTAATCAAATTATTTTATTTTTTTCCTATTGAGTTGTTGGAGTTCCTTATATATTCTAGTTATTAATCCATTGTCAGATGGGTAGTTTGCAAATGTTTTCTCCCATTCTGTGGGTTGTTTCTTCCCTTTGTTGATTCTTTCCTTTCCTATGCAGAAGCTTTTTAGCTTTATGTAATCCCATCTAATTTTGCTTCAGTTGCCTATGCTTTGGAGCTATTATTCAAGAAGTCCTTGCCCAAACCAATGTCCTAAAGTGTTTCCCTAATGTTTTCTTTTAGTAGTTTCACAGTTTCAGGTCTTATATTTAAGTATTTAATCCATTTTGATTTGATTTTTGCATATGTGAGAGATAAGGGTTTGGTTTCATTCTTCTGCATATGGAATGGAATATCCGGTTTTCCCAGCACCATTTATTGAAGAGACTGTCTTTTCCCCAATGTATGTTCTTGGCATCTTTGTCAAAGATAAGTTCACTATAGATATGTGGATTTATTTCCGGGTTTTCTAGTCTATTCCATTGATCTATATGTCTGTTTTTATGGTAATACCAAGCTGTTTTGGTTACTATAGCTCTGTAGTATAATTTGAAGTCAGGTAATGTGATTCCTTCAGTTCTGTTCTTTTTGCTCAGGATGGCTTTGGCTATTCTGGGTCTTATGTGGTTCCATATAAATTTTACGATTATTTTTTCTATTCCTATTAAGAATGTCATTGGTATTTTGATGGGTATTGCATTGAATTTGTAGATTGCCTTGGGTAGTATGGACATTTTAACAATATTGACTTTTGTGATCTACAAGCATTGAATACCTTTCTTTTTTTGTATCTTCTTCAATTTCTTTCATCAATGTTTTATAGTTTTCATTGTAGAGATCTTTCACTTCTTTGGTTAAGTTTATTCCTAGGTATTTTATTTTATTTGTAGTTATTGTACATGGGATTAGTTTCTTAGTTTCTTTTTCAGATTGTTGTTGGCATATAGAAATGCTATACTGATTTTTGTATGTTCATTTTGTATACTGCAACTTTACTGAATTTATCACTTTAATAGGTTTTTTTGTGGAGTCTTTAGGTTTTTCTAGATACAAGATAATATCATCTGCAAACAAGGATAATTTGACTTCTTCCTTTACAATTTAGATGCCCTTTATTTCTTTCTCTTATCTGACTACTCTAGCTAGAACTTACAGTACTATGTTGAATAACAGTGGTGAAAGTGGGCATCTTTCTTGTCTTTTCCCAGATCTTAAGGAAAGCCTTTCAGTTTTTCCCCATTCAGTATAATACTAGCTGTGGATCTGTCATATATGGCTTTTATCATGTTGAGGTATGTTCCTTCTATACCCAGTTTTTTGACAATTTTTATCATGAAGCGATGTTGAATTTTATCAAATACTTTTTCAGCATCAATTGAAATGATCATATGGTTTTTGTCCTTCGTTCTGTTGGTATGATGTATCACATTGATTGATTTGCATATGTTGAACCATCCTTGTATTCCTGGGATGAATCCTAATCGATCATGATGTTGTTGCTAGTTTGCTGGTATTTTGTTGAGGATATTTGCATCTAAGTTCATCAGAGATATTGGCCTATAGTTTCCTTTCTTTGTTGTGTCTTTGTCTGGCTTTGGTATTGGGGTAATATAGGCCTCATAGAATGAGTTTGGGAGTATTCCCTCCTCCTTGATTTTTTTGGAATAGTTTAACTAGGATTGGTATAGTTGTTCTTTGAATTGTTGGGTGAATTCAGCAGTGAAGCCATCAGGTCCTGGGCTTGGCTTGGCTTTGCTTTTCTTTTCTTTTTTCTTTTTCTTTTTTTTTTTTTTTGAGACAGAATCTCACTGTGCTGCCCGGGCTAGAGTGCCGTGGCGTCAGCCTAGCTCACAGCAACCTCAAACTCCTGGGCTCAAGCAATCCTCCTGCCTCAGCCTCCCAAGTAGCTGGGACTACAGGCATGTGCCACCATGCCCGGCTAATTTTTTCTATATATTTTTAGCTGTCCAAATCATTTCTTTCTATTTTTAGTAGAGACAGGGTCTCGCTCTTGCTCAGGCTGGTCTCGAACTCCTGAGCTCAAACGATCCGCCCACCTCGGCCTCCCAGAGTGCTAGGATTACAGGCGTGAGCCACCGCGCCCGGCCCTGGGCTTTTCTTTGATGGGAGATTTTTTATTATTGCTTCTATCTTGTTACTTATTATTGGTTTATTCAGGTTTTGGATTTCTTCCTGGTTCAATCTTGGTAGGTTGATTGTGTCTAGGAATTTATCCATTTCTTCTAGGTTTTCCAATTTATTGGCAGTTGCTCATAGTAGTCTCTAATGATCCTTTGAACTTCTGCAGTATCAGTTGTAATGTCTCTTTTTCATTTCTGATTTTATTTATTTGGGTCTTCTCTCTTCTTAGTCTGGCTAAAGCTTTGTCAATTTTGTTTATCTTTTCAAAACCCAACTTTTTGCTTCATTGATCTTTTGTATTTTTTATTTTAATTTCATTTATTTCTGCTCTAATCTTTATTACTTTTCTTCTACTAATTTTGGGGTTTGCTTTTGTTTCTCTAGTTCTTTAAGATGCATCATTAGGTTATTTGAAGCTTTTCTACTTTTTGATGTGGGCACTTATTGCTATAAACTTTCCTCTTAGTACTGCTTTTACTGTATCCCATAGGTTTTGATATGTTGGCTTTTCACTTTCATTTGTTTCAAGAAATTTTTTAATTTCCTTCTTAATCTCTTCATTGACCCACTCGTCATTCAGGAGCATATTATTTAATTTCCATGTGTTTGTATAGTTTCCAATGTTCCTCTTTTTATTATTTCTAGGTTTTATTCCATTGTAGTCAGAGAAAATACTTGGAATGATTTTAAGTTTTTTGAAATTTTTAAGACTTGTTTTGTGGCCTAACATATGGTCTATCCTTAAGAATGATCCATGAGCTGAGGAGAAGAATGTGTATTTTGCAGCTGTTTGATGAAACATTATGTAAATATCTAATGGGTCTATTTGGTCTATAGTGCAGATTAAGTCCAATGTTTCTTTGTTGATTTTCTATCTGCATAATTTGTCCAATGCTGAAAGTGGGGTGTTGAGTTCTCCAATGATTATTATATTGGGGTCTATCTCTCCAGCTCTGATAACATTTGCTTTATATATATAGGTGCTCCAGTGTTATGTGCATATATATTTAGAATTGTTATATCCTCTTGCTGAATTGAATCCTTTATCATTATATAATGACGTTCTTTGTCTCTTTTTACAGTTTTTGTCTTAAAATCTATTTTATCTGACAACAGTGCAGCTACTACTGCTCTTTTTTGGTTTCGGTCTATGTGTGTCTATATAGGTAAATCAGGTTTCTTGTAGACAATATATAATTGGGTCTTTTTTTTAATCCATTCAGCCACTCTATGTCTTTTGATTGGATAATGTAGTCCATTTACATTCAACATTATTACTGATAGGTAAGGACTTACTACTGCCATGTTGTTATTTGATTTCTGGTGGTTTTGTGGTCCTCTCTTTCTTTCTTCCTTCTTTCCTGTCTTCCTTTGTTAAAGTTTCTCTGGTAGTATTTTTTAATTTCTGACTTTTTATTTTTTGTGTATCTGTTGCAGGTTTTTTGATTTGAGATTACTATGAGGCCCATAAAAAACATTTTATAACCAATTATTTTAAAAATATGACAACTTTACTCTGCTTAAAAAAAAACCAAACAAACAAGGAAAGAGAAATCTAAAATAAATTCTCTCCCCCCAGCTTTTTAACATTCTGTTGTTTTCATTTATATCTTTTTACACTATTTCTCAAAAAGTTGTTTTAGTTATTACTTTTGATAGGTTTGTCTTTTAGTCTACCTACTCAAGATATAAATGGCTTATACACTGCAATTACAGTAAAAATGTATTCTGTATTTGTATAATTACTATTACCAGTGAGTTTTATACCTTCAGATAATTACTTATTGTTCATTAATGTCCTTTTCTTTCATATTGAAGAACTCCTTTTAGCATTTCTTGTAGGACAGGTCTGGGTTGAGGAAACCTCTTAACTTTTGTTTGTCTGGGAAAATGTTTATTTCTCCTTCATGTCCGAAGGATATTTTTGCATGATATTATAGTCTATGGTTAAGGTTTTTTTTCCTTCAGCACTTTGAATATGTCATGCCACTCTCTCCTGGCCTATAAGGTTTCCACTGAGAAGTCTGCTGCCAGACATACTGGAGGACTTTTATCTGTTATTTTCTTCTTTTTTCTTGCTTCCCTAGGACGTTTTCTTTATCTGTGACCTTTGGGAGCTTGATTATTAAATGCCTTGAGGTAATCTTGCTTAGGTTTAATCTGCTTGGTGTTCTATGACCTTCTTGTACCTGAATACTGACATCTTTCTATGTTTGGAAAGTTCTTTGTTATTATTTCTTTCTACCCCAATCTCTTTCTCCACTTCTTCTTTAAGGCCAATAACTCTTAGATTTGCCCTTTTAAGGCTATTTTCTACATCTTATAGGTGTGCTTCCTTCTTTTTTATTCTTTTTTCTTTTTTCTCTTCTGACTGTGTATTTTCAAATAGCCTGTCTTCAAGCTCACTAATTCTTCTGCTTGGTCAATTCTGCTGTTGAGAGACTCTGATGAATTTTTCAGTTTATTAATTGAATTTTTTCAGCCCCAGAATTTCAGCTTGATTTTTATTATTTCAATCTCTTTGTTAAATTTCTCTGATAGGCTTCTGAATTCCCTCTCTGTGTTACCTTGAAATTCACTGAGCTTCTTCAGAACAGCTATTTTTAATTCTTTATCTGAAAGGTCATATATCTCTACCACTCCAGCATTGGTCACTGGCACATTATTTAGTTCATTTGGTGAAATCATATTTTCTTGGATGTTCTTGATGCTTATGGATGTTCATCAATGTCTAGGCATTGAAGAGTTAGGTATTTATTCTAATCATCACTGTCTGGGCTTGTTTGAACCCATTCTTCTTGAGAAGGCTTTCCAGATATTCAGAGAGAATTGTGTGTTGTGATCTAAGTCTTTGGTAACTGCAGCCATATCAGCACTGGGTGTGCCCCAAGCCCAGTAATGCTGTAACTCTTGTAGACTCCTGGTGGAGTCCACCTTGGTGGACATGGGTAAGAGGTGGGAGAATTTCCTGGATTACCATGCCAAGTCTCTCATTCTCTTCCCTCATTCTTTGTACTGGGCTGCTGGAGTTGGGGGAGAAGTGATGCAGGCACTCCCTAAGGGCCACCATAGCTGGGACTGCAGCAGGTCACATCTGAGGTCAGCCCAGTCTCATCCGAAGCCGGAAGCCCATAGTGTTATCATTAGCAGGAATAGAGAAGTATTAAGAAAAGGAGTTGATTCCTGGATAACAAATTCATCTTGAGTTTCAGATAATATCAGGACATCAAAGAAATGTCCAGAAGACAGGTGTTGACATTATAGTTATAAAGGTAAGTGGTGAAGATGAGAAAATAAAATAAAATCTTTAAGAGAAAATAAATTAAAAAAACTAGTGGTTGAAGAAAAAATTGTGAGAGTTCATATTAGAAGGTTGGAGGAACCAGATGTCAGACAGGCTTAAGGAGCACTCTGATAAAGATGTATCACAGAGATCAAGAAATAATTTCAAAGAAGGGGATTATCATAATTGATTTATTTTCCAGGGAGATCAAAGAAAATGAGAACTGAGAAAGTCTTTGAATTCAGAGATTCAAATAGCTCCTAGTGACCTTCAAGAATATATTAGTGAAAATTAGAATACCAGTGCCTTTAAGAAAACTGAAAGACAAGGAAATAGAGTAGTTATAATCCCTCATTAGAGATGTGTGGCCATAAAGGGAATGAGGAAAACAGAAAGATACATAGACATGACAGAAGAATCAAGCAGCAGTTTTCTTTAAAGTTGAGGAGACTTGTATATGTTCCAAATAAAGGAAAAGGAGCCAAAGTCATTGAAAATACTAGAGAAGGGAAAAGCAGATAATTTAAGAAGAAATAGCCTAGGAATAATGGCACTGAATAGCTTCAGGAGAGCAGGGGCGAGGTATTAGCCCTAGAAATAAGAAGAGTTAGGCCGGGTGCGGTGGCTTACGCCTGTAATCCTAGCACTCTGGGAGGCCGAGGCGGGTGGATTGTTTGAGCTCAGGAGTTCGAGACCAGCCTGAGCAAGAGCGAGACCCCGTCTCTACTAAAAATAGAAAGAAATTATCTGGACAACTAAAAATATATAGAAAAAAGTAGCCGGGCCTGGTGGCGCATGCCTGTAGTCCCAGCTACTCAGGAGGCTGAGGCAGAAGGATCACCTGAGCCCAGGAGTTTGAGGTTGCTGTGAGCTGAGCTGACTCCAGGGCACTCTAGCCTGGGCAACAGAGTGAGATTCTGTCTAAAAAAAAAAAAATAATAAAATAAGAATTAGATTTTTCTAAAAGCAGATGAAAGGAAAGGTAATATTAATAAAATGACAATGTTGAATTAAAAAAAAGATAAAGATGCAGAAACTTATATCTGATGCACTCATTTTTCTCAGTATAGTAAAGTAGGAAGTGAAGTGACTGGTGAAGAACAGAGAGGTTGGAATGAGACTGAAAGCTTGAGGAAAGTAGAAAATATTTGGAATAGCTATAATGGGAAGTGTATCAGCAAATGATTAATGGAACTATTGAACACTATATTCAGTCCAGATCAAGCTAGACAATGTTCATCTTTAGAAGGCCAAATTAATAGATACAGGAAGAGAAACAAAGAATTAACAGAAACTGCAAAATATCCAGGGTTAGGCCCTGGTGAATGGAAGGGAGACAGACAAGGGAAGTGAAGAATTAAGGAGACAAAGGAATTTACATATTTCTCCAAAGAAGATATACAAATGACCAGCAAGTACATGCAAGGATGCTCAACATTAGTCACCAGGAAAATACAGATCAAAATCACAGTGAAATACCACTTTGCACCAACCAGATGGCCATAAGCAAAAAGACAGGCAGTAACAGTCTTGGCAAGGATGGAGAGAAATTAGAATCTTCATACATTACCACTGTGAATGTAAAATAGTAGACAACTTTGGAAAATAGTTCCTCAAAATGTAAAAATAGAATTACCATACAATTCAGAAATTATACTCCTAAGTATGTACCCAAGGAAATTGAAAACATATTTTTAAAAACTCAACTTGTACATTAAAAATGTTCATAGCAGGCCAGGCGTGGTGGCTCACACCTGTAATCCTAGCACTCTGGGAGGCCGAGGTGGGAGGATCGCTGGAGGTCAGGAGTTCAAGACCAGCCTGAGCAAGAGTGAGACCCCGTCTCTATTAAAAATAGAAAGAAATTAGCTGGACAACTAAAAATATACAGAAAAAATTAGCCAGGCATGGTGGCACATGCCTGTAGTCTCAGCTACTCAGGAGGCTGAGGCAGGAGGATTGCTTGAGCCCAGGAGTTGGAGGTTGCTGTGAGCTGGGCTGACGCCACGGCACTCACTCTAGCCTGGGTAACAAAGCAAGACTCTGTCTCCAAAAAAAAAAAAATGTTCACAGCAGCATTATTCACAATAGCCAAAAAGTGGAAACGACCCAAATGTCCATCAACGAATGGATAAACAAAATGGTGTGTCCATACAATGGAATATTATTCACCTACCCCCTGGATGGACCTTGAAAAATTATGCTAAACAAAAGAAGCCAGACACAAAAGACCACATATTTGTGATCCCATTTATATTAGATGTTTAGAATAGACAAATTCATAGAGAGAGAAAGTAGATTAGTGGTTGACAGACGGTTGAGGGAGGGGTAATGGGGAGTGACTCCTAAGGAGTACGAGGGATTTCTTTTTGTGGTGATGAAATGTTCTGGATTAAATCACTGAATTATATACTTAAAAATGGTTAAAATGATGAATTTTACATTATGTGACTTTTATCCCAATTTAAAAAGATATATTAAGTATCTGATCATTCACAATTGTTTCTCAAATCTTTCTCATAGACTGTGTATGTTCCCAGGCAGAGAACAAACCCAGCTGTTCCTCCTGGCTGGGCTTTATGCTAAATCAACTTCTCCTAAGTATAAAGAATGGAACCTAAGGTTCTCCAGCTACAACAGAACAGTAAAATCCTTACCTTTCTAGAGTTGTCTCCAGTTAGAATAGGTCATACTTTTAAAAACATTCTGTTATTATCTTCTCAGAGAACAGTGTCTCTAGAAGCTAAGGTTTATAAAAGAATGACTAAATATTTCCACCTATGTTCTCCTGAAACACAGCTCCTTTGTTTTAACCTCAAGGGAATCCTATAGTGTTGCTTTCAAGTCTTTTGACTATCTGGTAGTAAGGTATAAATGAAAGAACATGGGTTTAGGACTCAAAAAACTTACATCTAAATCTCAGATCTGTCACTTAATAGCTGTGAAATCACAGCAGCTTCTAAAGCTTTTTTCATCTTCTATAAAATAGAAGATGATAATACCTGCCCTACAAGTTTACTATGAGGACTAAATACAATAGCATCTACAAAGTAACTAGTACAATGTTTCACATATAGTAGGCACTCAACAAATTTTGCCCATTTTCAACAAAGTTAGCTCACTTCCTCTTCTATTCTGTGGAATACTGGTTTCAGCATGCTAATGAAATTAACTAAATTGTATTATAATCTAAGAGGTTAGCTTCTAAATGCTATACAAAGTTTCAAAATTTATGTATTTAAAAATTATAGCTAATAATGATAATCAACATTCTCCAAATTATGAATTATCTCTCAATGTAATACTGCTTCCCTAACAACTTTTTCCCGATTATATTTACACATTAACTCACTATTCCTCAAAAATTCTAGTGAAACAGAAGAGATTCTGGTGTCAATTTGAATAGGGAAATAGAGATAACACAAATAATATGAGCTTAGAACTTGATATTGTCTTCCTAGTACCCTTTTTACTCTCTAATGTTTCTTAAATATTTTTCAGCAAAGGTTGTGAATGCCACAGAAAAACATTTATTTCCCTTTCACCGAAACATTCTGGTAAGGGGTTCTCCTGGGATCCCAATTATTTCAATATTGCCAGGGGAAAGTTTATAGAGTCAAGAGGAATACCGTGTGGTGTGAGAAAGAAGGGAAAGGGAACAGAATAGAGAGTCCACTCCCTGGGGATCTGTTTTGAAAAGAAAGAAAAAAAAGAAAAAGAAAAGAAATGCAATAATTCTCCCTGACTCCTATTGCCATTTCAATGACTATAAACAATGAGCTCATCTATTCAATTACTATTTGGATAGCTCTTTTTTTTTTTTTTGAGACAGAGTCTCACTCTGTCGCCCTGGGTAGAATGCAGTGGCATATTGCACTGCATTATGCTCACTGCAATCTCAAACACCTGGGCTCAAGGGATTCTCTTGCCTCAGCCCCCCAAGTAGCTGGGACTATAGGCATGCCCTATGATGCCTGGCTAATTTTTCTATTTTTAGTAGAGACAGGTTCTCCCTCTTGCTCAGGCTGGTCTCAAACTCCTGAGCTCAAGCGATCCTTCCGCCTCAGCCTCCAGAGGGCTAGGATTACAGGCGTGAGCCACTGCGCCTGGCTGATGATGAATTTTAAATCATTGCCTATAGCCCCAATTTCTCCATTTCATTAGTTTGAATTTGATCTTTAGCCTACTGCACACACAACCTTCAAATTTTCCTAACATTCTTTTTTTCAATTCCAACGTAAAGCTCCCACAACCGAACTGTGAGTCATAGTCTGGTAAGAAAGTGTAAGATTTCCAACAACTATGAAAATACACTTACTATTCACAATTACTAATTCATTTTGTCCATTATTTAAGAAGACTCATGACACTGATATCATCAATGTTATATACCACTTTCTATCCTCCTGCTGCCAGGCTAAGTATTCTACAACGAAATCTCTACTTTACTTACAACTGCATAGCGTTGCACTTTTGAAGGAATTCCATCTTCCTCTGTTGCTCCATTGGGTCCAGGTGCCTCTTTCCTTCTCTTCCTGGCATTGATTTTGGCTGAACTGTGTGCATCCATCTTCTTTTAACTGGTAATAGAAAGTGAAAAAGAATTTTTTTCTCATTGAGGTAGAAAATAAACTGTCACCAGTATTTCAGAGATGTTGACACTGATATACTCGACAAACCATCAATTCCATAGCACATATTTCACCAGGATTAGCCAATGACAACTGGGAAAAATAACAAAGCTTCACAAAAGGCTGTAGTAGAAACACTGAAAGGCCTCTCTCTGGAACAATGGCCACAATCAATCACCTGAACTCGGAAGTTATTCCTCCTAACAATGCAGCCTACATATTAACTGCTAATTTCATATTCTGATTGCATGAAAAGATTAGAACAACTTCTCTAAGAAAGATGGCTACACAGACTTTACCACTACTCCTTATATCATTTCTGGAGGTATGACAGGTACAAGGCAATGTGAAAGGTAAGACTTTGGTACAGATAATAAAAGAGCCTTTTAAAAGAGATGGCCATCACCAAGTCCTGGGTTAACAAAGCATGGATTTCTTAACTCTAAATGCTCTGTAGATTTCAGCACCAGGGTTAGCCTTATGAAAATTGTAGAGTAGCATAGTATGTATTTTAAGTGTCCTTCCCCTTCCTTTTTCAGTACTCATTTGTCCTTCCTCTTTTAGGGTTTTAGCACTTCAACCTTGTTGAGAGTCTTCAGTTATTAAAACCCCATGCAAGAGGGGGTGAGGGATGAAAAATTACCTATGTGGTGCCATGTACACTACTCGGGTGATGGGTACACAAAAAGCCCAGACTCTACCACTACACAATACATACATGTAATGGAATTCAACTTTGACTCCCTAAATCGATTACAATAAAAAAATTTTTAATAAAAAATAAAAATAAAGTCCCATCCAGGCTTCTCCTTCCCCCCAAAGAAAACTTATTTATTACTGTCTCATTTAGTAGAGAGCTTCCAGCAACTAGCTATCACAGAAAATTTCTGAATATTTGATGTTTCCTGTCTATTTTATTTATTTTTTTAGAGATAGGGTCTCGCTCTGTTACCCAGGCTAGAGTGCAGTGGCATCATTATAGCTCACTGTAGTCTCGAAATCTTGGGCTCAAGCAATCCTCCTGCCTCAGCCTCCTGAAGGTAGTCCTTCAGCTGGGACTACAGGCATGCACCACCATGCCCAGCTAATTTTTTTTTATTTTTGCAGAGACAGGGTCTCACTGTGTTTTCCAGGTTGGTCTCAAACTCTTGGCCTCAAGCAATCCTCCTGCCTCAGCTTCCCAAAGTTTTGATGTCTCATGTTTAAATGTTGGTTTGTACTACCTCTCCAATCCCTTGCAGGGATATTTGCATTTTGGGGGGGTAAATACAATTTTCACAAATAAATTACTTTCTTGATACTGATGAAATTTTAGGCATCAGCTAGAAAATGAGGATAGGGAGACTTCTATGATCAACTGTCATCTCTGCCTAAAATATGGTACAGAGAAAAATACTCAAAATAAAGATGGAAAACAAATGCCAGACAGAATGAGGACATTCTACTCTGCCTCACTTCCTCTAATAAGCCCTCCTGAATGAGATGTTCATCTAAACAACTGCCATTGTTTCTTACTTTCTTTCCTCCAGCTGAATTCCAAGTGGCAATGTGATAAGATCTATAAGAAACCTGGCCTAATTCTTAGACACTGAAGGCGATGCCTGGTAAGTCATGGCTAAGTATGAGGATGACAAGAAAAAATATCAGAGTCTGGCAAGGCACGGTGGCTCACACCTGTAATCCTAGCACTCTGGGAGGCTGAGGCGGGGAGGATCGATTGAGGTCGGGAGTTTGAGACCAGCCTGATCAAGAGCAAGACCCCATCTCTACTAAAAATAAAAAAATTAGTTGGGCGTGGTGGTACATGCCTGTAGTTCCAGCTTATTCAGGAGCCTGAGGCAGGAGGATCACTTGAGCCCAGGAAGGGCTCAAGGCTGCAATTAGCTATGATCATACCACTGCACTCCAGCCTGGTGACAGAGCGAGACCCCATCTCTTTTTTAAAAAAATGTTTATGATAAAAAAAAAACTCTTCATGACTCTAAAAACATTGGGTGAAAGTTTGCTGAGGAACAGGATACATACACAGTTTCAAAGTATCTCCCCATAGATTACTCATTAATTACAAAAGGAAAAGAGTTACCTTCATAGTAGAAAAATCTCTCAGTAAAATCACCAGTAATGCCTTCTAATGTGTGGCACTGAGTATACAACATTATATGCCAAAAAATGTGTAACCTGCATTGATTTATAAGGAAACAAGCAGACAAACTCCAATTAAAGGACATTCTACAATAAGACTGTATTCTTCAAAAAACATCAAACATGGCCAGGCACAGTGGCTCATGCCTGTAATCCTAGTACTTTGGAAGGCTGAGGTAAGAAGACTGCTTGAGGCCAAAAGTTCAAGACCAGCCTGGGCAACACAGCAAGACCCCCTCCCTTTAAAAAAATTGTTTTTAAATTAGCTGGGAGTGGTGGCACACATGTATAGTCCTGAGGCAGGAGGATCACTTGAGTCCAGGAGTTCGAGGCTGCAGTGAGCTATGATGGTACCACTGCACTCTAGTCTGGGTGACAGTGAGACTCTGTCTCTAAAAAAACCATATATCAACCATGAAAAACAATGTAAGGCTGAGAGACTGTTCTAGGTTAAAGAAACTAAAGAGATGACAACTAAATGTAATGCATAATTCTAGAATGGGAAAGAAATTATTTTAAAGGATAGTTATTAGGACATGAGTAACATTTGAATATGGACTGTATATAAGATAATAATATCCACCAATGTTAAATTTCCTGATTTTGATAATTATAATGTATTATATAAAAGACTCTCCATGTTTTTAGGACATACATGCTGAAGCATGTAGGAATGAAGAGTCATGATCTTTGCAGCTTACCCTCAGCCAAAAAAAGAAGAAAAAGAAGAAAAATGTATATATCATACTACATATAAAAAAGGTACAGTAAATATGGCAAAATGTTATCAATGTATGAATTTAGGTGAGGCATGAGGGAATTCATTTTAATATTCTTGCAACTTTTCTATAAGCTTTACCTTTTAAGCTTTTTTTTCAAAATATTTAAAAAGTTTAATTTAAAAAGTGCTCTGTAACAATTTCCTGCACAGATAGGCCTTCATATAAGATTGGTTTTGGGGGGGGGTCTCTAGAAACTGATTCCTCTCCTTCCTAACTTTTTAAATCAGTGTACATGCTCCTCTCTCTCTCTCTATATATATATGTATATATGTATACACACACACATACACACACACCAAGATATAGTTCATATACCATTATAATTTACATATCCATTTAAAGTATATATAATTCAATGGCTTTTAGTATATTCACAGAAATTTACAACCATCATCACAATCCATTTTAGAACATTTTCATCACCCTAAAGAGAAACCATGTACCCGTAAGCAGTCGTTCCCCATTCCTCCCAGCCCTTCTAGCCCAAGGTAACTACTAATATACTTCTGGTCTATTGATGCACCTATTCTGGACATTATATATAAATGGAATCGTACAATATATGGTTTTTTGTATCTGGCTTCTTTTACTTGGCATAATGTTTTCAAAGTTCATCCATGTTGTAGAATGTATTAGTACTTCATTTTTTCTTTTTATTGCCGAATGTCTTTGTTTCTTGAGGATAACTTAGGTGTCGCTATGTTGCCCAGGCTAGATTCCTAGGCTCAAGTGATCCTCCCACTTCAGCTTCCCAAGTAGCCGAGACTACAAGCACGTGCCACTACACTCAGCTTAGGGAAATATAAAAGTCTTTAACCTCACTCTGTCAGCAGAGTGTAGGGATAAAGAAGTGAGGCCCTCAAATCAGATTACCTAAGTATGAATCCCAACTCTATCACTTACCATGAGAACTTGGAAAAATTCCTTAATCTCTCCAAGCCTTACCTATATCATCTATCAAATGAGGTTCAAATGGGATAATCCAGGTAAAGCCTTAGCTCAGTGCCTGACACACAGTTAAGTGCTTGTAAATATTAGCTATTATTACTTAGTAGTAGTTGACATCATCTGCCTTAAAGCTTATCTTCTGTATCCAAAAAGGTTTTAAGTTTTTCCCCATGATTACTATTATAAAAGTATACTTATAATGTAAAAGTATGACAAGTATGAAGTATGCTACATCTCCTCCATCTTTACCCTTACTCCTTTTAAGAATCACTATTCTAGCAAAAATTCTTCTAGAGTCTGATGTTAAACTATGATGAAGAAAAAGACATTACTACTACTGCTGCTATTCCTGCTGCTGCTACTGCTACTACTACTAACAGTGAACACTTATATAACACCTGTATGCCAAAAAACATTTTAAAATATTAAAACTGTCTTCGTGATCATAACTCTTTGACATAGGTATATTATTTTTGTCACTACTTTACAGATGAGGAAACTGAGGCACAAAAGATAAAGTCACACAGCTAGCAAGTGTGTGAAGCTAGGAATCAAATTCTGTCAGCCAGGCTTCAGAATATACACCCTTAAGTAACATAGTATACAATTCAATACTATGCTATACAAGAAGGTATCTGCTAACTATCTCTAAATTTTGAATGCCTGTCATAATAGGGCAGAGACTTATTCTGTGAAAGTCCAGACAATAGAAAATGAATCGCTGGTTGGAAGATGCAGACACATGAATTTCAACTAAACATAATAAAAACCATTTTAGGAATTTGAAAAGGGACAGGGTTGCCTCAGAGGTGCTGCATTTTGGCACACCAAGGCATTCAAGTGCAGGTTTTCATTAGAGATAGTATTGTGCTGCAGAGACAGCTCAAAATGAGGCAGTATATATAGAAGTGCTTTCTGACCTACTTCAGAGACAAGACTATAATAAACTAACATCTACAGTAATATATATATAAATGTCAATGTTCAACTAAATTCAGTATGAGATTTTTGAATATGATTTCACTACACCCCCCCCTCCGCTCTACCCCCCAAACCTGTAGTTGCATTGTTTGCTTTTATAAGCAAATATCTGCTTTGAAAGTGTTTCATACAATGACCTATTGAAAGAATCTACTGATTGCAAGATTTCAAAATGCTTATGGGGTGGGGAGCGTGTTAAAAAAAAAAAGAAAGAAAGAACCTACTGATAGCCTGAGTTAGTCTGAGCACTGAATCTTTGAGAAATCACAGAGGACAAGAAATCATGGAGGACTCAAAAAGAACATTCCTGAAACTGCCTGAACCGTTGTAGAAAATATCCTCTTCCCTCAACATCTCCATTCCAGATAATATAATTTTATGACAAATGAACAAGAATGAAAATAGCTATGTGTTTCAAAGCGGAAAGGCAGTCATAATTGTCACTGGTATTTCTAATAGCTATCAGAAATACTATTTCATTAACTGGGCATGGTAGGGCACACTTCTAGTCCCAGCTTCTCAGAAGGATCATTTCAGCCCAGGAGTTGGAGGTTGCAGTGAGCTACATGACACCACTGCACTCCAGCCTGAGCAACAGAGTAAGACCCTGTCTCTAAAAAAATTTTTTTTAATTTAAAAAAAAGATACTATTTCAGATGTTTTTATCTGAAAGTATTAATATTATCAATAGTCTCCAACTTTAGGAAAGTAAGCTTGAGATTTGGCTGAAGAAGATCTTGCCTATAGCTTCTCAGAATTGAATGGTAAATAAAAAGAATAAATTCAAACATTTTCAGGGATAGGAAGGTCACTGTCTCATAAGGAACACATTTTGGTAAGTGGGCTAACATTATGTCAATGCAATATATCACCATACTTCAATCTCTTCTAGACATATAGTATGTCTATATTCTTCCTAAACTGGGTTCTCAGAAGTGAAGCTAATGATCTCTAGTTGGTCTAACAGAGAAGCAAAGTACAGTGAGACTTTCTCCTTATCTGGATATTACATGTCAAAACCTAAAATATCTCCAAATATTTGGAGGATATTTGATGAGGAATGATCTGCTTTAGACTGAAATCATTCATACATCTTTAAGAACAAAACCTTTTTACTTTAACAATTTGGATGGAAATATTTCTAAAATGTACCACTCACTGCTTTCACTGGCAGAGTTTTTACCTTTTCTTGATAACTTTGACCCTCTGGCTTTACTGAGTTATGTAAAGCTAAGCTTTCAAGCCATATGAAGCATTCTATCATTTCTGTGATTCTTTTTTTTTTTCTTTTTTACATCAGATCATGCTTTTATTCTGCAGTCATTTCTGAGATTCAAATGAATCTCACTCAGGTTTAGGTAATCACCTTTTTGCTTTAAAAGATATACCTGGTATTTATTTCCTAAGGAGTTGTATTAGTTTGCTGTTGTTGCTGTAACATGTTACCACAAATTCAGTGACTTAAAACAACACAAGTTGATTATTTTACAGTTCTGGAGGTCAGAAGTAAAAAATGGATCTTAGGGGGCTAAAATTGAGATGTTGGCAGGATGCATTCCTTTTTGGAGGCTCTAGGGATGACATTTTCCTTCCCTGCCTTTTCTAGTATCTAGATGCTATCCATAATCCTTGACTTCTGACTCCCAGCAATCACATCACTCCTATCTCTGCTTATGTCCTCAAATATCCTCTCTGTGTGATTCTTCTTTAGCTTTCAACCATCAATTTCCAATGCTGTCAATCAACCTGCCTGCCTATGGCAGTCTCTCTTCTCATTTCCAATTTAGAGATTATTTCCTATGATCTTGGAAACCAAAGCAAACTTCTTGGAATTGTGTGAAACCTACTATATTGTGAGATCTTCTAAATCAGGGATCATGACTGTCCTTCCCAGTACTATGAACAGTTCCTTATACATAATGAGTGCTCAAATGTTTGTTGAATGAATAAATGATATGCACATTAAGTGTAAATACTTATTCTACAATAATACTCTAGAAACAAAGAATCTGCTAAAATTTGTGTGCTAGGATTTTGTGACATCTATTTTGACCTATCCTCTGAATGCAAGCCATAGTTCATCTAGGTGAAATATTCCTAGATTCCCACCAATGAAGTTCAAGATTATACTGACAAGCCAGGCACAGTGGTGCGCACCTGTAGTCTCAGCTACTTGGGAGGCTGAAGTGGAAGGATCACTTAAGCCCAGGTGTTTGAGTCCAGCCTGGACAACATAGCAAGATACCCAATTCAAAAAAAAAAAAAAAAAAGATTACACTAGCTTTCTGAGAAATCACTGGTGACTTAAATTATGTATATTATTATTTAAAACCTTTAAGCCTTTTTCATATGAATTCCTCAAGTTAGACCTCCCCTATTCTGTGTACTTATCTGCCTGAGGATTTTACATTTATTCCTTTTTAAGTTCATTTTGGTGACTGCAACCCTGTTAAAGTTCACATTGGTTGATCTTTTTGTTTGTTCTAATCTGTTGAGATCATTTCAAATCCTGAATGCCATCTATCATATTAGCTACTTAGCACAACTTTATGTAGTCTATAAATTTGATAAGCATGGTTTTTATGTCTCCATCTAAGTCACTGCTGAAAATATTGATCAGGATTGATATACGTCAGCATACACCAATGTGACATACCACTAGAACCCTCTCTCCTCGTTAAGACCCAACCCTTAATACTCTTTAGGTCAGTATAACGTAAAAAAACAATAGAGTTTATCTTTAGAAAATAGAATATAGAATGTATGTAGAATTCTTATTGATTAGAGTGTTTAAGCAGATGTAAATCCATTTCATCATACTATCATATAATCCATGTTTCTCCACCACAGTCCCAAAGATGGATAACAGTGATGATAATAATTATAGCTAACATTTATCAAGTACTTCCTATGTGCCAGGAAATTATAAGCCTTTTACATATATTAAATAATTTAATCCTCACAACAATCCTGTGAGGTATATAACACTATATCCTTATTCTACACATGAGGAAATTAAAGCACAGCTAGGTGAAATGACTTGACTGAGGTCACATACCTAGCACACAGCAAAGGCAGGATCTGAACCCAGGCATTCTGGCTCCACAGTCTGTGCTCTTAAACACAATACTATACTGTCTGATATATAATATAGTCATAGGTTAATTTAGTCACAACCACTTATTGCACTCTGATCTTGTGCTACACTGTGCCAGGCGGGAATTTAATTTCACCTTTTATAAAGACTGGGTTCTCTTCCCATTGAACATATCACTGGATTACCCAGGAACTCCTGGGGCTTGTTTTGGTTTGGGCCAGAGGAGAAGAGTAGATAGAGCACTATACTAAGAACCATATCAAATAAATTGGGATGTAATTCTAGGTTCTCCTAATACCTTAACTCTACATGAAGTCCGTGATACCATGAGTTACTTCATGTGATTAAGGAAGGTTCTAACAAAATGTACTTAACTTCTAAGCCACAGTAAGGATCAAAGGAGAAATTAGACGGTAAACTCCCTGATATAGTAGCTATTTGTTGTTTCCCACTATTCAATTCCCCTTCTCTAAAAAGAGCTCATTTTCATTATTTGGAGACTCTCTCATTTGGTTTGTGTAGCCTCATCCTCAGCCCTAGCATGACATGGCATGTGCCAAACCTGAACCAATCAGCACATTACTCTCCCCAGACACAGATTTGAGGGGAGGGAGGCAAAGATATGTGACCTAAACTAGTCCAATCAATCACTTCTTTCTTCGTGGATTTGAATCTGAAGACATGGCTCTAGGAACCATTCTGTGACCATTTAGTGGCTATACTATAACCAGGAGGAGAGACTTTTTGGAGATAGTCAAAACAGAGAAATAAGAGCTGATGATGGAGAGAAGCCAGATCCAGAACCGTTTAATTTACCAGTGAATATATTCTTTCTGCGTAAGTCAGTTAAGTTTGGGTTTTTTTTTCTTTACCACTTGGAACTACAAAAATCACAACTCATACGCAGCACTTAGCAATGAGCCCTAGTACACAGAAGACACTAGTTGAATAGACTAGTTGAGTAAACGTAGTAAGTATAGAAAATTGCTTTGAAATTTTGAAAAGCACTAAAAAGATTACTGTTTTTGTTTTAATGGAAAGGGATAAGTACTTATCAATTTTTTTTTTCTGTCGTCTGGGCTAGAGTGCCGTGGCGTCAGCCTAGCTCACAGCAACCTCAAACTCCCGGGCTCAAGCAATCCTTCTGCCTCAGCCTCCCGAGTAGCTGGGACTATAGGCATGTGCCACCATACCCGGTTAATTTTTTTTCCTATATATATTTTTAGTTGTCCAGATAATTTCTTTCTATTTTTAGTAGAGATGGGGTCTCACTCTTGCTCAGGCTGGTCTCAAACTCTTGACCTTGAGCGATCCTCCTGCCTCGGCCACCCAGAGTGCTAGGATTACAGGCATGAGCCACCCCACCCAGCCTACTTATCAATTATATATCAAAGTTGGCATAACAAAGCTTTCATCCTGTCAAAAGTATTTTCTTTATCTACTTTTACTATTTATTTGTTTATACTGTTCCTTATCTGTTTGCATAATGCCCTATTTTCTAAAGATGGTTTTTGTGTTTTACATTATATTTTACATTATTCTTTAAACTTAAATCTTAAGATCCTTTGGATTTAGAACAAACATATCTAATCCTTTTTGGGTTTTACTGTAAAACACTTCAATATCTTTTCCACTTTCTCAGGAGATGGAAAACACCATGGTCACAGACATTCCATAACAATAACCCTAAAAGAATTTAGAAATTATGAAGAGATTAATCATCATGTCTTTCCTTTAATATTTTGAAATTAAAAAAAGAAAATAGCTCAAAGCAACCCAACAATCATGATGAGGTATTAAAACTAATTTACTTGTGGTTAAAAAAAATCCTCATGTCTTTCCTCTAGAACTACTACTATTTAAACTTTGACTTTATAGTTCTCAAGTATTTCTTATTTTTCACTGTCCTTTAGACCATCCCCATGTTCCCTCACATCTACTCACTTAAGCACCACCAAAGCATATAGAATAATTTAATATGGTATTTGTGTATGAATGAAAAAAAATGATTTAATAATTAGTGCTTAAAATAATGGAAAAAATTATCCCCAGTTTCCCTAACATTTTAGTAGATGCCTGCCTGGACAACTTTGCTACTGAGAAAGTAAAGAGAAAATATATATGGGCAGATGAGGGCATACTAAGGATAGTAAATACATCCTAACATCATGTTGGCTTTTTAATTCATTATACTGAAACTTAGCTGTACCTAAAACCACACTATCTTCCATATCCATAATTGCCCAGTAACCATTTTGAATACTTCCAACAATGAGGAACAATATTTCTCAGACTCTCCATTTATGATAACTTCACCTTGGTAATCAACCAATACCATTAAAGTAAAGGTGCAATGATGGCCCTGGAAAGAGGTGGCTTTAAATATTTACATGTAAGAGGGAAAAAAATACACACATACTTACAGAGGCTGCCTTAATACCTCTGTTTGTCCAGTAGGTGATGGGGCTGGGAAAAGATGGCATTCCTCAGAGCCAATACAGTGAAGTCAAAATGGGGCAGTGGATTACCTAATGCCTTGCAGATGGATCCTCAGGGATGAGTCAGAATGAAAAGCAGCAGGAGACAGAATACAGAACCTCCCTCATGAGCCCTACTACAGTGGGCCAAAACTTCCTGTTTCCACAGTGGTTTATCCTCCAGAAAAGGTTCTTTGTCAAAAGAGCTATAACAACAGAGAGACAAAGGGGACTGACAGCTAGAATGCAGTATTTGTAAGGCCTGATCTTTCTAACACTGCTGCCTATCTAGTCCCTAGATAAGTCGCCTTATCTTAGTCCCTCAAATTTGAGCACAGATTCTAAATATGGACATAAATGCCCACCCTCCCCATTGCCCTATTAATTATATTAGTCTCTCCCAAAGTGCTCTCAAGATACAGAATGTAGTATCTGTGCCTGTGATTTTTACTCACACAAAATCCGGCTCCATTTCTGCTGACTCACCTCCCAGTACACACTGCTTGCCTTGTCCTTCAATGTTCCAGTAGATGCCAGCTTGGATATATCGACTTTGCTAGACAAGTGGAAAATATTTGTGGAGGGGGTTGGGTAGCATTGAGGAGATACTAAGCATAGAGTTGGGTGTTGAGTGTTGAGTGTTTTTCCAATGTGAATGTCCTGAAGGAGACAAAATCTGGGTGCTAACATGCATATGCTTGAGTCTTAAAGATGAAAGGCCCCTACAAGTATTGTTTTAGGGACTTCTACCCAATCTCCTTTATTCTATTTCCTTATTGCTAGTAGACCTACCAAGCACACCAGGGCAAAAGAAGTAGTGGTCTCTGCTTCCTAAACTACGTAACATCCTAAATATAATAGTTCCCCCCTATCTGCAAGGGATACATTCCAAGACCCCCAGTGGATGCCTGAAACCCTAGATAGTACCGAACTCTGTACATACAGTTGTCCCTCAGTATCCATGGGGAATCAGTTCCAGACCTTCTGCAGATACCAAAGTCCTTTATATAAAATGGTGTAGTATTTGCATATAACCTATGCACATCCTCCTATATACTTTAAATCACCTCTACATTATTTATAATACCCTACAATCTAAATACCATGTAAATATTAATAGTTATTATACTATATTCATTTAATTTGTATTATTTTTTATTTTTTCCAAATATTTTCTATCCATGGTTGGTTGAGTTCATGAATGTGGAACACACGATATGAAAGGCTGACTATACTGCTTTTTCCTACATGTATATACTTAAAGTTTAATTTATAAATTAGAGTATGAGATTAACAATAATTAATATAGAATTACGACAGTATACTGTAATAAAAGTTACGTGAATGTGGTGTCTCTCTCAAAATATCTTATTTTACTATACTTACATATTTTCTGACAGTGGCTGACCACAGGTAACTGAAACCACAGAAAGCGAAACTGCGGATAAGGGGGAACTACTTCAGTAGCAAGTTGCAATTACATATACTCATCCAAATTTCAAAAATCTAATTCAAATTTGACTGATTACTACAAGGAACTATCTGCAAAAAGAAGCAGCATAATTTTCCTTTGCATTCTATTTCTGCTTCCCCCATCTCTAGTCCTATATTATCTTCCTCAGTAAAACTCTATGCTCAGTATTTTTCTATTGGCATACCAATGTCCAGTTCTATAGCTAAGCGAGCTAACATACTTCTTATTTGTGATCTTTACCTGCTTTTAACATGGTGGTGCTTAATAAGGTGGTGCTTTAAGAGGCAAGCTCTGTAAACTCCAAGGTTAAGGGGCATCTAATACTCTTAGCATTCACTAATCATGTCATCTGCTGTACATTCAGGTCTTTCTGCAGATAACAGGGCAGGGATATCACCCCTTATATAAAGGCCTTTGAAGCTTGAGGGAGGATACAGCTAACCCAAATTAGGAAAGAGAAAATGGATTTAAGAACCAGCAGACCTCCTAGATCAGCGGTCAACAAACTACAGGCTAGCAGGCCATAAATGGCCCACTACCTGGTTTTGCAATTCAGGTTTTATTGGAACACAGCCATGCTCATTCACTGATATACTGATTATCCATGGCTGCTTTTGTGCTAAAACAGCAGAGTTAAGTAGTCACAACAAATACTGTATGACCTGAAAAACCTAAAATATTGACAATCTGGTCCTTTACCAAAAAAGTTTGCCAACTCTCATCCTAGATAAAACAGGATCAGTTTTACTAATAATCTGGTGGCAAATTATTAATTATTTCTAGCTAAATTTATCCAATCTCAAGTGAGGATAAGTGTTAGAAACAGGATTATTTCAAGAAATTGTACCGTAACTTTCTAATATAGGATTACTGAAAAGTTTATGTAACTAACCCATCTATATCACTACACTATATAGAATATGTTATTAAAAGACTGCTTGATTTAAGAATTTCTCAATGTAAAGGTGAATTTCACAACATGACCTGCACTGACAGATCAGTTTTAAACTAGAGCTCAATGTTACTCTTCAATATTTGAGGCCTGTAAATTGCCACATGTATGATCTGTGCTTTAAAGTTTTCTGTAATTTCTTCCCTCTAATTTCTTTACAGAAACCTTTATTCAACAAACATTAACCAAGCACTTACTCTGTACCAGACCCTGGGTTAGCCACAGGAGCAAAATAAAAGCTTATACTTGGGCTAGCCATACAGTAGGATATTTCAGGAAATATGGTTCGGGAAAGAGATTCATTCACCTAAAAACCATATGGGACACTTATAATAGTTCTTACAGTTGAATGATTTTACTCTGCCACTATTCTATCAGAAGTGAATAAATAAACCCTGTGTTTAGAATGTGTTCTTCCTAGAGTAGGTTATGGAACTTATATCTCTAAAGCAAGGTCCCTGATAAAATTCAGGGAGTCTGCGAATTTGGATGAACATAATCTTATCTTTATTTTCACTAACCTCTAACAAATTCACCATTTCCTTCAATTAACCTCTGACAAATTCACCGTTTCCTTCAGTTATGAACATAAGCCACAACAGTAATAGACTTAGTAGACAAATAGATTTGTCACCAATAGAAATCATGGATATTTTCATATCACATTACACTTGTTACAAATATCTTGAAAGTGTTCAAACCCATGACCATTTAAATAAGACCCACTGGTAGATAATAAACATTATTTACTATGTTAATAAAAAGCACATATAATGCTATATCACACATTTGGAAAATATTTTGATAACTGTACTTCAATATAGTTGGTTTCCTTTATAACTCTATGTATTTTATTTTTTGCATATAAAAACATTATTCCAAAAAGGGAAACTACAAAGTTTCTCCATACTGCCAAAGGGGTTCATAACATAAATAAAATTAAGACTCCTGTTACAGGGCCAAAAAGTAAACAAATATAATCACATCTAAGGTAATTTTCTGTAGATAAAAAATGACCTCTGTTTTTTATTAAGGGTCATACACTCCTTTTGTATAGAGCAAAGACTATATATCACTATTTTTAGCACTCAAAACTGGTTTGCAAATACTTGTGAATATGGTATAACAGCCAGCAGATCCATAGGCTCCCTGGTCTCATCCTAGTCCAAAAACAAAAGCCTCAAACTAATATAACTTTCAACTTATAAGAGAGTTACCAAAAGAAAGGAGGGGAAAGACATATACATAAAGCCTGCTATATATCTATCTACTAATCTAGTTTGCAAACAGTAAAAGAGACAATTCAATTATTTATGTTAATGAGATAAGGTATGTAAACAAACCTAACACAATGCCAAATATATATGAAAGACTCACAGTTTCTTTTTTATTTCTGAAGTGGAGCTCTGATATACACTGCAAACTAGAGTATGTAAAAATGTACATTCCCTGAATTTATCAACTAAATTGTAGAAGGGAATTAGGATTTAAATTTTGCCACAAATCATCTATAAAGCAATTAACAAATCACATTTGGAACACGTGTCTAGGTACTCATTTAATAGGAACACTGTGAAAAGAGGTTAGGACTAAACACAGAAAGGTTTACGCTTAGGAAAGAGGTCAAAAGACGTAGGTAAGAGGAGGTGCCAGAAGTCACCAAGCAGATAAGCAGGAGAGTTGACAACACCTAGAGTTATTTCCTCACTCTTTTCCTAAGTCATTCTGTTTTTCTAATATAATTGATACGGTAATAATGTAAAAGATGTAGAAGCAGCCAGCCACAATCTTGAGCAAAAAAGGACCTCTCTCAGTCTAGTGCTGATAGGCAAAGTTGGACCCCAGAGGGAGTACTACAGTCCCCAAACCTTAGTCTCTCTTCTTTTATGGTCTCTTACCTTGAAGCATATATTCTGTTCTATAAAGAAATTTTTGAGTAGTTCCTTTTAGTTATATAGCATGTAAGTCAAGTAAACATCTAATGTCCTAGAAAAAGGTGTAACTAGCCATTTTATTTTTTTTTAGCAAAACAAAGGCTATCTCCCACCATTCCCAACTCATTCCTACTCCAGAACCTTTCTGAATTCTTCCCCTATTATAAAGTGTATGTATGTGTACAGGGGAGGGGTGACTATTAGGTTATCAGATTAATACAGTGTCTGATAAGTTTAAATGACCTCGAGCTTCTCCTATTAGATCTTTTTAGAAAGCACTGGGTGGCACAATCAGTAGCATCTTCTACAAAAGGACTGTAAGAGAGGAAGTAGTAGTAACAATCACTTTAATTTCATCTGCATCACTGACAGGCCTCATGAGAGGGAATGAGTAGGAAATAAAACCAACAGCTAAAACTTCACTTGAATTACCCACAGCATGGTATCACTCCCAGTGTGCTAGGGTACTATTGGCCTCTAGTACACAAATCACTGAGTTGGACAGCTGAATACATGAAAGCCTCTCCCATTGTTGACATTCCCAGTGTCATCCTTTTGTCCACCTTTCTTCCTCATAATGGTCATCATCTGTTTACCACTATTACTGCACCAAATCCCTTTCTCAACCTCTTTTTACCAGCAATTCTCTGTACTTGCAGAATCACTAAGTATCAAGATTGAATTGGATCTGAAGGTCATTCTTCCTACTTTTGTTTTCATTTCTTGGCAGAATATTTTCTGTCTCTATCTTCAATTCCCTTCCCAAGCCCTGCTGCTACCCTCAAAGCTTCTCCTTACTCAATGTCTATCCCTAGCAGTTTCTCCTACCACAAACCCCTAAATCCGCACTGCCCCTATAAATATCACTGCCCCTATAAATATCACTGCCCCTATTTCAATATAACTTCTGGCTCTCCCAAGTGAGATACTGAATTTCAGCTCTCAGTCATAACTAGTCACCTGAAATTACATTCAGGAAGCCTTCTCCAGGTAAGCCAATCCAATAGAGCTGCAGTCCCCAACCCCCAGGCCGCAGACCAGTACAGCCCCCCCAACCCCATCGTGGAAAAACTGTCTTCCATGAAACTTAGGAACGAGGCCACACAGCAAGAAGTGAGCGGCAAGTCAGAGTATTTAGAGCTGCTCCCCACCGCTCACATCACTGCCTGAACTCCACTCGACCCCGCCCTGTAGAAAAATTGTCTTCCACGGGTCCCTGGTGCCAAAAAGGTTGGGGACAGCTGCTACAGTGACCTATAGAGTGCCACTGTACTCCAGCTCCAACCTGGGCAACAGAGCAAGACCCCGTCACTAAAAAAAATTTTAAAGTTAACAATTTGCACCAATTTTTTTTTTTTTTTTTTTGAGACAGACTCTTGCTCTGTTGCCTGGGCTAGAGTGCCGTGGCATCAGGCTAGCTCATAGCAACCTCCAACTCCTAGGCTCAAGCAATCCTTCTGCCTCAGCCTCCCAAGTAGCTGGGTAGCTGGGACTACAGGCATGCGCCACCATGCCCGGCTAAATTTTTCTACATATTTTTAGTTGTCCAGCTAATTTCTTTCTATTTTTAGTAGAGATGTGTGTGTGTGGGGGGGTGTCTCACTCTTGCTCAGGCCGGTCTTGAACTCCTGACCTTGAGTGATCCTCTCGCCTCGGCCTCCCAGAATACTAGGATTACAGGTGTGAGCCACCACGCCCAGCCTGGGCCGATGTTTTTCAAACTTTTTTACTGCATTTTACTTCACACATTTTAAGACATACAAAATCTATTTTACATCATAATCTCATACACACACAACTGAAACAAATTTCGTGAAACAATACTTACCTTTACTATGTTAACACACTGAAAATTTCTATTCTATTCCATTTTTTTAAAAAAAATTACAGGTTCCATCCACTAAATTGATTTCATAACCCAATAAGAGGATAAAACCCAGTCTGGGTGACATTAAACTAGTTCAGGCCGGGCGTGGTGGCTCATGCCTATAATCCTAGCACTCTGGGAGGCCGAGGCGGGAGGATTGCTCGAGCTCAGGAGTTCGACACCAGCCTGAGCAAGAGCGAGACCCCGTCTCTACTAAAAATAGAAAGAAATGATCTGGAAAACTAAAAATATATATAGAAAAAAGTTAGCCGGGCACAGTGGTGCATGCCTGTAGTCCCAGTTACTCGGGAGGCTGAGGCAGAAGAATTGCTTAAGTTTGAGGTTCCTGTGAGCTAGGCTGATGCCACGGCACTCTAGCCAGGGCAAAAGAGCAAGACTCTGTCTCCAAAAAAATAAAAATAAAAAATAAACTAGTCCAAACTTCCATTCACTGATGCAGAAACTGTAACTCAGTAATGAGGTAAGTTTCCCAGACACTTGAAATTTGTCCATAAAATTAAACTCACATCTAAGTCCCAGATCAGTGTTCTTTCTGTTAAAGACCTTCGCTGCCCAGTCACAATTACACCCTGTGCCCAAACACAGCTCTACAATAGCATCACCAATTACTGATCCTATACTCTTCTCCAAGGCAGCCCCTCAAAGTCACTGCTCCTTGGTCAGAGTTCCCTTGCAGTCCCTGCTTCATGTTTTCTTAGGTCATAGTTCCCCCACAGTCACCATCCATCCATCAGAGTCTCCTCGGAGTCACTGCTCCTCGGTCACAGTCCCTTGCGATCACTGCTTCATACTTCTTCGATCAGAGTCCCTTCAGAGCCTCTGCCTCGTGCTCTCCGAGGTCAGAGTCCTTCATATTCACTGCTCTTGGGTCGCAGACCCCATGCAAGCAGCTACAGCTCGGTCACAGTCCCCTCGGTCACAGTCGCCTCGCAGCCCCTGCCTCACACTCCCCTCGCTGTCATTGACCCATTCTTCCTTCAGTTTCCTCGCCGTCCCAGTCCCCCAGTTTATCCTCTCAAACAGAGCTGCAAGGATATGCACACATTGGGCTCGCACCTGAAATTCACGCTCCCTCGACTCCAATCCCTTCGGATTCCACCCGGGCGCCGCGTCACTGACTAGGGAAGTTAAGGAGGTTGCGGGGAGACGCCCGGGAAACCAGCTGACGGAACAGCAGCCCGGAAGTCCCGCCTACAGTCCGCCCTCTTGCCAATCCGACCACTTCTCCCCGAAAACCACGACCCCTGGCACAGTAGTTCCGCCTCCATAGAGGCCCCAGGGGTGAAGAGAAGGAGAAGAAACACCGGAGAAAGATGGAACGTCCAAGGGTCAGTCTCCACCCGGAATCGGAGAAAGCAGTGAAGACGCCTCCTCGTAGTGGGATACGGATGTGAACTGTCACCAGTGCTCAGCTCTGGGCCGTGTCCTGCGCAGACAGAACTGTGGTGGTCCTTCCCACTGTGCCCCTCAGCGCCTGGCACAGTGCCAGACGCTCGCACCCGGGCATTCACAGTGCAGAGGCCCCGACGTGCCCGTCCGCAACTGCATCACCACAGCGCTAGATTTTAAGGGGAATTTGCGTCCGCCAGCCAAGTCCGGTGAAAACCTGTGGCTGACCCAACCCTCTTTCTCTGTTATTTTTGACCCAGGTTGGCTCATCAAAAAATGATCCCTGGCCGGGTGCGGTGGCTCACGCCTGTAATCCTAGCACTCTGGGAGGCCGAGGCGGGTGGATCATTTGAGCTCAGGAGTTCGAGACCAGCCTGAGCAAGAGCGAGACCCCGTCTCTACTAAAAATAGAAAGAAATTATATGGACAACTAAAGATATATATAGAAAAAATTAGCTGGGCATGGTGGCGCATGCCTGTAGTCCCAGCTACTTGGGAGGCTGAGGCAGAAGGATTGCTTGAGCCCAGGAGTTGGAGGTTGCTGTGAGCTAGGCTGACACCACGGCACTCTAGCCTGGGCAAGAGTGAGTCTGTGTCTCAAAAAAAAAAAAAAAAAAAAAATGATCCCTGAGAATCAAATGAGAGGTAGTTGAGCAGGAGTGGATTCAAGGGAGGGCACTGGTAGTAAAGTAGGTGTAGTAAGGTGGATGGTGAGGAGAAACGTTTTTCGTTGCTAAAGTGAACCTTTGGAAGGGTCCCTTTTTGATTCTGTAGATGTTAAGGTAAGTGGGTAACACAAGGTTATGGAAAAAGAATGCAAAAGAACTTTTTAATGTATTTACTTTTTTTTTTTTTTACTTGAAAGTGGCTGAGAAGAAAGACGTGTAAACTTGTGCACCTGCTGAAGAGCCTCCGTGGGGTGAAAAAGGATTTAAGTCAGAGTTTCAAGGGGGTATTTGAACACGGCTGATAGACTGACGTGCCCCAAATAAAGACAGCTAGCTGAGGAAGGCACCAGGGTCTCAAAGATAGTAGAAGTGTGGATAGTAACCAGCATAAGAATTTCAGAAAGTCTTAAAGGTGGGCTAATCTCATACACAGGTTGGAACCTTTCAGACCCTAACACTGTACTGTAGAAAATGGATGTGTGTTTAAACTAATGAGTTGTGGAAGGCATAGGATGGCAACTGCTTAGCAAAAACACAGAGAGAGAGAAAGGCAACAATTCAAAACATAGGAAAAAGCTTTATGCACAAATAAATTCATCTCTGTATTTTTATAATAGTGAAAAATTAGAAATAAGCAGTCCCTCAATAAGGAAATGGCAAAAATAACAATGGTATAATCTAATGGAATAAATGCAGCTATTAAATTATGCTTCTGAAAATCATAATGCAAATAAAATGACATAAAAACAGCTCATAACATGAGAAAGTGAAAAATCAGGGTACAAAATTGCATACATGATTTTTTAAAACCTTGCAAATAAAAAAAGAAACACTGAGAGTTTGAGGTTGCAGTGAGCTATGATGACACCACTGCACTCTCTCCCAGGGCAACAGGCTCTGTCTCAAAAAAAACACTGGTAGAAAATACACCAAAATATTTACAATTGATTATGTTTGAACAATTGAAACAGATTTTTTCCTACTTTTCTTCTCTATTTTTCAAATGTAATGAGAACATACAACAAAATCAAAACATTAAAAATATAAGGCCTAAAGTTATAAACTATTATGTACCCATAATAATTTTAAAAATAAAATATATATGTATATATAAAGGCCTAAAACACAACAGATTCAGTTGCCAAACTGCCAACTTATCTTTATTTTGTCAAGACATTTAACAATATAAAAAAGTTCAGATTTCTTCATGGTCAGATCTTTTCCCAGCTTTTCAAAAAAATTCAATAGTAGAAACAGCCGAATGCTGCTACAACACAGAATAAACTGTCCTAAAAAATAAAACAGAACACACACACATACACACACAAAATCCAGAATGTTAGTACTAATAGGGGAATAAGGGGAGCACACCATCCCAAGTCGTTGCCAATTTTCAATTATGAAGACTTTTCCTTCTTCAAGAATAAGGATTTCCAGAGTATAGCTATAAAGTTGCTTGCCTGAGAGTAATTACAAAATTGCTTGCTAAAAGGTTAGGATGGGTAAAGAATTAGATTTTCTGAATGTAGAAATAAAATGTGACCTAGCAAAGTTTAGGTAATGCATATTCATAAAATAATTATTCCCACATTTCCTGATTTATCAGAGAAATAAAATATGAAACACTTTGCGTTTCTTGGAGTAAATACATTACCCAACCCAAGAAACTATATTATAATCTAAGCTATATTAAACTAAACTTTATCACTGATAATAGGAACAATAGCACCTTGTTATAAATTCTGAATAAGGGAAATGGTCTCTGAGTGTTTATTCTTAATTGATAAAATTTATTTGTCCATATTTTAGCTCAGAATCTCAAAATGCTTTCCAGAGAGAGCCCAGTTAAACTTGTTAAAACATTTCTTAGGTATTTATTACAGGCATTCCACCTGCCTCAACAACTCCTTAACCACCAGCCTCACCTCCAGCCTGGTAATGATGGAAGAAAAACAATTTGAACTCAAGTACCTGATTATCAACCAAAAGCAAAATGCTTTGGTTTAGCCCAGCTCCCTGGCTCCTTGGGTGGATAACTCTGAGCTGTGATCTAAAACAGTGCTATCTGTGGTGAAGGACCTGTTTTTGTTTTAATTTCCAGTTCCCCATGGAATATTTTTGTAAAATATAACAAAAATAACTCAAAATGAAAAAAAAAGGAACATACAAAATACAGCCCAAACTTTTTATAATATTGAGGGACATAAAATAACTTTGTCAAATTGCTATAAGTACTCAATGTATGTACTTATTTATTATGGAGCTGTAACAAATAGGTCCAGACTGGCACTCGCCTGGGGCCCCTACTGTGAGTGGCACTGTTCTACCTAGAGTTCTCCAGCAGGACTGAGCCCCAGTTATCCACAGCAATTATCTGCTCAACAGCACATGCTTTTCCCTCCTCTCCTGGTTCCTCATCCTCTACTAGTGCTTCCTGGGATCTTCTCCCAAATAAACAAAGTGCTTTAAGCTCTGAAAATGAAACCTAAATAAAAACCTAACTGAACAACCTGGACAAAAGATACAGTAGACTAAGTCAGCAACCTAAACCAGGCTCTCAAAAGTGATTTCTAGCTGCCTCCTCCACTAATCCTGTGTTCTAAAACCCAAACCTGATAATCCTTATTAAAGTAATAACTGATAAAGTTTTTAATTACATTTATTCATTTGAGTATGACTGGGCCCCATTGAATTATAAGCTCTCTACAAGCAGAAACCATGCCTGTCTTACTCATCATTTTATCCCTAGCCCCTCGAGTACATAAGGTGGCACATAACAGGAGCTCAGAACTACTTGTGGAATGAAGAAATTATACCATACTCAGGAAAAGCTGCATTTTTAATTTCAAGAAGCAAAAAAACCATCACCTCAGCTTGACTCTTCCCCCAAAGAGAGCTGATAACTGAAGATTCACATAGTACTTCCCACTGCCCAGCCCTTGATGCTAGGGTAGCTGAGCATAAAATAAAACTTTGGTAGGACCATAGTGTTGTAGAGCTAAGAGGTACCTTAAAATCATCTACAAAAGCAGCTTCAAAACTTGGCATTCAACAGGATCACGTGGGGAAGTTTTTAAAAATTCAGATTCACTGATCCACTCTTTGATCAGGATATACTTGAGTAAGGCCCCAGCATCTATAATTTAAACAAGTTCCCCAAATTACTCTTAGACAGCTGCAGCCAGTTTTGGGGGAAATCTACTAGAGCTTCTTAATGTTACTGATACAATGTGAGAAAAATCCAATGATTTACCTGAAGTCATTCAATTAGAAAGTGACAGAGTCAAAAATGGAACCCCTCTTTCCTAATTTACTCAATCCAGTTTCTTTATTATTTTTTTTTTAAATTAGTAGAGATGGGGTTTCACTCTTGCTCAAGCTAGTCTCAAATTCCTGAGCTCAAGCAATCCTCCCACCTCGGCCTCCCATAGTGCTAGGATTACAGGCATGAACCACTGTGCCTGGCCTCAATCCAGTTTCTGTTCCACTCTATCTACTTTAACTCGGATTCTACTAATCCATAACCTGGGAGAATATGAATAGAGGATGAGATTATTTCTGAAGCAAGTATAAAATAACAACATGTGATTAAAATATAGAAAAAATTTGTGCCAGTGACTTACCAATGTTTAAATGTAAGTAACCTCTTTTTAAAGATTATTCTTTACTTTCATTTAGTTTTGAGAAATGGCTTTAGGATAAAGTAAATGATTTTATTACCAAAAGAAAAATCACCTTTGCTCATGGAATCCCCACCATCCAAATTCCTTTGCAGCTTAGCAAAGTATGATTTGTTCAAATGAACAAGTAATTAAAAATTTTAGTTATTAATTATTACTTTAATAAGGATTATCAGGATTGGGTTTTAGAACATAGTGACTTATGGAGGAGGTGACTAAAAAATAATTTTTAAATAATAATGGTAAATAAATAATATGCTATTCCCAAATTCAAACCTGTGAAGACTTATATCATCTGCAAACATACAAGTCTCCTTGTCTGTAAGCAGCACACTAGATTTCTGCTTTAGTAACAAAAACTTAACAGTAAAATCATCTCATCCAAAAGAAGTCTAAGACAAATGTCAAAAAACTAAAGTGTTCTTACATCTTAGTAAATATTAAGTAATTTGATTTGGAATGCCCACATGTCCTTAGAAAAGATAAAAAGGTTTCCAAGTAGACTTACATTCATGAAAACATCGTGAGTGTAGTTGTCACTGTCAGCATCCCAGAAACATCGAGCAGCCATGCTAAAAAGTCAAAGAACGAAGAATTATCAACAATATAACAAGGATCTGAACTACATATACCTACCATGAGCAAAAGATTTCCTCAATACATTCCTATAGATCTGTGCTTCCAAACCTTTTCACAGGTTGGCACACAGAGAAAATCATATTGGTACAGCAGAGTAACTGGGTAAAATTGGAGAGACTAGAGTCAGATGAACCTTCTTGCAGCTACAGGTGACCAGCTGTATATATTTTTTCTATATATATATTTTTAGCTGTCCAAATCATTTATTTATATTTTTTAGTAGAGACAGGGGTCTCGCTCTTGCTCAGGCTGGTCTCGAACTCCTGACCTCGAGCGATCCTCCCGCCTTGGCCTCCCAGAGTGCTAGGATTACAGGTGTGAGCCACCGCACCTGGCCTACATTGGTTCATTTTTGAACATTATTTTTGTTTAAGTTTTACTTAGAAGAGTTCCCCTCATCCTAGTATTTTACATATTCTTAAATCAAAAAAGTTCCATCTATTTCCAAACTGCAGCAGTAACAATATGAAGTAAAATTAACCTACTTAATTGATCAATCAACATGTATTTATTTAGCAATCACCACATGCCTAGAAAGATTAAAATCTGGCCATATTCTCAAACAATTCCCAATTTAATGACGTAACAAAATTAACACATTTCAAAAGAATGAGATAATGTACACTTGGTGCTCATTTATAAATTATTGGGATTAAAAGAGATTGTAAAGTCTATCTAGTCTACATATCCAACTTATGCAATATTTGAATTAAATCCATAGAAGTGCTACAGAGAATTTAGAGAGGAAAAAAAGCCAAAGACTTTATGAAGGAAGTGGTACTTAAACTGAATAGAACCAAGTGAAGACACAAATATAAAAATGTATTTAACAAACATCTGTTGAGTATCCATTATATATCAGGAAAAATACTAGGTACAAATGATACAAAGATGCCTAAAACACAATCCTTACCTTCAAATTGTGGTCTCTTTATACCATTTCCCAATAAAAGGAACCAGGGCTCCTTAGAGAAATGGCCAATTCTAGGTCTGGGGATGGAAATGTACAAGATAGAGGTGGGACATCTGGATCATGCCAAAAACCTGGGCCACACCAGGAATAATGCTATATGCGTGTGTGTGTGTGTGTGTGTGTATATATATATATATATATATATATATAAAATATATATTACACATATAGAAAATACACATTATATATATAAAATATGCATTACACACACATATATACACAAAGGTGTGTCAAAAGAACTTATTAATAGAAGAGGTATGATAGAAGTGATATACAATTGATCTTAACCAAAAGGCCAAGAAGCAATGATAAAACAGTTTGTGGCAGGCTCATGCTCCCACCAAGATCAATAAGAAAACCTGGATAAAATGAATCAGAGAGCTACTAAAGCAAACAGGCCTAGAGGAGCCAAAATTCCAGAAAGGGGAACTCCAGTAGGTAAGCTGATATTCTGCAGCAGATTGTTCCCTAGGGCATTTGCCAATTCTGGACACAGGGATAGAGGTTGAGAATCTGGGCTTTGCTCAGGTACAGGACCAATTATTGAGGGGAAAGAAACCAGCAGGATTGCTGGGGCAATATTAACAGGGCAAGGGAGATAAAATTGGAGTCTGGAGGGAATAAGATCCTTGTAAAAAAGGAGACAGTAGCACTGAGCCTGTCAGATGGTAGGTTTTCTTTTCAAAACGTGCTGAATTCTGAAACTATAGGGAGGAACCTAAAAAGGTAAGTGTGCTAGGTAATATAATGGCCCCCCAAATATGTCTATGTCCTAATCCCCTGTGAATATGTTACATTACATGACAAAAAGGGCTTTGCAGATGTTTGCTTAAGTTAAGGATCTTGAGATAGGGACATTATCCTGGATTATTCAGGTGGGCCCAATGTAATCACAAGTGTCCTTACAAAAGAAAGAGGGAGGCAGGAAGGTCAGAGAGAGATTTGAAGATGCTATATGATGCTGAATTTGAAAATGGAGGAAGGGTTTATGAACTAAGGAATACAGGCAGCCTCTAGCTGGAACAGGCAAGGGAATGGATTCTCTCTTAGAGTCTCCAGAAGAAATGCAGCCCTGCTGACACCTTGATTTTAGTTCAATGAAACCCATTTTGGATTTCTGATCTCTAGAACTATAAAACATTATAGTGCTGTTTCAAGCACTGGGCTTGTGATAATTTGTGACAGCAGCAACAGGAAACTAATACACTAAGGAAAAAGCTTATGAAATGAAGGACAAAGTTTTATGGTGAGGAGACAAGGACTAAGTCAGTACCTGCTGGGGGTGGAGGGCCAATGAACACTCAAGGTTCTTGTTTGAAAGACTTGGAGGGCTACAATTAAGAAAGAAGGTGTGCATTCTGGAACTGGGGGAAAAAAAAAAAAAGAAAAAGAAAGAAGGGTGAACTTAAGATAGAGCCTTATAAAAACTGCAACCCAACCCCAATTCAGCTCAGTACCTGACTGGATTAAGGTAAGCAGCCCATACTCTACCTGTACAGCAGAAGAGAGAGTTAAACCCTTTGTGGAAGAAAATAATATCAGCTGGAGGTCTATAATTTTTTTAACACAATGTCCAGGATTCAAACTAGGCATACCTCTGTCTGTGCATAGGGACTAAAAGAGAAACAAAAAGGAAAAAAAAAAAAAAAAAACTAGGCATACCAAGAGATAGAGCCATATAAATGATTATCAAGGAAAAAAAATCAATGGAAACAGACTTATACATGATACAGACACTACAGAAAGCAGCTAATGACTTTATAATAAATACTATGACAAAAATGTAAAAAGAGAGAAGAGAGGAAAAATGGAAGCAAAGATGAAAGGATAAAAATGTTCACTAGAGAATTAAAATCTACAAAAAATAATTAAATGGAAATTCTAAAACTGAAAAATATAATAACTGAAATTAAGAACTCATCAGATGGGTTTAACAGCAGATTAAAGGATTAGTGAACTGCAAGGTCAACAGAAAAATATACAAATTGAAACAGAGAGAGGAAAAAGAAAAATTCAAAAAAGAGCATAAGAGGCCAGCTGCGGTGGCTCACGCCTGTAATCTTAACACTCTGGGAGGCCAAGGTGGGAGGATGGCTTGAGGCCAGAGTTCAAGACCAGCCTGAGCAAGAGCAAGACCCGTCTCTACAAAAAAATAGAAAAATTAGCTGGGCGTGGTGGCATGTGCCTGTAGTCCCAGCTACTTGGGAGGCTAAAGCAAGAGGATCACTTGAGCCCAGGAGTTTGAAGTTGCTGTGAGCTAGGCTGATGCCACAGCACTCTAGCCCGGGCAACAGAGGGAGACCCTGTCTCAAAAAAAATTTAAAAAAAAAAAAAGGACTGACAATATTTTAGAGGTGATAATGATATTTTATTATGTTAAAAAGAGGTATTATCTTTTAGAGATAAATACTGTTGTATTCACAGATGAAATGGACGATGACTAGAATTTCAAAATAATCTGGTGGGGGCAAGGAAGAATAAGTGGGGGTATTAAAAAAAACAACATCAGTATGTGTTGATAACTGTTGAAGCTAAGTAATAGAAGTATAGGAGTTGTTTAGTACATGCACTTTTGCATATATTTGAAATTTTAGATGATAAAAGTTTTTATAGCAGGGGAGGGGAGGCCCTTTTAGGCCATACTTTAGAGTCTGGCCTGATCACATTTAAAAAAGTCAATCATAACCAGTTTAAGGAATTTGTATTTGACAGGGTTTAAAATAAAGAAACTCTGTTGAGTTTATGGAAAGAAAGAGAGGTGTATTTCAGAAAGATTGGCCTGGTATATAAATTGAACTGGAGAAAAGAGAGATCAGAGTCAGGAAGTGCTGCTAAGGGGCTGCTAAGTAATCCCAGCAGCCAGACTGCAGAGTAGGCAATAAGAGAGAGAAATGACTAAATAATATAAAAGATGACTCCAAGGATTTAAGCCTGAGTCAATAGAACCTTGGTAATTTTGTGAGAGATAGGGAAGCTAAAATGACAAACTGATTTAAGGATGGAGAGGGAAAAGAAATCAGAAACTCTTCTAGAACATGTTGAATTCAAGATGACAAAATAATAAAGTATTTATTTCTTAGTCTCTTTGTGGTGAAGCAATCTCCTAAAGCCTTTTGGCCAAGTGGTAGAGGGCACTGTGGTAAAGAATACTGTGCTAGGAGTCAAGAGACTGGGCTCTATTAGTGACCCTGACATCAGCCAGGTATATGATTTTGGGCAAATCATGCTAAACCTCAGAAGTGTCATCTATAAAATAAGGGAACTGAACACTAGAAAATATTTATAATGCCTTCCAGATCTAACATTCTATAGTGAAAATTCTCGGTAATAATATCTACAAGGTATTTTTTAAATTCATTCAACAAATACTTCAGCACTTTCTTAAAAAATACTGTACTAGGCACTGTTTACAAAGGGAAGTGGAGGATCAACACTTGGGCATTGGAAAAAACAGGAAAGACAGATTTTGAACTCACCAATACAGGAATGATAGTTCAAGGTCATGGGAATGAATGAACTCATTGAAAAAGTACCGAGAAGACCAGAGGAACAAGAACCCAGCCTTAAAGAAAGCTCACAGCTAGGGATGCAGGAAAGAGAAGCCAGTGAATGAAGATAGTAAGCAGTCAGAAAAACAAGTCAGATAACTGACATTAGGGCCAAAAAAAACAGAGTGAATTTTAAGAAACAGATGCCAAGGCCAAGAACAAGAGCTAAGAAAGGGCTATTAGATTTGCTAATAAGGAAGTCTCAAACAACTCTAAAGAAACTGATTTAGCAGAGTGAAAGGACCAAAACCTGGGCAACAAGGAATCAGGAAGAAACATATATACATAATCCCACATTTATCTATGGAAGCATATACACATAAACCCTAAAAGACTTATTAGGCTACAGAAACTATGAAAAATGAGTTATCCCAAGGAGCTCACCAGACTGTTAACCTTACTATTCAGTACCAGGATCTCTTCAGTTCACAGCTGGATTTTGGTATACTGTCCTCTCCTCTCACTCTTGCAAAGAAACATCTTACTGAATTGTCAAGAGGACAAATACCTCATTAGAAACACAGCTGAATAAAAACAGGAAGGAAAAACCAACTACTCACAATACTCCTTCACCTCTTTGTTCTCCAATCACTACTTGCACCACCATTTTATATCGGTCAAATCCCATTTCTAGAAAGAAAAAATAAGAAAGTTACCCATAAGCAAATATGTAGTAAAATTACCTATTAAGGGCAAATTTGCCCAGAAATGGACATAAGTATTCAATCCACAAGTACTTAATGAGCATGACTGTAAGCTTGGGAGTCAGAGAGAGATGAAGACGGATTCTAACTGTAAACTTACCTAGTATATAAATTTAGGCAAGTTATTTAACTTTTCAGTTAAAGTCTCCCTCATCTGTTAAATGCGAATATCATTATCTACCTCCTGGGCTTGCTGTAAGGTTAGATAAGATACAGTAAAACATAAAACACCTAGAACAGTGCTGATACATAGTAGTCTCTCAATAAACCTTAGCTTCCTTCCTTTTTCCCCTACTCTAAGTAAGGTACTGAGCTAGGGCCTCAAGATGCAGAGATAAATAAGATACTCTTCTTGTCTTAAAGAACTCATAGTAGTAAAGAACTCAAAGACAAACAGAAAAATGACATGAAAATGCAATATATTTATTCAAGGAGTGGCATGGACAAGGTACATCAGGGACACAGAGCTGGGGGCTCCTCCCATTGTTTGGGCAGTGGTAAGCGATGATGGGAAAAGACTTCTTGGAGAATGTGATAGATAAATGAGCTGTGTCTTCAAGAACAAGGGAGAATTTTCCAGGTCAAATATGTCTTTCCATTCCATAAACAGGGAATAGCATGTGCAAAAGCATGAGAGCATGGGATCTTTAGGAAAGTGTAAGCTGTCCAGTAAGGTAGAAAAGAAAAAAAAAAAACCGTAAGATTCCATAGTACACTGAGGTGACCCAGCACAATTCAGCTGCTTGCCCCAGAAACCATACTGCTAAGGCAGCAAAATCCTGAAAATTCTCACTAACACCAAATCTGGAAAGAAGAAAGCTGAATAGACATCTTTATCTTCCTACTTTTCTGATCAGAGAATAAAGAAATAGTGGAAAGAGTAAAAAAAAACAAAAGTGAAACGGGCAAAGTTGAAACAGAACCAATTTTCCTTGATGAAAGTAAAGGTTCCAGGATTATACAGTAAATTGGGCAAACAATCCGAAGGCTATAGGTAACCTCCTGTGTAGAATATTAACTCGACTTCAGGATATTTAACAAAATCTTAGAAGAAAGAGTCCAAGCGACTTTTTTTTGGAACACCACTACCACATGACCAAGTTATTATTTTTAATTTTATTTCACTTGCCATCCAACAATCCAAGTTATTTTTAAAAAACAATGTACTCAGCTCAGATGAGCTTTCTCCTTTAATCAATCCCTAATACTATAGAAATGTGGCTAGAACATTAAATACCCAGCCCTGAGGGAAAAATAAAATAATATCAGATATTGTGGGAGGAACACTTAAAAAAAAATCACCCACACCATATCAGAGCAATTATGATAAATGAGCAGAGCAAGATGAAAAGAAGTTGAATGGAAATATGCAAAGAAGCAATAGCAAAAACAAACAAAAGAATAACAAGAAAGAAAGAAACATACTATGTAAAAGACAAAAAATTCAACCTAAGAGATAATACAAATCAAGGAAACAAGAGCAATTCCTCTCAATTGATTCACGATACAAAACAATATAAGCTTATAAATTCAATAAAATAAGAATTCAATCAGGTTATAAAGCAATATAAAGAGATGACAAGGAAGATTACAGCCTTAGGAAACAAAATGAATACCCACACAATATCACTGCATAACTAATAAAATCAAAATGGCAAGAGACAGGACACAAATGAAAAGTGAACTACTGGCTTAAAGTCACAAGTAAATGTCAATACAGGCTGTCACGCCTGTAATCCTAGCACTCTGGGAGGCCAAGACGGGAGGATAGCTTGAGGTCAGGAGTTCAAGACCAGCTTTAAGCAAGAGCAAGACCCCCATCTCTACTAAAAAAATAGAATCAGCCAGGTAACTAAAACTAGAAAAAATTAGCCGGGCTTGGTGGCGGACACCTGTAGTCCCAGCTACTTGGGAGGCTAAGACAGGAGGATCACTTCAGCCCAAGAGTTTGAGGTTGCTATGAGCTAGGCTGACACCACAGCACTCTAGCCCAGGCAACAGAGTGAGACTCTAGCAAAAAAAAAAAAAAAGTCAATAAGGAAGAAATTATGGCAGAGAAAAGCTAATAGATACTAATAGATGATTCAACATAACAATATTTGGTGCCCTGAAGAAGAGAATCTAACAAATGGAAGAGGACATGTATTCAGAGATATAAGAAAATTTCCCTGGTACAGAGAAAAAAATCTACAGACTGAAAGCTATAAAATGCTGAATACCATGCCAGACCCTAGAAAAGCTACTGAACATATAGGGTTAAAGTTAGGATTCTTTCAGCAGAGAACATCAGATTTCTCCACAGTTAACATTCAGTGCCATAAGAAAATGAAGCAAAGTACGTAAGATTCAAGAAAATAAATTATTACCTCAAAAATATTATAGTCATCAAAAGTATAGTCTACCTTAAAGGCAAAAGGCATACATTCTCAAACATGAATAAACCCAGGGAATACAGTATTTATGAGTCCTTTCTAAAAGAAACTTAGACAAAGTTTTTTGAGTAACAAAATCTCATCGTGTAAGGGCTGAACCAAAATAAAGAACTCAGCAATGGAAACAATATGGTAATAGCACTAAATAGTGGGCAACAATCCTTTAAGTATAAAATGAATGTAATATGACTAACAGAAATAGGTCTATAATATCCCATTATTATTATTTATATGCACACACACACACAGAAAAGAGGTTTGCTATGATATTCATCTAATAGTAATGATTATTTGTGGGTAATAGCTTTTGGGGTGGTTTTTCTATTAAAAATAATTTTATCTTTCCACAGTGTTTAAATTTTTATGAGTTTGTATCTTTTTTATAATTTTAACAGTGAATTTTCATCAAAAAGTCTAAATATTAAAATGCTAATATACTAACAGTTAATTCTGGGTGATGAAAATACATATAATTGCTATTTTCTTCTTTATACTTTTTGATATTATTTAATTTCTAAAAATTAAAACAAATTCCAAACAAAAAGAAAATATACCAAAATATTAAACAGTAACTACCTTTGTATGATATAATTTTAGATAATTAAATTTTATGTATACTTTTATATATTTCCAGATTTATTACAATAAGCATGTATTACTTTTACAAAGACATTCCTTCCCTCCAAAAACTAGTATCTTTAAAAAAGGGCAGATAGAAATAAATAACTTTTCAGATGATATAGTTTTTGTTTTTTTTTTCTAGATACAGGGTCTTGCTCTGTGGCCCAGGCTGGAGTACAGTGGCACGATCATAGCTCACTGCAGCCTTGAACTCTTGGGCTCAAGTGATCCTCCTGAGTAGCTGGGGCCATGCCCAGCTAATTTTTTTTGTTTTTTGTAGAGACGAGGTCTCACTATGTTGCCCAGGCTGGTTTCCAACTCCTGGCCTCAAGCCGTCATCCTACCTTGGCCTCCCAAAGCTCTGGGATTACAGGTATGAGCCACTGCGCCCAGCCTGTATAACATTAATAACAAAAAATGAGAGACAGAGAGACAAAGAGAACAGGGTAGGAAAAACACAAAGTATGCTCTGCAGATGTAGTTTGGCAGGAATGGAGTTGAATAAGGTAAGTAGTTAAGGATTCAGCTGGAGAGATGGACTGAGGACAGACTGTGAGAGTACTGTAAGGAACTGATAGCTTGGTGGAAAAAAACCAAGAATTATGGGGGAAGGAACCCCTGTATTTCTGACCTTTCTGAATAGTCGAATTTCTTGGACAGTGGTTCCCTACAATGTTTTATTTCACATCCTTACTCTTTCCCACCATCTGCAAAAAACTTACATGGGTAAAAGTCACCAAATAATTATAGAAGACTAGTAATTGAAGAGAAATTTGTCTTTAATAAAATCCACAGCTTAAGTTTCTTGTTTAAAGAGAAGGTAGGGGACAAGTGGGTAAATCTAAGTGTTTGAAGGGAATAAGTCATTTCCAGTTATCACCATGATTACCTTTTAATTTATCTTTAATGTTTTCCGATAGACGTTTTGTGAGCTGAGGCATTTCTTCTGGAGAATATTCGGCATTTGCCAGTTCCTCCTTGAGCACAGCATGGATACACTCTTTAACAACAGACGGTCTGAACCTAAATGAAACAATTTTAGAACGTCTCATTGGTAACTTCAAAACCCCAACTTACTTTCACACAACAACTTCCCCCAGCTTTTTTTCATTAGTAGCATTTAATCCTTCTTTTTCATATTTTTATTATAAAAATGATATAAACAAATTAAGGAGATAAGTCATATTCCAAATTTATATGTACAGCCTGGACCTCTCCTAAACTTCAGATCAGATTACAGGCATGAGCCACTGCACCCAGCCTGTATAACATTATTAACAAAAATGAGAGACAGAGAGACAAAGAGAACAGGGTAGGAAAAGCACAAAGTATGCTCTGCAAATGTAGTTTGGCAGGAATGGAGAGTAAGGTAAGTAGTTATGTATTAATACTTTTACAAATATATTCCATGTGGATATTTAATAGGAAACTCAAATTTAATGCATCCAACACTGAGTTTCTGATATTCTCCTCTCCTCCAAACTAGGTCCTCCTACAGTCTTCCCCATCACAGTCAATGCTAACTCCACTCTTCCAGTAGCTCAAACCAAAAACCTTGGTGTCAGTCTTGTTGCCTCTCTCTCACAGCTCACATCCATTCATGAGCAAATCTTATCTCTTCTACCTTCAAAATAATATAAAATTTAATCACCCTCACCACCCTACCACAACCATCTTGCTCCAAGCTACCATTACCTCTTGGCTGCATTACAAGGGCCTGACAAGCCTCTGTCTGCCTATGCTCCTATATCCTGTTCTCACTCAGCAACTAGACTAATCCTGTTCAAATATATGTCCACATGACACTCTATTCAAAATACCCCAAATATATCCCACCTCCCTGAGAGTAAAGGCCAGCATCCTCACTGTGACTTGTAAACTCCCATATGATCTACACTGCCAAACTCTCAGATCTTGTTTTCTATTTTCCCCCTAGTTCTACACTCAGACCACACTGGCTTTCCCTGGTCTTTGACCACACCAAGCATGCAAACCTTAGTGCCTCTGCACTTGCTGTTATCTCTGCCTGAATTTGAATTCCTCCTTTCCTATATAGGCTTGGCTAGCTCTCTCACTTCTTTGTCTTTATTCAGAAGTCACCTTCCTTAGGCATAGACTCTAACATCACTTCATAACACCCTTCCTGGCACTTGTTATTATACTATCTTATACACCATATACTTCACTCATGTATTTCTCTTGTTCAGTTGTTCTTTAACCCTGCTAGAAGTAAGCTCCATGAGGGTAGGAATTTTTGCATGTTGTGTTTACTGTTATATCTCTATTTCCCATAACAATGCTCAGCACATAATAGACACTCAATAAATTTTTTTTAAGGAATGGATTATTGAGTTGGTTTAGATAGAGACAAGGAAAAAAGTCTCTAATTTCACCACCCTAACAATACCATTAGCATTTTGGTTGAACTTACCATATATTACAACACTCAGTTCCTCTTCTGAGCTGTATACTCTATCAGTTGATTTGTCTATTATGTACCAGGTTACCAGAATGTTTCAAGTTTTGAGCTTGTAATGTGTTTAAATATTTATTTGGTAGTACTAATGTCCCCTCATAACTTTCCCCCCTTCTCATTACTTTTTAACAGTATTCTCTTTGCTCTCTTGCCTACTTATTCTTACAGTTTAACTTTAGAATTATTGCCAAATTTTCAAGTTTTAATCTGTTCAAAATATGGTCTTCCTATTAACAAATATATCTGACTCTTCCTTGAAGCCTTTTCAATCCTCAGTAAAATGTTAAAGTTTTGTTCAAACAAATCACACATTACCTCACAGGATTATTCCTACATAAATTTGTTGTTAATCTTATTCTGCATTGTTTTATAACAGAAACACGGCTGAATGGCATTCTGTGCATTTAGAACCTTTTACCAAGATAACTGAACATACCTTCTTCTGTGTCCATTTTACCCACAGGAAAACTCCTGAATGAAATTTTTATCACAACATAACCAAAGTTCCTGGTTTCCAGGGCTTGCCAAGCATCACATTCAGCATTCTGGTTTCAAACAACAGAGGGAGGACCTGGGAAATCTTTTTTTCTTGTGACGACAAAGTTAGTGATGGATCCTACAGAGCCAGCTGACCACACTCTGCACAAGACTATGTGTCTTAATTCCAGCAAGGAATTGGAGTGGCGGTCTAGGGGCCTCTGGGTAGGATTTCGCCTACATACAAGTCCCCTGCCAGGAGTATGCACATTGTGGCACACGTGTGCACACGGTAATCCTCGAATCATGGCTAAATGGCATTCGATGTAAGTCGCTTGTTTTCTGCCTCCCTATTCCGTCTACCTCCTTTCCCCTGTGCGCACAAGCCAGGTTTCCCAGAGCCAAGCATTCTCCCCGCGTCAGCCTAAGGCGCGCAACAGCGGGTCCCCTCCTCTACTCCCCTCTGCAGCGGGAGAGGAGTCGGGACGAGGGAGCATCGCGGTGCCCCTGGCCGCTCCGGCCGGGCCCTCCCCCTCCCCCGCCTACGCCCGCCCCTCAGGGCCGACCCTGCCCCTGCGGCCCCAGCCCGTCCCACGCACGCGCTCCTTTCCCGCGTCCGGGCTCCCAGGCTAGCGCTGCCTGCCCGACCAGGCTCTCAAGGTTGCCCCACCACATCCAGTCCGCTACCCGCCTTTGCTGGAAAACGGGCCGCAGAATGTAGGTGTTGTCGGGCTCTCCTAAGTTCTTCTCAGTCTCAGGCACCTCGTTGCCAGTAGAGAAAGATGTGCCAGCAGAAAGGGACACTCTGGCCGACGTGGCCATGGCCAGGGCTTCTTGGCCTGGGCGTTATCTCGCGATGAGGGCCTGGCGGGTGAAGCTGTGACACCGAGCTGGGAAACCGTCCCCAGGGCAACAGGGCCGCCCCCGGCCCTCACGTGACGACCGCGCGCGCGCCGCAAGGCGGCCAGCCCTAACGCGCGCCTGCGCACCCGCTGCTGAGCGGACCGGGCCGAGGTAGAGTGGCTGAAACCTCGAGCGAGGTAGGTGTATGTCTGTACGATTTGCAAAACAGTTTAACACGCCTTAGCTCTTATTAACCAAGCCACAACCTTAGGAAATATTCATGGGACCTGGCGCTCATAGAGGTTAGGTGACTTGACCAGGGGTACTCAGCTGGTGAGCGGAAGGGCCCTGTCTCTAATCAAAGGGTTTTCAAACTGGCCCTTTGGCCATATCCAGCCTTCCTTCTGGTTTTTGTTTTTGTTTTTGTTTTTGTTTTTTTGAGACAGAGTCTCGCTCTGTTGCCCAGGCTAGAGTGAGTGCCGTGGCGTCAGCCTAGCTCACAGCAACCTCAAACTCCTGGGATTAAGCGATCCTACTGCCTCAGCCTCCCGAGTAGCTGGGACTACAGGCATGCGCCACCATGCCCGGCTAATTTTTTCTGTATGTATTTTTAGTTGGCCAGATAATTTCTTTCTATTTTTAGTAGAGACGGGGTCTCGCTCTTGCTCAGGTTGGTCTCGAACTCCTGAGCTCAAACAATCCACCCGCCTCGGCCTCCCAA
>CM052436.1:56168646-56187160 GCA_028533085.1 Varecia variegata
GGGTCTCGCTCTTGCTCAGGCTGGTCTCGAACTCCTGAGCTCAAACAATCCGCCCGCCTCGGCCTCCCAAGTGCTAGGATTACAGGCGTGAGCCACCGCGCCCGGCCCAAAATGACGATTTTTTTGATTTTTGGTCAGCTCATGAGGCACCCACTTACCGAGCTTTTTCACCTTTCCAATTTGCTTCAAATGCCGAACAACCATAGAATGGTGGGCCTTGAGTTCTTCAGCAACTTCTCATGTAATTGTAAGAGGATCAGCTTCAATGATTGCTCTCAATTGGTCATTGTCAATTTCCGATGTCTGGCCACTGTGCTCCTCATCTTCAAGGCTCTCGTCTCCTTTGCAAAACTTCTTGAACCACCACTGCATTGTTCATCAGCAGTTCCTGGGCCCAATGCATTGCTGATGTTGCAAGTTGTCTCCGCTACTTTCCAACCCATTTTGAACTCGAATAAGAAAATCACTCGATGTAATAAAAAAGAAAAAAATCGTTCAAATTTGCTTTTTGTCTAACATCATTTCCATAGATTTATTCATAATAACTTAAAAATATGAAAACAACTGTAGTGTCCATCAACAGATATATGGAGAAATTAAAAAATGTGGCATATACATACAATGGAATATCATTCAGCCATAAAAAGAAAAGAAAGCTCTGATACATGTTACAACACTTATGAAACTTGAAAACATTACACTAAATGGAATAAGCCAGCCACTAAAGGACAAATATTGTATGATTCCACTCATATGAAATATTCAGAATAGGCAAATGTATAGAGACAGAAAGTAGATTAGAGGTTACAAGGGACTGGGGGAAAGGGGAGAATGGAGAGTTATTTAGCAATTACAGAGTTTCTGTTTGGAGTGATGAGAAATTTTGGAAATAGATAATGGTGATAGTTGCACAACATTGGAAATATAATTAATGCCACCAAATTGTACACTTTAAAATGGTTAATTACAAGTTTTACATTATATATTTTACTACACTAAAGAAACGATTAAGCCAGGCGCAGTGGCTCACGCCTATAATCCTAGCACTCTGGGAGACCAAAGGGAGAGGATTGCTTGAGGCCAGGAGTTTGAGACCAGCCAGAGCAAGAGCAAGACCCTATCTCCACAAAAAATAGAAAAATTAGCCAGGCATAGTGTTGCATGCCTGTAGTCCCAGCTACTCGGGAGGCTGAGGCAGGAGGATCGCTTGAGCCCAGGGGTTTAAGGTTGCAGCGAGGTATGATGACACCACGGCACTCTAGCCTGGGTGACAGAGCAAGACCCTGTCTCAAAAAAAAAAAAAAAATTAAAAATAACTCGATGTTCATCAATAGGTGAATAAACTGTGTTATATCCATATAATTGGGTGCTACTAGTAAGCAACAAAAAAACAAATAAATTGCGGATACATGTAACGACATGGATGAATCTCAAAAACGTTATGTTTAGTGAAAGAAGCCAAAAACAAAAGGCTACTCACTGTAGATTCAATTTCTATGAAATTCTAGAAAGGGCAAAACTAGTAACAGAAAGCACAGGAGTGGATGCCAGGCGCTCGGAATGAGAGAGAGGATTAATATAGGGGCATAAGGGAACTTTTTGAGGTGATGGAAATGTTCCATATCCATATTCTGGTGGTGAATAGAAAACTATATGTATTGACAAAACTCATCAAACTTTGTGCTTAAAATCTGTGAATTTTATAGAATTTTAATTATATATCAATAAAGCTGATTAAAAATTAAAATGTCATATCTAGATAAATTTTTAAAAGTCTCCTCGCTGGGCATGGTGGCTCACGCCTGTAATCTTAGCACTCTGGGAGGCCGAGGCTGGAGGATCGCTCAAGGTTAGAAGTTTGACACCAGCCTGAGCAAGAGTGAGACCCCGTCTCTACTAAAAAATAGAAAGAAATTATCTGGACAACTAAAAATACATAGAAAAAATTAGCCGGACATGGTGGTTCATGCCTGTAGTCCCAGCTACTCGGGAGGCTGAGAAAGAAGGATTGCTTGAACCCAGGAGTTTGAGGTTGCTGTGAGCTAGGCTGACACCACGGCACTCTAGCCTGGGCAACAGAGTGAGACTCGGTCTCCAAAAAAAAAAAAAAGTCTCCTCTACTCCTTTTCTTATATTTCTTTCTCCCTTTTATATTTTCAATGATATATGAACTTCTGGTTTTTTAAAAATATACACGCACACACATACACACGCACACACAAATACAGTAGTCCCCCTCTTATCCTGGACAGATATGTTCCAAGACCCCCAATGGATGTCTGAAAACACAGATGATACTGAACCCCGTATGTGCAGATGCTCCTGACTTACCATGCATGGGGTCACGCCCAGATAAACCCATCATAAATCATGACATTTAATGCTGGCAACACAGCAGACAGTCCCCAGATTACAATGGTTCAACTTTACAGTTTTTCAACTTTATGATGGTGCAAAAGCAATACGCATTCAATAGAAACTATAACCCCACGGTAACTTGTAAGGAGCTCCTCGACTTATGATGGGGTTAAGTCCCTATAAACCTACCATAAAGTTAAAAAATTGTAAATCGAACTATCGTAAGTTGAATGCTAATGTATGTTAATGGGGAAAAAAAAAGAAAAGATACCATAAGTCGGGGTCTGTCTGCACTTTTCTTTCATATATATATATATATATATATATGCATGATAAGGTTTAATTTATAAATTAGGTACAGTAAGAGATTAACAATAACTAATAATAAAATAGAACAATTATAATAGTATACTATAACAAAAGTTATGTGAATGTGGTCTCTCTCTCTCTCAAAATATCTTATTGTATGTAATATTTTCAGACCACAGTAACTGAAACCTTGGAAAGCAAAACAGAAGATAAGGGGGGACTACTGTATATCATACACATATAATGAAACATTTCAGAATAATTAAACATAATGTATAAAATGTATTTATATTGTAACTTGTAAGGGATAATTAAACAACATCCATGTAAGCACAACCAGTTTTAAAAATAAATCATTACGGGGGGGCGGTGTGCGGGCCCGGTTCCGCTGGCGCGCGCCGTGGCCCTGCTGTGGCGAGAGGAGGCGGGGGATGGCCGCCGCGGATGGCCTGAAGGGCCGGCGCACTGGCGCGCCTACTGACACCACGCGAGTCGCCTGGTGCTGGGGGGGCGGGGGCGCCGCGTCCACAGTACACGCACCTAGGCCAGGTCCGGAACCCGGAGCTACGCCCGGTTGCGGCCCGGGTGGAGCGGGCGCAGCTGGTGCAGGTGACGCGGCGCCGGCACTGTCCAGGGTTGAGCGCGCCGCAGCTCTGGATGCCGCCGCAGGTGCTGGCCCTGGAACCCCCGAGGCGCTCTGCCGCGCCTGCGCGAGCTCCGCCAGGTGGCGCCCTACCCGCTGTGGGTGTTCCTGAGCCCCGGCCTGCGGGTGCTGGACAGTCGCCTGGTCAGCTGTCCCGAGGGCTGCGAGAGCGTCGCCGGCTTCCAGGCGGTGCAGATCTCAGGGCTGGACCCCAGAGGAGAGCAGGTGGTGTGACCGGCCAGCGGCTGGGCTACCCACATCATCCGGCACGAGGTGGACCACTTGCAGGGCTGCCTGTTCGTTGACAAAATGGACAGCAGGACATTCACAAACATCCACTGCGTGGAGGTGAATGACCGAAGCTTTCCTGTTGGGCCTGAGGAGTCTGAAGACCAAGAAGCAAACCCCGGCTTTGAGCTGGGCATGTCTTACTTGGCATCAACTTGGATCTGACAGGAAGTGGCGGTCTGCCAAAGCATGCCAAAGTGAGCCGGAGGAAGATGTTAGAAATGTTTGCCCGAAATCAGTTGTGGACAAAATATCGCGTACAAGTTGAGAAAAAAAGAAGAAAACTACCCCCGCCCCCAAAGGAATGGACATTTCCTGACGATTTTGTGTGGAGCCAAATGGGGCAAGTAAGTTCATTCTCAGTAGACGTGAGTTCCTAAGACCTGTATCATCTACTCCCACAGCCAAGATTTGATAATAATGTAGTCCCCAAATCTCTGAAAGCTGTGTTTAAAAATGCAGGTAGGGCTGTGGTTGACCATCAGAAAAAGAAAAAGTCATTACGAATAATATCACTGAAGCTCCAGGTGTGCCCCCTTCAATTCTACCATCTTCCTGGACTCCTTCTAGGAACAATTATCTTAAATTTCGTTTTTATCATACCTTTTTAAAAACAGTTTTACAACTTATGAACTCAAAATTGTATTTATTTTTTATTGAGATAAAATATACATATATAATTTACTACTTTACCATTTTTAAGTGTACAGTTCTGTGGTAATAAGTGCATTTACATATTTTTTTCTCTTCATTCACTTCTTCTCCCCCTCCCCCCAGGAACCACGAATGTACTCTCTGTCTTCATTAGATCCACTTTCTTGGCTCCCACACATGAATGAGAACATGCAATATTTATCTTTCTATGCTTGGCTTAGTTCACTTAAAATAATGGCCTCCAGTGCCATCCATGTTGCTGCAAATGATGGGATTTCATTCTTTTTTATGGCTGAATAATATTTCATATATAACACATTTTCTTTACACATTCATCTGTTGATGGGTACTTAGACTGATTTCTTATTTTGGCTTTTGTGAATAATGCTGCAATAAATACGGGAGTATAGATATCTCTTTAATATATTAATTTTCTTTCTTTTGCATATATACCCAGTAGTGAGATTGCTGGGTCATATGGTAGTTCTATTTTTTGTTTCTTTTGGGTTTTTTGTTTTTTTGAGAGAGACAGGGTCTCACTCTGTTGCCCAGGCTGGAGTGCAGTACAGTGGCGCAATCATAGCTCACTGCAGCCTTGACCTCCTAGGCTCAAGTGATCCTCCCACGTTGGCCTTCTAAGTAGCTAAGACTAGAGGCAGGCACCACCACTCACAGCTAAATTTTAAATTCTTTGTAGAGACAGGGTCTTGCTGTGTTGCTCAGGCTGATCTCAAACTCCTGGCCTCAACAGATCCTCCCGCCTCAGCCTCCCAAAGTGCTGGGATTACAGGCATGAGCCATCTCACCCAGCCTATCTTTTGTTTTTTGAGGAACCTCCATACTGTTCTCCATAGTGGCTGTACTAATTTACATTCCCACAAACAGTTCTGTACGCTCGCCAGCAGAACCTGGCCCAGCACCCCCACCCCCACCCCGCAACCCCATCATGACTTATTTTTAAAACTGGTTGTGTTTACATGGATGCTGTTTAATTATCCCTTACAAGTTACAAGTATAAATACATCTTATACATTATGTTTAATTATTCTGAAATATTTCATTATATGTGTATGATATACAGTAGTCCCCCCTTATCCTTGGTTTTGCTTTTCAAGGTTTCAGTTACTGTGGTCTGAAAATATCACATACAATAAGATATTTTCCACATCTTCATCAGTTTTCGTTATTGCCTTTTAGATAAAAGCCATTTTAACTGGGGTGAGATGATATCTCCTTGTGGTTTTGATTTGCATTTCCCTGATGACTAGTGATGTTGAGCAGTTTTTCATATACCTGTTGGCCATTTATATGTCTTCTTTTGAGAAATGTCTGTTCAGATCTTTTGCCCATTTTAAAAATTGGATTATTTGTTTTTTTGCTGTTGGGTTGTTTGAGTTCCTTATATATTCTAGTTATTAATTCCTTGTTAGATGGATAGTAAACTCAAATTTTTAAAAAATATTTGATTAGCCTAGCATTTTATATTTATCCAGACTGCAGCTTATGATAAGGAGACTGGTGCCAGACACAGCTCTGAGCAGGCCATTTAGTTTTCGGCGTATGCTTTGGCCCCCGCTCCCTCACTCTGGCCCCCATAGCTCTTGGTGACCTTTGCTTCCCCTAATCTCAGAGCCTATGCTCATCTAACAGGGACTTCCTGCTGTGATTCTCGTATTTTGTTGTTTTGAGTTGCCCTTACCATGTGCCCTCTCCATGGGGCATTTGCCCTCCAAGCCATGTCTCTCACAGTGAATAAAATAACTTGTCCCAGAGGAAAGGAAGTGCAGGTCTCAGTAGAGGGGAGAGGTGCACTGAGGAGTTGATCCTTACCCCAGGGGCACAAGGGGCCTGGAGGGACGATGGGGAATCAGGAGGGACAGTGCTGTATCTTCCCCCTCAACCGCCCAGCTAGCAGTCCACTGGAGGTTTCTTTTTCTGGAACTGGCTTCCTTGTACCAGGGACTCAGATCCTCAGTCAGGAGGAGGAGCCTGTCCTGTTACTGGGAGGCAGGACACCGACAGGAAAACATCCTCCCCACAGTCTGCCCACCCTGGGCAGCCTCCCTCCCCAGACTGTCCTGGCATTGAGCGTAGGGCTCTCAGAGTGTGTCTCTGTGTTGAGGCAAATTAACCACTGAGGGTGTTAGCAGGTAACAGCTTTAACCCACTCCCCTCCCAGATAACTAACGTTTTGTCAGGGTTCCAAGTAAGGACAGAGTGTAGTTGGCCTTTCAAGCATATGCTCTAGACCATGGGACCCAGAGATGCTGTGTTCAGGAATGTGTTCAGCGCCTTTAAATCACACCACCAATGAGTAAGGCCTGACCAGACGCAGATCACCAAAATCCACCCCCCTGCCAATTTCTACTGAAAATTTTCCTATCAGGAAAGTCATAGAAGGGAAACTAAAAACAATGGACATGCAGAGGGAAAACTAAGAACTCGAGTATGGCCATTTGGATGGGTGGAATTCAGAGAATCCTGACTGTCCACTAATCGTACACTAAAAGCACTTGCTGTATGTACTGCTCTATCCAGGACAACTACCACTTCGTTTGAATTTCACTTCCTCTTCTTGACTTTGTTCCCCTAGAAATCACAACATTCTGAGAAATGTTTCCAAAAGTGTGAGCCAGGAGGGGTGGGGAGCCTACAGCCTTAAGGCCACATGTGGCCTTCCAGGTCCTTAAGCGAGGCCTTTTGATTGAATCCAAATTTTACAGAACAAATCCTTTCATTAAAAGGATGCAGCAGAGAAAAATGAAGCTTTTCTTGCTTCTTTTGGTGCTTAAAAAAGAATAATCTGGAAATCTGAAGGCCACAGGTTCCCAACCCCTGGTTGGATTTCTTTCTTTTTTTTTTTTTTTTAGGCAGAGTCCCACTCTGTCACCCTGGCTAGAGTGCTGTGGCGTCAGCCTAGCTCACAGCAACCTCCAACTGCTGGGCTCAAGCAATCCTCCTGCCTCAGCCTCCCAAGTATCTGGGACTACAGGCATGCACCACCATGCCTGGCTAATTTTTTTTCTATATATAATTTTAGCTGTCCATATAATTTCTTTCTATTTTTTTTTTAGTAGAGACGGGATCTCGCTCTTGCTCAGGCTGGTCTTGAACTCCTGAGCTCAAACAATCTGCCCGCCTCGGCCTTCCAGAGTGCTAGGATTACAGGCATGAGCCACCGCGGCCCTGGTTGGATTTCTGAAGAGATAATATCGCAAGATCAGAAGTTCAAAGCTTAAGACCAAGCTGTAGGGGAGGCCCTGGTTCCCACCAGAGATCCTGGCTGGGTGAACACAGATGTCGGGGCAACCGCAGAAGTGACTGGCTAAATTATACGGAGGAAGAGACTGCAAATTCTCTGTGTGTCTGTTGACCTCACTCACCACCTAGCCAGCCTTTTCTTTCATTCCTTCATCAGGCAGATATTGACTAAGTGGCCACTACTTGCCAGGCACTCTGCTACGGACTAGGGATACAATGGTAAAAAAGGCACAGTCCCTTTTCTTGAGAAACTTAAAGTCTAGAGGGGACACTGCCAAGGCAAAAAGCAATTATAATGAAGTGTGGGAAGTGCCAAGCAGAGGTGCCAACTTAAGGTGTAATGGAAGCATGCAGAGGAAGCTACTCCTAACCTGCAGAAGCAAGGCAAAGCCTCCCGGAGGAAGTCTAAAACTTGACTGACAGTGAGGCATTGGGGAAAATATTCTAGGCCTGTGCAAAGGCCTGATATGAACAGAGAGACTGAGGCAAGGAGAAGTTAAGTGAATTGCCTGAAGTCACACAGCTGCCAAGTGGCAGAGTCTGGCTCATTTGAGGAAGCCTGTGCCGTTAACTGCCAGGCTACACTGTCCCCTGGCCATCACCTCACTCACCCCTTCATCTCTGCTTACCTGCATCTGGAGGTGAGAGTCAGGGTGGGAGAAGAAAAATCTGGACAAGGGCTTCCTCTTCAGAGGGGGCCTTCGCTCCTGCAGCCTCGGCTAGAACCCTGCAGGGCTGGACCTGACGGTTCTTTTTTCAGGACTCTTTCCAGGAAGGCCAGGGAAGCTCTGTATATATGTAGAGATCACCCAGGCGTGTGTGTGTGTGTGTGTGTGTGTGTGTGTGTGCGCGCGCGCGCCCCCCACCCCCGACTCCCCACTGCCCACGGGCCTCTGGGAAGGCGTTTCCTTCCCCTGAGGAGCCCTCTTCCGATGAGCCGGCCTCTGCTCATCGTCATGTGATTCTAGGGAAGGAAGCAGGAGGCATGGCCCCGTGAGCCAAACTGTCCTCATGAGTCACTGGGCACACCCAGGAGAAACACCTCACCCTCCGTTCTTCCCAAGAGCAACACTTCTCCACACAGCAGCTGCTCCTGTCCTCTTCTGTTTCACCCCTCAGACTCTGGGCTCTTTGGAAGAACAGTGCTGAGCAGAGCAACCACCATTTCCATTTTTTCCTTATCATTCTTCTTACTTTGCCCTTTGTTGACTGGATGTGTTGCATCGTTCTCACTTTTTTATTCAAGCGCCAGGCCATTATCATCTTGCTCCATAGTCACACCAAACTGTATGGGAGATCCGTGACCCTATTTTCACAAGCTCCTATTCAAGATCCAGTTTAGGCCAGGCACAGTGGCTCACAACTGTAATCCTAGCATTTTGGGAGCCCGAGGTGGGAGGATCACTTAAGGCCAAGAGTTCACAACCAGCCAGGGCAATAGCAAGATCCCATCTCTACAACAAAATTAAAATAAATAAAAAGATCTAGTTCAAACATCTGCAGGGAAGTCTTCCCTGACTTCTTTACTCTGAGTTAGGCATTTCTTTTTCTATGCTCCCATTGAATTTTTTAAATTTAGATATTACATACGAACATACATACATACAGTAAAATGCACAAATCTTAAAGATACTTTTTTTTTGAGACAGGCTCTCATTCTGTTGCCCAGACTGGAGTGCAGTGGCATCATCATAGCTCCCTGCAGCCTTGAACTCCCAGGCTTAAGCAATCCTCCCACCTCAACCTCCCAAGTAGCTGGGATCACAGGCATGTGCCACCACGTGTCTAATTTTTTTATTTTTTGGAGAGAGGGAATCTCACTATGTTGCCCAGGCTGGTCTTGAACTCTTGGCTTCAAGCATCCTCCTGCCTTGGCCTCCCAAAGTACTGGGATTACAGGCATTAGCGATTGCACCCGGCCTTAATGATAAAATTTAATGAATTTTTACATGTATACCCAAGTGAAGCACCACACAAATCAAGATATAGGACATCTCCACATCCCCAGAAGGCTTCATTGTGTTTCCTCCTATCATTATCCCATGTCCCCAGTGTTAACTTTAATTTTGGCTTTTGTCATCATTGATTAGGTTTTGGCAGTACTAGAATTCATATAAATGGATCATACAGTATCTTCTGCGTCTGGCTCTCTTCACTCAGTACTCTATCCGCAAGATTCATTCATCATGAAATGTATTCTTATTGCTGAGTATTATTCCGTTGTATGATTATATTACAATTTACTCTACTCAATGGACATTTAGATGATTTTCAATTTTTGTCTGTTATAAATAATGCTGCTATGACTATTCTTATACATGTCTTTTGAAGAAACTATGCATTAATTTTTCTAGGGAATAAGCCTAGGAGTAGGATTGCTGTGTCATAAGATAGGTGAATATTTGATTTTGGCAGATATTGCCAAACAGATTCCCAAAGTGGCCCTACCAATTTACTCTCCCATCAGCGTATGAGCGTTCCAGTTTCTCCACATTCTCACAAAATTTTTAATTTTAGGCATTGTGGTACTGTTTAGTGGTATCTCCTTGTGGTTTTAATTTGCATTTTCTTGATGAGTAAGCACCTTTTCCTATGCGTATTAGCCATTTGGAGAGCCTCTTTTGAGAAGTTCCTTTTCTTGTCTTTGGCCCATTTTTTATTGGTTATTGGTTTTTCTTACTGGAGTTCACTATAAGTCCAGGTTATGAGGCCAGGCATGGTGGCTCACACCTGTAATCCTAGCACTCGGGGAGGCCGAGGAGGGTGGACTGCTTGAGGCCAGGAGTTTGAGACCAGTCTGAACAAGAGCAAGACCCCGTCTCTACAAAAAAATAGAGAAAGTAGCCAGGTGTGGTGGCGCACAACTGTAGTCCCAGCTACTCAGGAGGCTGAGGCAGGAGGATCGCTTGAGCCCAGGAGTTTGAGGTTGCTGTGACCTAGGCTGACACCATGGCACTCTACTCAGGGCAACAGAGTGAGACTCTGTCTCAATAAAAAAAAAAAAAAAGAAAGAAAGAAAGAAAGAAAATGAACAAACAAAAATTACTGAGAAAAACCTTGGTGCACTTATATGAGGAAGGATAATTATAACTGGCTATAACAGTTTAATTCTTTTAAACTGTACATGAGCTGCTTTCTATGTAGGAATTTCTATGTGTGTAGATGTATATATATGCCTCAAGCTAAAGCTGGTAATCAACTATTGAAAGTTCATTAAATAGGACCCAGTTTTCATTTTCATTATAATCATTTACAGCTTAAATGAATTCTCGTGTCTTCCCAGAAAATTGAATTTTGATAGAAGATACCAGGCTGAGGACTCACAAAGCTTTGTAATAAGAAGAAACATTTATTCACCTTATAAAACACACTTACAACAGACCTAAAGCAAGTAAAAGAAATGTTAGGTTAGCTTCATTATACAGATAAAGAGATTATAGCCCAGAGGAATTTGACCTGCTCAGAGCAAGAGTGAATTGAGGTTGGGAAAATGACCCTCCATCCTGACTCTACACAGTTCTGCACATTAATGCTCAAGACATTTTTTCTCCCAGCCCAGATACTTACTATCTTAAGGTAGTTCTTCTTGGTGACAGTATTGTGGTGCTTTGGCACCTGAGAGACCTGGCTCTCCACACCTGCCATAAATAGCTATTCGCTGTGTATACTTTGGGTGGTAAATTACTGAGCCTCAGTAATATTTTGAGCCTCAGTTTCTCATTTATAAAATGATGCCTACCTTACAAGTTTGAGAATTAAATAAGATGCAAAATGCCTAGAGTGGGTTCTCTCCTTCTATTCTTGGATCTCAGCTTAGCAAAAAGGATTTTATAAGCAGTGTCTGTTGAGAACATCTCATACTTAGGCAATCAGAATAATCCGATGGCCAATTGCCAGATATCACTCAGATTTTTAGATGGTATCTCTGTTCCCAACCCAATGGCTTATCTAATGACTGACACACTCCTATGGATATCTGTGGTGCTGGTGATGGCAGCTGTAGTTTTTGCTCTTTGGTGTAAACTTGTGACGATTAATTTAATAATTAATCTTACGAACAAGATACTTCTTTAAGAAATATATACTTGTGGCCGGATTCGGTGGCTCACACCTGTAATCCTAGCACTCTAGGAGGCTGAGGCGGGTGGATTGTTTGAGCTCAGGAGTTCGAGACCAGCCTGAGCAAGAGTGAGACCCCATCTCTACTAAAAATAGAAAAAAATTATATGGGCAGCTAAAAATATATATAGAAAAATTAGCTGGGCATGGTGGCACATGCCTGTAGTCCCAGCTACTCGGGAGGCTGAGGCAGGAGGATTGCTTGAGCCCAGGAGTTTGAGGTTGCTGTGAGCTAGGTGACGCCATGGCACTCTAGCCCAGGCAACAGAGTGAGATTCTGTCTCAAAAAAAAAAAAAGAAAGAAAGAAAGAAAGAAAGGAAAGAAATATATACTTGTCATAAAGAGGCTTACTAAGGATAGTGTTAGGTCAATTTCTTCACTTCCCTATAGTAAGCCTTCTGTGGTAACAGAGGCCTGGTCACTGCCATGAAAGAACTAAAGCATTACCTTTTTATAGACGTTAATAAACTTAGTGTTTTTCTGTGCTGGAAACATAGCTACTTGTTATTCCTTTGTTAGTGATATTCCTAGGGAGGAGCAAATGGAGTCTGAGGGAACAAATTATGTACGGGGCCTGGGGTGGGAAAATAAGTAATGCCATAAAAGGCTTCCTAAGGCTGAAAGGCTTGGGAAAACAGGAGAGACAGATGTTCCATTTTGGAGGATATTGTGGGGTCTGGAGGTTGGATTTGAACAAGGAATAGAGGAAGTAGAGAAGACGGAATTCACTGGTGGAAAGGAAAGGGAAAAAACGATATAGGTAGACAATCCGGCCAGCTGTTTTCCAGTCACTCTTCCCTGGTTAAGAGTGACAGGACTGATCAGACTCCTTGTGGGTGGGCTCCAACTGAGTTTTGTCGCAACTGAGGGCTGACAAGAGAGCACATTTCCTTAATGGGAGGGAGGGGAAAAAGGAAGGTATGTTGAAAGAACTGCTGCCATTTATACCAAACCACTGAAGAGGAAGTTTTGGGTTTTTCTTTTCTCCATTATTCTAAAGATATTGTAAACTTCAACCCACTCACATTGTGCTTCCGGATCCAGCACTGCTCTGAAGCTGTTTCTGGTCTCCAGTGACTTCTTGTATCTAGTAACACTTCACTGTTCTTCTTATTTGACTCCTGGCCAGCATTAGCCACTTGATCCTTCTTGAACACTGTCACTCTTGGCTCCCTTGACACCCCACTCTGGTGCCTCTCCTCTTGCTGGCTGCATCCCCTTGGTTGGATCTCTTCACAGTGGTGATCCCCAGGGCTGGGCTCTGGGCACTCTTAACCCTCTCCCTAGGTGACCCGATTCATTCCCATAGTACTAAATAAACCCCATGTACAACGCCGATGATTTCTCAAGTCTCTAACTACAGTCTTTCCTCCAAGCTTCAGACTCACATGTCCAACTTCCTATACTACACCTACAAATTTTGTCAGTTAACACATCTAAAATGACTTCTACCCCACCGAGCCCGTTTGATCCATCTCAGCAATGATAGCACTACCTACACCTTCCAGAAACTGGAGTCATTTTTGATTTGTCCTTCATTCCCCTATATCCAATCGAACAGCAAGTCCTTTTTCACCTTCAAAATGCATATTATACGCTACTTCCCAGTCCATTGTCATTACTCTAGTCCAAGTGAACTGTTTTTTTTTTTTTTTGTATTAACTGCTTTATAGTGAGAGGCGACCTGTTTTTTTATCTTGATAATTGCAATAGTCTCTTGCTCTCTTCCAAACCATTCTTCACATAATAATGGCTCCCAAGCTCCTTACTAGGGCCTAAGGCCTTGTGGTAATCTCTTAACTGCTTTTGCTCACTGGGGGACAACTGGCCTTCTCTCAGTACCTCAAATACATCAAACACCTTCCTGCTCCACAGCCTTTGCATATGTTGTTCTGCCTGGAAGTTGTCCTCCTACTCTTAACACGGCCCACTTTCTTTTCATCCTTCAGGACTCAGCCTAAAAGTTAACTCCCCAACATCCTATTTAAAGCAGAATTCCCTACTGGCTCCTTTTCTACCTTTTTTTCATGATATGTGAATTAAATGGGTTTTTTTTTCATTTATGTATTAATATGTTGTCTGTATTCCTATCTAGAAAGTTCCTTAAGGGCAGGGGCTGTGTCTGTTTTGCTCAACATCACATCTTTATTACTTGGCACATAGTGAGGGTGGAGCACGGGGACAAGGAACAGTTCCACAAGAGGAGGAAGAGGAAGAGGAGGAGGATGAGGAGCACAAACTGGTCACTGATGAACTGTGAACTAAGCAGTCACCAATTTCTATGTTTTGCACAATATAATCCTATCTCCTGGCTTTATTCCCATTAATTTACTAATTATTTTTTCTTCATTTATTTAAAGTGAGTCCTTAATTAGCCATTAGTAATTATTGCTGGTCTGAAAGATTAGACACTTGAATTGCCCAAATACATCCAATACAGAATCATACTTGCCTAACAAGGCTAGCTAACCCAATGTTTTCATAACAATTCCATCAACATTTACTGAGTGCTTACCATAAATGTTCAACATACTACTAGGAGCAGAGAAAATGCTACCAAACATTATAGGTGACAATGGGACAACAAACTAACCTTTGCCAAAAAATACTAAGTGTCCTAAATATGAGGGCAACATTTTGGATTCTGAATTGCTTATAAAAGTAATATCCACCCGTCTTATCTTGCAAAAACAATGACACAAAAAACTAATACTGAAAAGTTTTGTTTTTATTTCAAGATCAAATATTACAACTGGACATTTACATGTATTTATAAAAAAATGCAGCAGTTGAATTTATAGATCAGAGGTTTCCTTGAGTTTGGTCCCTCCCTCAGCACAGTGAGCTGATGTCTTCGAAAGACTTATCGCCCCACTCCCCTCCCTCCCCACCCCACCCCCCCGCAATTGTCCCTCCCACCCTCCCCAATTCAAGTTGCAGTATTAATATAAAGCAACTGGGTACAACACAGCAAGAATATTCACAATTTGGTACAGCCAAAACCAAAGGATCATCAACTCTTGAAAGATCCTCATTTTAGAAAGTATTTACCTATAGACTATATGTATCTATAGATATATCACACCCAGTTATCTAAGCTTTCCCTGGTTTTAGAGCAAGTGGAGTTCCACTGAGTCTTAGCCAGCAGTTACAGCTCTATTTTATCTAATGGCACGTTGTTCTCCTCCTACAAATTTAAATTTTCTACCACCTCCATGTGTCTTCAAATTTAAGGATTTCCCTAGCACCTTTATTATCACTTACTAAAAATACAGGAGGGTCTCTAATGTCTTGAACAAAAAAATTTAGTGGATGGTCCAGTTGCCCCTTGCTCACTGGCCTCAAAGACATCTTCCCACTTTTGGGAAGAGGTGCAGAAACAAATATCTCCTAGCACCGTGGGATTAAAGGCCCAGAAAACTGAGAACTCTATATGCATGTTAGGGAGCACTTGACAGAAACACTACAATAGGAGCACTGTCTCTGTCCATTATCTTCTTGGATACAGTAACAAAGATACATTATAGATTAAATTTAGAGCCTGTCCTGCATTAAGAATGCAAATCTCAGTAAGACCCGCCCCCCTCCCCCCCACTTTGTCCAGAATAAGTTGAGTACACAAACATCCCAGGGAATCTCTAAACACTGTTAGGAACTGCTTGAGAAAACACTTTAAAGCAAATACCGCAAGTTGACTTCACTCAAGCCCCCAACCCACCCTCATCCCCATCCCCAAACAAACTTCATTCCTTGATTAACCTCTCTGAATAAGATGGAAGTGAGGTTTGGAAAATGACATGAAAAATGTTTAAAAACACAATTAATGAAGACATGCCAGAATCGGACATCCCAGATGATTCAAAATGCATTGTTCAAACTGAACTTATACAAAGCATGCACAGAGCTTACAAACACTCCTGAGAGTTTCCATGGAAAAATCAATACCTACTTGAAAAAGGAAAGTGTTTAAAAAAAAAAAAAAAAGAAAAAAAGAAAAAGACACAAGATGCTTAGAATTTGTTATCAAAAGGAAAACCATTCTGGAAAAGAGATTCTTAGAGGAGTGAAGAAAATTGTGTCTAACAGTTTCATGCCAAAGCTTGGATGGAAGCCCCTCAAAGTCTATCATGTTAGCTTCAACTGGTACTCATTTCTCTTAACTGACTAGAACATTACCTCACAGCTTTACTGTCTGTTTCCCACCAAGTGTTTTAAATAGCCTTTCCAAACTGAAGGGACAAATCTAGGAAAGTAACAAGGCCCAAGTCCCCCAAATGTGTAAGATGAACAGCCACTACTATAAGCTTGCTACTCATTAACTGAAAAGTGGGGGTCATATACAATTTTCACTCTAATCAGCAGGTAGAACAGGATTTTCTGGTGGCAATGGTTACTCCATGTGAGGCTTAACTTACAGGGCAATGTTATCAAAAGTTATTGTTAAAAGCAAATGATTAGTGTCATACACCTATTTATATTTTGAATCATACCATTTATTCTATTGATATTTCCCATTAAGAACATAGAATCTTTGAGAAAAGCATACTATAAAATCATTTTGTTGAAAACACTATCCAATTGAGTATCAACAGTCCAATGTCATCAACTTGAAATGAATCCTGGTGACATGTCCTTTAAAGCCAGCTACCTTGGTAGAAAAGGCAGAATGGCAGGGAATGGTTCCAGATCAAGAATCTCTCCCTTATCAGTTAAGATTCCCATAGTGAATTTATAAAAAAGTAAATAAAAAAGATTTCAATGAAGAGGGAATTCAATTCCAGGTCAGAATGATTTGAAATGTTTTCCATTTTACTTGCCATATCTAATGAATGAATGACTCATGGTAGCTCAGTTAGATTAATACCTTCTTTTGATGGAGATAAAATACTACTTAGCTTGGCTATTCTTTCCATTTGAAAACCCAAGTGACTGTAAGGGATATAAAATGTTAGGGCATTTTGATCTTTATATAGGAAACACCATTAAACAGACAACAAAAACTTACTGTTTGTTGCCACAGAATTAAGTACAACAAGGTAACTTCTTACATTTATAGATTAATATGTAATTTTCTTGGGCAAAATACTACCATTGGTATTTGCATCTCTAATCTTACAAGTAAATCTGATCATCTTTTGAAAACACCTCATTACAGAAATGCTAAATTATGTTTAATAATTTATATTGGATTATCCAACTTTACTTTGAGATCATATGGCAAAGAAAAGGCCTATTACCAAAACTCATGTTTATGAGAATGGCTGAGATTCTAAGCAATACAACAGCAATCAGTAAGCCAAAAAAAGGGGGAGGAGTGTCACAGAGCTGCCATTCTCTATTTGGAATAAGAGAATTCTCCTTAACTAGATAGAAAATGAGCTTAATAAATTAAAAGGATGTTTGCCTCAAATTTTTCCCTTATTAATCTATAAAAAATGAAAAATATTACACATTAAGACATAAATGGAATTTCTTAAACATAGCCAATTACATTAAAAACCATGACTATTTTCAGAGAATGAATGTTAAAAATAAAGAATAGAAAATGGAGAAGTAGAAGTTAGGATTAAAAGATTTTCTAATTATTATCGTATTATCACATCCAATAATCCAACCACTTAAGTTCACTTCATGAGTAAACTACCAGGGCCATCATACTCTCTATTAAAAAAAATACTCTTGATTCTAAATTGTCTCTCTAGTAGGATTGACATATAGGTGAGTCAAAAACCAAAATAAGCCTCATTGAAATGCCAAATCTCTATATAATAGGAGAAATCAATGTTGGTATGGTATTCTGTTGGTTATTTGCACTTCTGAAGAATATTCTTGCCACTATTCTAAAATGTGTACTGTGCAACACTAAGCTTTATGGCAAGGCAATAACTGAAATGATAAGCAAGGCAAACCAATGAAGCTGAATATTCATAGTACACAGCTGTCTTTATTGTAGCCTATTCATCAAGGCTTGTATTATTTGAAGATTGCCATGGGTTGAGTTTTTCCTACCCTCATTACTTTCAAGTTTTAGTTTTTACACATTACTTATTCATCAATCTGCATCCCGTGATTTACTATTGAGTAGTTAAGTGATGGTCAAAAAAGGTATGGGGGGGGGAATGTGGGGGTGAAGAATGACACAATGAACATACTCTAAGGGATAAGAAATATTTTTCAAAGTCAGCCTTGAGCTGGGAATGGTGGCCGGTGGGAGGTGGAGGTGGGAGGACCACTTGAGGCCAGGAGTTTGAGACCAGCCTGGACAATACAGTGAGATCCCCATCTCTAAAATATAAAAAATAAAATAAAAAATTTAAAAGCCTAATTGGATCTTGAAAAAGTTGTTTCTGCCAAAACCAAGTGTGAATCCTACAACTTATAGAAATCAATTTCCCAACAATAGCTCAGCCAGTAAAGTACTTTAAGCACATGGGTAAAATAAAATTTAACTCCAGTGTCAGTGACATATTTGGTTCTCATTTACATTTTAGTCTTATTCAACATTGGTTAGGCAAACAGTATTAAGTTTGAAAATCACTGAATTATTCCTGTTTAAAAGATCATTACTAGATCTATAACAATTATACTCTCCTTTTTGGAGATTTCAACCATCACAGTGAGGTTAGATCAAGTGATTGGTCAAATTATACCTGGACATAGGAAAAAAAAAAAGCAAAGAAACTTATTAACAAGTACACTTTTAATTAGCCTACGGATAATATATAATAAAGGTAAAAGAGTAGTAACATAAAATTTGGAGTAGAAAAGGACTTCAGAGATAATCTAATTCAGTGGTCTACAATCTGTGGGTTCCTACAGACCCCTGCAAGAGGTCTGTAATTCCATGTATACATTTCCATTTTCTATATCTATAGAATTAA
>CM052436.1:56187660-56219941 GCA_028533085.1 Varecia variegata
AGGACTTCAGAGATAATCTAATTCAGTGGTCTACAATCTGTGGGTTCCTACAGACCCCTGCAAGAGGTCTGTAATTCCATGTATACATTTCCATTTTCTATATCTATAGAATTAATTATATTAATAGTTAGCCCCACAATTCCTTACCCATGCCAAATTTTAAAATTACAAGTTCTTTTACTTGAAAAGACTTAAAACTTTAGTCCATTTCTCTCATTTTTCAGATGAAGACCCCAAGACTCAGAGGAAGAAAGAAATAGAACCAACAAGGTAACAGTTAATTAGCAGAGCTGTTGCCCAAGTGCACTGATACCCTCATATAGTGCCCATTCTCAATCTCATATATAATGTACTATACGTTTAATTTGTACCTGGGTAGAGAAATTAAATCTTTCCTTAATCTTTCAGTTGCTGGTGGCTCCCTCTGGTATTTTCCCTAAGTGTACAAGTGAGATCTCTGCTAGCTAAGAATCTTTAGTCCTGGGGATCAATAATCCTTTCCTACTTGGACACTGGTTATGCCTCTGAAAAACTTCATGCCCTAAACCTAATAGTTACAAAAGGTGGGACTAAACAATATAGGTGAGTCAAAAGAAAATTTGAGCTACCATGTTTGCCACCTTTCAGACTTACGTCTTTGTGAAGCTGTCCTAACTAAAACCTACACTATTCTTTCCCTTTTCTAAACTTCTATTGTAATTATAGTTCAACCTCAGAAAGGTAAACATTTACATGTTCCCCAATTATCTCATCTGTAGTGTCTCCCTAACTGAATAAAATAAACAGGAATCAGATCTTAGATTTCAAAATATTTTTAACTTTGAATAAGGACTCAATAAATAATTGTTGATATATAAAGTTGAGTAAGTAGAATTTTATAAAAGATTTTAAAACATACACATACAGGGTTCAATAATCTGGTATGGATGGACACAGAAAAGATAATTATATCTTTTCTGAAAAATGGTTGAAGATAAAATTCTTTTTTATCCTTTCCATTTATTCTTGGCAAATAATGCCACACAGTTATTTTCCTTTCATATTTTCATCAGTGCATCATTTTTAAAAGCAATTAGTAATCAGCCTCTCAAAATAATGGCATAAATAAGAATTTACTGGCATAGTGCAAATCCCACAAGCTTTATCTCAACTACTCCCCTTAGATTTAAGGAAACAAAACTAAATGATAATTTACACAGCAAAACAAATGAATGGGAAGATAATTGTTTGGGTAAACTGATTCCCCTGTTGTAGGAGAATATAGTATGAAAGTTAAAATAGCATGGAGTCTGGGTTCCAATTCTGATTTGCCACTTACTAACTGTGACATCCTGAACAAGTTCTCTACACTTGCTTTCTTCCTTATCTATATCAAATGGGGAAAATATACATTTTGTAGGGTTTTTAGAAAGATTAAAGGAGAAAATGCACATAAAGTACCTAGCACATGCCAGTTACTTAAAATTAGTTTCCTGTTCTTCCCTCATTTGGCACTGATCTTTCCCTTCCCTTCTTCCTTTCTAAATCAAATTCAAAAAAAGTATGCTTCTCACTTTCTTCCTAGTTTTCATTCCATCTCCCTGTATTTTCCTCGTCACTATCTTGTTCTTTTCCTCTTTTAAACTCTCTTCCAAGCTGTTTCCAATACCTATAAGGAATGATTTTTAACTAACCTTACTGATCTCATTTAATCTGTTCAGTAAAACCTCTCCCCAAAGAGCAAAGGAACTTGCAGAAGAAATAAGGCAAACTGGAAGAAGTATACTCTATAAGTGGGTTAAGTTCTTGAGCAAGGCAATACTCCTTATTTACTCTTTCCACGTACAATCCTAAGTTCTCCCCATGGGCCTCTATATCAAACCCAAGATAATTACACTCCTGCCTCAAAATAAAATGGAATCCTCTACCTCTGGTACTCTAAACATCCTAATTGTATCTAAGTTGGATGAATGTATCACATTGTCTCTTACTTAAATCACTTTATATATATTTAATCATCTCACAGTAACCTAAGTCGAAAAAGTCACTTTGGTTTCTCATAAATGAATATGCAAGTGCTCAGGGAATCAAAAAGAACTACATTCTCTCATTAATGAACATGTCTCCTGTTCTCTGGATATGTTTCATCAAGAGAAGCTAGCAGGCAAGAGAATGAAATAGAGACCTATAGGAAAAATTCTTGACTTCACATTTTTTTTATCAATTGGGCTTTAGCTGTGACTTTGCTGGGAGTGGAGACGGATGCCATCAGAGCACAAAGATGAGCATACTCTTACTTCTTACCCTGTGCCTCCCTTAATTTTTAGATTTCTGACCTGTCTACTACCAACAAATTTTTTACCCTCCAGTGCACCTTTGATAGAATACAGCTCTATTCCTCAAATAGCAAGTATGTTATCCAAGTTCAGAGATACAACTGAGGAATTAACTAGAAAACCATGTTTCCTCAATAAATTGAAACTGCTAGTTAAGCCTCGAGAGCCTATGAAAAGACACCAAAGTGGTACTCAGTCACCAATCTAAAGAGAGAACTTTGACTCAAGGTATAAATGAAACTGTAATTATATAAATATATTTATAAATATTTATACAATTATATACTTACACATAAGCACTTACATAGACTTAGAAAAAAATGTAAGAACATTAATTCAAAAGGACTCACTGAAGAATAAACAGAATTTTCCATGATTTCCTTGAGGAGATAAATAACTCATTCTTTAGGGAGGGTCCCTCAAAATCCAACCATTGGAAACCATATTCTGTAATTGTGTACTAGCAATACATAGCATCTTTTTTTCCCCCCAAATCCCTTAATTGCCAAGAGAGCAATCTTAAAGTAGATGGGAACTTAAAGGTCTCTGTGCAATAGCAATTTATGTTCCTCAAGTAGAAGAATCAAGCCAAATACCCAATTGACAAAATAGATACATTCCATGTTATGATTTCACAACAAGTTAAAGTTCTGATTTTGCCACCATAATCGTTACTGCTCTTTCAGAGGACTCTATTTTAGGCTCAAAATAAGAATTGAGCACACACTGAAACTGATATGTAAACGGTATTATACAGATTCACGATGGCCTCTTCTAAATAATACTGAAAAAACCTTTCCCTAACTACAATTTGAATGTGGCTTTTGCTGGCAGAAAAAAACTCACATCTGAAGATTACTGGTAAGCACCACCACCACCCTTACTCATCTTTTCTCATGAATTGAATTTAAAGATCTTCCCCTTAGAGAAGAAACTTTCAGTTTTGATACCTTTTGAAAGAAAACAGCATGAGGAATTATGCTCATTTAGTCACCAGAGCCTTTTAGAGACTATTCCAACCAGAGGTAAAAAAATCAATCATTATTTCTAACCAAAGGAACTTGGTTAGCAACTCTCAGCTGCATGTTTTCTTTTTCCCCAAGGACATACCTAGTATGCCTTAAAGAACACAGGACAATCAATAACCATAGTGGTTACAATTATAAGCCACTGTTGTGCATGATTATTGACCAGCTGTCTTCCTTTAGATCACTGTGGACCCAGACAATGGAGGGGTCAAAGGAACTAATATGCTGTACTGGCAAAAACAGCAAGCACCTTCCTATTCCAGTCACCACAATATGCTCACTAAATGTCCATTCAAGGACCAGCAGGATCAATATAGTTAACAGAGTAATAATAAAGAAAACTGTCTCAGGCTAGGGCACTGAAAGCTACACCACACTATACACTCCACATTTAACACGAATTCTGCCAGTAACAGATATCATGGAAATAATTCTTATAGCTGGGAAGATGGGAATCCTTTGGAAAAAAATTTAAATATGATGATCAATAATGATAAGGGATACTTTTTCCATGCAAACAAAAGCCCAGACATTTTGTTACGTGATATTTCCCACATGAAGAACAAAACAAAACAAAACGTGTTAGAGAATTTCTTCTCCTTACTAAAAATGGGGACTTACAAAAAAGGGAGGTTGTTTTTATTCTGAATCTAGCCATTCTTTGCCAAAAGAATCTGGGGAGTAACTAACATTTGATCCCAAAAAAGTGCCGTGCAAGAGACCACTTATTGGAACACACATTTCCTGCTGCTAGTACTAGGAGAGGTCTTATCCTTACACTTCCATTTGGTCACCAGATTAGGTAAGACAGAAAGAAAGAAAGTTGGGGGTAGGGGAAGAAAACAGGAAAGGAAAGAGAAAAAAAGGGGGAGAAAGAGACTGATTATAAGGAGAGAACAAGAAATAAAAGAGAAGGCAGGTGACTTGCTTGCCCAACTTTGGCTCTATGGTCCTATGAGCCAAAATGCATACTTAGTGATATGGTATCTCACAGGAAAAGGGAAAAAGGGGGTAAGCTGAGAGAGGTCAGGCCATGGTGTTAATTTCTTTCCTGTACAAAGACAGTCTCTTGAGGACAAAGGCCTGCCTCTTGTAACGTAATGTCATAGTCCAGATGAGATAGTTTCCTTCGAGGGAAGTTGGTGAGAAGTTCAAAACGTTCATTTGGATATCCTTTAGACTGGACATGTTTCACCAAAGCCTATGAAAAACAAGAGAAAGACAAATCTGTTAGATGGAAATAAAAAGAAAGGGTATATTAATGAATGAAACATAACTTTTTTACCACATCAGATGAGATATTATAAGTTATTCTTTCAAAAAACCAAAGCTTGTCCTTGTGGAGGGGCCAATATAATCATTTCTACAGGGAGATGATAAATCTGTATCCAATAACTTAGGTCTATTAAGTGATACTGAAATATACAAGGTTATTACTGTATCCCCAATAAACCCAATCACAGTTTAAAAAATTACTATTCTCATTTTAAGGCATTTTATCAGTTTTCCCTCCATCCTTTTATCAGGGAAGATATGTCTTTCATTCTACCTATGACCAATCTTGCCACCTATCCACTGAATCTCTTCTTGCCTTCTCAGAAACCATACCACTACAGAATATGCCTTCGTTTACAGGTTTCTCCAACAACTCCCTCTCTATGGATGCTTTCCATCAGACTTAACATGCTCAATCCCTCCAGTCACCTTTTTCCCTCTGACTACTACATACTCTTCCCTCCAGCTTCACAACTAAACTTCTCAAAACAAAGTGGTCTATACTTGCTCTTTCCATGGTCTCATCTCCATTCCTTTCCAAACACTAGGCACACACTGAAACTGATATGTAAACAGCATTATACAGATTCACGATAGCCTCTTCTAAATAATACTGAAAAAACCTTTCCCTAACTACAATTTAAATGTGGCTTTTGCTGGCAGAAAAAACTCACAACATCTGGAGATTACTGGTAAGCACCACCACCACCCTTACTCATCTTTTCTCATGAATTGAATTTAAAGATCTTCCTTAGAGAGATGATCTGAGCATTAGCACCAGCAACCAGACCCTACTTGCATTCTAGTAACACAGTTGCAAGAATCAGCCTAATTATCTCCAGCCCCAGGTTAAAGACCAGGTATGCCTGACCCAAGGAAGATTCATTCATAGCAAAGCTAAGATAGTCAGTCTCATTCTCTTTCCTAGCAGTTGAAAAACACAGAGAAAGCCCAGTGGCTGTGGACTTTAGATGAACAAGCCCTCAGCATCACCATGATGGACCATGTGCAAGCTGAGGAGGAAAGAAAAGCCACCAGTATACAGAAAGGAATGGTGTGAAGCAGAGAATCACAAGAGAAAGCCTACAGGTCCCACAAGAAAAACATACAGAAAAACAACCTTGGTTCTTAGCCACTTTGCAGTTTCAGCTACTAGGAAACCCAAGAGCCCACTATACTCTTCAAGTAACCTCACTCCTCCTTTTTCAGAAGTAATAATTTAAGTTGGGTTTCTATTCCATACACGTATGGAATAGAAAAGCCTTGACTGGAACACACCCTACGTGACTTGCCTAAGATAATCTGGGAAGGAAATAAACAAATTAGAATTAAGATTTCCCTTGCTTTTACTATAGGCATTTGGGAAAACAGAAAATGAAAATTAAAAAAATATATAAAAATAAAAGGTTTCCCACAGTTAAGTTTCCAACTAAAGATCAGACTAAATATCTAAGTGGGGCACTATGGTGAATACCTGTAACCCTAGCACTTTGCTAGGTCAAGGCAGGAGGATCACTTGACCCCAGGAGTTTGACATTGCAGTTGAGTTGTGATCGTGCCACTGCACTCTAGCCCAAACAGAGCAAGACCCTATCTCAGACAACCAACCAAACAAAAAAATAAACAAACCAAAAAAACCCCACCCAACACACATTTCAAAGAATCATCAAACAATGCTCGCTGGACTTACTCCAATTAGTTTCTCTGCTTCGAGCAAACACTTCCAATTAGATATACAGGTATACCAACTTTTACTCCACTTCACTTTATTGCATTTTACAGATGTTGCATTTTTTACAAATTGAAGGTCTGTGGCAACCTTGCATCAAGCAAGTCTACTGGTGACATTTTTCCAACAGCATGAGCTTTACTTTGTATTTCCATGTCACATTTTGGTAATTCTCACAATATTTCAAACTTTTTCATTATTATTATAATATCTGTTATGGTGATCTGTGATCGGGCATCATTGATGTACTATTGTAATTGTACTATTACAATAGTACAATTACTATTGTATTGTATAGTAATTATACAATACAATAGTATTGTACAATAGTACAATTACTATTGTATTGTATTGTATTGTATTGTAATTGTAATTGTTTTGGGACACCACAAACCACATCCATATAAGGATGGTGAACTTACTTAAGTTCACCATAAGGAGTCAGAACACCATAAGGAGGTGTTCTGACTCCTCCACCGACCGGCTGTTCCCGTCTCTCTCCCTCTCCTTGGGCCTCCCTATTCCCTAAGACACAAGAATACCGAAATTAGGCCAATTTATAACCCTACAATGGCCTCTAACTGTTGAAGTGAAAGGAAGAGTTGCACATCTCTCCCTTTGAATCAAAAACTTATGATTAAGCTTAGTAAGAAAGGCATGTAGAAAGCAGAGATAGGCTAAATAAAGGCTAGGCCTCTTGCACCAAAAAGTTAGCTAAGATGTGAATGCAAAGGAAAAGTTCTTAAATGAAATTAAAAGTGCTACTCTAGGGAACACACTGAATGGTAAGAAAGTAAAACAGTCTCACTGCTGATACAGAGAAAGTTTTCATGGTCTGGCTAGAAGATGCAATAAGCCACAACATTCCCGTAAGTCAAAGCCTAATACAGAGCAGGGCCCTAACTTTCTTCAATTCTATGAAGGCTGAGGGAGGTGAGGAAGCTGCAGAAAAGTTGGAAGCTAACGGAGGTTGGTTCATGAGGTTTTAGGAAAAAAGGGACCTCCATAACATAAAGGTACAAGGTGAATCAGCAAGTGCTGATGTAGAAGCTGCAGCAAGTTATCTAGAAAATCTAGCTAAGATAACTGATAAAAGTGGCTATACTAAATGACATATTTTCAGTGTAGATGAAACAGCCTTACATTGAAAGAAGATGCCATCTAGGACTTTCACAGCTAGAGAGGAGAACTCAATGCCTGGCTTCAAAGCTTCAATGGAATAGGCTGACCCTCTTGTTAGGAGCTAATGTAGCTGGTGATTTTCAGTTAAAGTCAATGCTCATTTACCATTTTGAAAATCCTAGGGCCCTTACAAATTATGTTAAATCTACTTTGCTTGTGCTAACTGGAAGAGCAAAGCCCAGATGACAACACATCTGTTTATAGCACTATTTACTGAATATTTTAAGCCCACAGTTGACACCTACTGCTCAGAAAAAAACATCTTTCAAAATATTACTATTCATTGACAATGCACCTAGTCACCCAAGAGCTCTGATGAAGATGTGTAAGGAGATTCATGTTGTTTACATGCCTGCAAGTACAACATCCATTCTGTGGCCCATGGATCAAGGAGTGCATTTCATCCTTCAAGTCTTATTAAGAAATACATTTTGTAAGTCTATACCTGCCATACATAGAGATTCCTCTGATGGATCTGGGCAAAGTAAATCAAAAACCTTCTGTAAAGGAGTACATGTTACATCTTGATACAAGCACACAACATACAATGATCAAATCAGGGTAACTGGGACATGATTCACCTGAAACATTCACCACTGCTTTATGTTGGGAGCATTTGAAAACTTCTACCTATTCTAAAATACAATAAACTATTGCTAACTATAGTTGCCCCACTGTACCACTGAACATCAGAACCTCTTCCTTCTATTTAACAGAATTACCCTTTCCCACCACACTTACCAATCTCTAGTAGCCACCATTCTATTCGCTACTTCCTGGAGATCAATTTTTATTTTAAGTCCCATATATGAGTGAGAAAATGAAATATCTGTCTTTCTGTGCTTAGTTTATTTCACTTAAAATATTGTCCTCCAGATCTATCCATGTTTCTGCAAATGACAAAATTTCCTTCTTTTTCATGGCTAAATAATATTTCATTGTGTACATACACCTTGACCTCCAGGTCTTCCAAATAAACCTCATTATATCAATGTCAAAGCATTAATAAAACAGATTTAAAGTCACAGGCAAAAAAAAAAAAAAAAAAACCTTCTGTAAAGGATTCCCTATTCTAGATGCCATTAAGAACATTCACAATTCACAGAAAGAGGTCAAAATGCCAAACATTAATACGAGTTTGGAAGAAGTTGATTCCATCCTCATGGATGACTTTGAGGGGTTCAAGACTTCAGTGGAGGAAGTAACTACAGATATGATAGAAACAGCAAGAAAACCAGAATTAGAAGTGGAGCCTAGGCCAGACGCGGTGGCTCACGCCTGTAATCCTAGCACTCTGGGAGGCCGAGGCGGGTGGATGGCTCGAGGTCAGGAGTTCGAGACCAGCCTGAGCAAGAGCAAGACCCCATCTCTACTAAAAATAGAAAGAAATAATCTGGACAGCTAAAAATATATATATAGAAAAAAATGAGCCGGGCATGGTGGCACATGCCTGTAGTCCCAGCTACTCGGGAGGCTGAGGCAGAAGGATTGCTTAAGCCCAGGAGTTTGAGGTTGCTGTGAGCTAGGCTGACACCATAGCACTTTAGCCCAGGCAACAGAGCAAGACTCTGTCTCAAAAAAAAAAAAAAAAAGTGGAGGCTGAAGATATGATTGAATTGCTACAATCTCATGATCAAAATTGAACAAGCCAGGTGCACTGGTGCACACCCTGTAGTCCCAGCTATAGGTGAGGTGGGAGGATCATTTGAGCCCAGGAGTTCAAGTCTAGCCTGAGCAACATAGCAAGACCCCATTTAAAAATTTTTTTTTGCAGACCGGGTCTTGCTCTATTCCCCAGGCTAGAGTGTAGTGGTGTGACCATAGCTCATTGCAACCTCAAACTCCTGGGCTCAAGTCATCTTCCTCTCTCAGCCTCCAGAGTAGGCATAAGACAGCAGGCCCAGCTAATTTTTCTATTTTTAGTAGAGATGGGGCTTGCTTTTGCTCAGGCTGGTCCTGAACTTCTGACCTCAAGCAATCCTCTTACCTCAGCGTCCCAAAGTGCTAGGATTACAGGCGTGAACCACTGTACCGGGCCAAGATCCCATTTCTTAAAAACATACACACAAAAAAAAAACAAACAAAAAAAACAAATGAGGAGTTGCTTCTTATGGACAAGCAAAGAAAGTGGTTTCTTAAGATGGAATCTACTCCTAGTAAATATGCTGTGAACATACTTGAAATTACAACAGAAGATTTAGAACATTACATAAAGTTAGTTGATAAGGCAGCAGCAGGGTTTGAAAGGATTGACTCCAATTTTGAAAGAAACTCTACTGTGGATAAAATGCTATCAAACAGCATTGCATGTTGATAGAAACCTACAGAAAAATCTTTTGTGAAAAGAAGAGTCAATCAATGCAGCAAACTTGTGAACATTTTTATACACACTGGGAAACCAATAAATTCATGTGACTCACTTTATTGTGGTGGTCTGGAACTGAACCACAAATTAGGGTATGTCTATACTTACTAGCAATTTAGCTTGCTCTGGAAGAGTGATCTGTTCCCTTTTTCCATCTGGATACCGCAACATCAGCTGTGCTTTTGGTCCTAAAGGAAGGATTTAAAAAAATAAAAAAACCCTCAGGAGCTTACAAGAGAAGATTAACAGAAGAGTAATTTAAATAAATAAATAAAGCCACTCAGTTATACTCAAGCTTTAAGAAAAGTAAGTCTATAATGTACCTTACCGTTTACATCTGTCCCCTCCACTATTCCATCTGATTTTTCAGGTGACATCTCTATTATATCTGAATCCACAGCTGATAATCCTTGGTGGTTTGTGGCTGTTCCAGGATCAGTTCTGGCAGGGGGCTCTGTTAGTGGCCTTCTGTTCTCCTCTTTTCTATGACCCACATCTTTATGGGGAGACTTTCTGGACTTGGCAAGATTTTCTACCTCCTCTTCTTCATCGGAGCCACAAACGGATATGAATTCCTCACTGCCAGAAAAAAGTTCAGATTCAGATTCTTCATCTGAGCGGCTATCCTGTTTTGTCTGTGTTGAATCAAAATGTGTCTCTTGCAAGGAGGCTCTGATGGCAGCTTCTAGCTGGCTGTCTTCACTTGCATCTATAAGGCTCTCCTGTAAGATGCAGTCATAAAACACAAGTGGAAAAAAAGAAAGAAGTTAAACTAAAAAACAGTCAAGTCAAACAGGATATAAGAAATATAATAGTTTGCCACTATTATTTTCTGCTGAATGTACCTCTTCTACTCAATTGTAAGCTATTTTAGGGAAAGGACTTTGTCTTACACAGTCAAATTAGAATGGATATATTAAAAACAAAAATAAAAAATTGTCATAGCACTTAGCACATTGATGTTTCAAGCACAGGTATTTTTTCACATCAAAATGAACAAAATCAAGAAAACATTTTATTCCTTGCCCATAAAAAAACAAGAATTAAAAGTTTTAAATATAATGTAACACGCCTATAATCCTAACTCTCTGGGAGGCCAAGGCGGGATCATTTGAGCTCAGGAGTTCGAGAGCCTCAACAAGAGCGAGACCCCATTTCTACTAAAAATAGAATGAAATTAGCTGGACAACTAAAAATATATAGAAAAAATTAGCTGGGCATGGTGGCGCATGCCTGTAGTCCCAGCTACTTAGGAGGCTGAGGCAGGAGGATTGCTTAAGCCCAAGAGTTTGAGGCTTGGGCTTAAGCTAGGCTGTGAGCTAGGCTGTGAGCTAGGCTGATGCCATGGCACTCTAGCCCGGGCAACAGAGTGAGACTCTGTCTCCACAAAAAAAAAAAAATACCACCACTTCCACTGCTGCTCAGACTTGGATACCAGAAGCCCTTCCAATGCTGCCCCTGAGGAATTGAATGCCTCCACCATCAGGCTTGCCAGATCAGTCCTTCTGCTCAGCATATTCACATTGCTTCCTTCTAAATGCAGATCTTACTTAGGTCATATGCCTGCACCCAAGCTGCCAACAGACGGGGAATATGAGTCTCATGATTTCATTGAAAAGATGGAACCCCTTTTGTGGGAAATTATCAAAATATAAGGAGGACATCTGAGATACTGTACAGCCCTAAGTGATAACTGTCCATTACTTACATTATTATCTTTACCATCTTAACATCATACATTTTACATAGATGCTTATGTACAATTAATTGTCCATCACTACTTCCTAATTATACTTACTGAACGGGCACATTTTTTGGGGGGACTGCTAGAAAGTCCATCCAGTTGCCCATGTTCACCCAGAAATCCTGTCACTTGGTCCAAGAAAGAAGATACATCTAATTGGTGCCACTCTACTAGCTTCTGACCTAAAGATTAAAACAAGGATATATAAACATAATAAAATCTATATTCTTTCTGAACATTCTCACTATTTCTTTCAGCATATGCATAATTAAAATTTACCATGAACACATACCCCCATACCTTACCAGCTTAAGTAACATATTATCTTTATAATCTAGAGGATACATCAATTATAAACCATCTAACAGATTCCCCACCCATCATGATAGGGTAACTACCTTATTTGCTGAAATCACTTATTGCTATATTTAGGAAGAAGAGATTCAGACAAAACATTATCTATATAAAATGCAATCATTGAATAATAAAACCAGTTCCGCCTCCTCCTGCTTCTCTGGTGGGATTACAACCAGTACCTGAACAATCTTAATTTTAATGATAGAAAACCTAAGGGGAATCCCTTATAAAAATGATAAGATGAACCTATCAGATATCCTTTGAAAGAACAGAACTGCACAAATATAAAATACTGTCATCTTCCAAAGTTGCCAGAAAAAGATTTCATAAATACACACATCAACAGATGTTTAAATAATTACAAAGAGAATAAACAAGAACCTTCACCTAAATTATTACAATTCTGAAACCAGATCCAGTCAAATATTAAAGACCAATCATTTAGGTAAATGAAAGTTCAATGATAGGTTAAAGGCTGTAAGCTGATAAAAAATCTTACCTGTCCGTGGGTCCAATATGGAAACATAGGGGAAATCCCCTAGTTTATAAAACTGTATGTATCTCTGGCCTTCTTCACTGTCATGATAAACCTGTTAAATCATTGATTAAAAAAAAGTCAGCCTCTAAAAAAAAAAACCCAACTATAACACTGTCATACACCAACAATAAATAATTCTCCAAATATACCTTTGGTATGTGAGTCAGGATCTCACTCCTATGTAAAAGAGAAAATGAAGGTCATCTGGTATAAACACTTTCAAGTTCCTGCCCTCAGCCCATCTGGAAACTTATAATAAACAATTTCTACTCCCTTCCCAGTTTAAAAGAGGTATTTTCTCTTCCATCTGTTCACTATGTCATTCCTGACTCTCAATCATATATATCTTAAAAAATCATAATATATTAAGATTATAAGCCCAAGTGCTTAGCATAGTGCCAGCTAGGCAAAAAGATGCTCAATCAGTACTTGTTTTTTTCCTTCCTCTTTTTCTGCCTCAAAAAAAATATTTTTTTTGGCTGAATAAAATAGAAGAAATTTTACCATTAAAAAAATATTGAATTTAGGAGACTAAAACATAAACAGGCACATTAAAACATTAATAACATATCTTACAGTAGAACAAATTAAGTTTCTTTGTAAGTTTTATTTTCCGTAATTTTTCATAAAATAAAAAATTGGTATAAGATCATCAAGATCATCTAACCATAGCTTGTTAATTTATATAAAAATAGAGGACCAGACATAATGGCTCATGCCTATAATCCTAGCACTTTGGGAGACCAAGTTGGGAGAATTGTTTGAGGCCAGGAGTTCAAAACCAGCCTGGGCAACACAGCAAGACCATATCTCTACAAAAAATTTTTTTTAAAAATTAGCCAGGCATAGTGGTACACACCTGTAATCTTAGCTACTTGTGAGGCTGAGGCAGGAGGATTGCTTGAGCCCAGAAATTTGAGGTTGCTGTGCACTATGAGTGTGCCACTACACTCCAGCCTAGGCAACAAAGCAAGATTCTCAATTTAAAAAAAAAAAAAAAAAAATCTAGACCCAGAAGGACTAAGTGACATGTTTAAGAACATATGGGAGTAACAAAGTCAAGCTAAAAATCTAAGCCTTAGCCAAATGTTTTCAATTACTCCAAGATCTTCTATACCCTCACTTTCCAGTACAATAGCCACTAGCCACACGGGGCTATTAAAGCACTTCAAATGTGGCTAGTCCAAACTGAGATGTGCTGTAAGTGTAAAATACACACCATGTCTTGAAGCAGCAAACCATCTCATCAATATTTTTATCTTAGTTATATGATGGCTATACTGATTTAAACAAAACATATTACTAAAATTAACCTCACCAATTTCTTTTAATCTATTTCAATGTGGCTACTAGAAAAATTTAAATGACATATGTGGCATACATTACATTTCTACTGAACAGTACAGTTGTATAATCTATCAACACATTTAAACTCTTCTGGGATATGAATATTATGTGGTTTATATGGCTTGGTTTTTCTTTTCCTTCCTTGGGAGTTCTTAATTGCTACTCTTCCACTTGCCTTTACTATTTCAGCCTTTATGGCTAGTTTTACTTTTTTTTTTTTTTTTTTTGAGACAGAGTCTCGCTTTGTTGCCTGGGCTAGAGTGAGCGCTGTGGCGTCAGCCCAGCTCACAGCAACCTCAAACTCCTGGGCTTAAGCGATCCTACTGCCTCAGCCTCCCGAGTAGCTGGGACTACAGGCATGCGCCACCATGCCCGGCTAATTTTTTGTGTATACATATATATATATATATATATATATATATATATATATATATATTTTAGTTGGCCAGATAATTTCTTTCTATTTTTAGTAGAGACGGGGTCTCACTCTTGCTCAGGCTGGTCTCGAACTCCTGACCTCGAGCAATCCACCCGCCTCGGCCTCCCAGAGTGCTAGGATTACAGGCCTGAGCCACCGCGACCGGCCATGGGTAGTTTTACTTTTTTGTATGTCATAATTTAATTCAGTTATTAATTTTTCTCCAGTTTATAACCCAGTTTCTCCTCCCAACACATACTACAAAAGGAAAATGCTATAAAAATTTTGATTAACTCTCCTTCTCACCTGCCAGAAAATGAAATGCTCCCGGATAATATTCTTCACAGCTTCATTGCTCCATACATCACGGTTGAGGCACTGGCATGCAAAGTCCTGTACATTTTGAATGTTTATCATCAGCCACTTATTCTGCATCTGCCCACACTCTTTGGCCTATTAGAGTAAAGTTATACAACATTTGTTAGAAATAATTTCTACTTGGTGACCAATAAGTTTCAGGTTCAAAAGTTCTCTTCTTTTCATATAAATACTAAGTTTTTTCTCAGGTATGACACGTAAGTTTTCAGCATTTACATATTCCTTAAATTTCCTTTGCATAGGCATACATAATAATATTGTTCATTCTCAAACATTTCTAAATCTAAATTAACTGTTTTCTCTTTTATCAACTGTTATTTGTTATATAATGGCTGAATTTTTAATGTATATGTTTAAACATCTTTATCTGAAAAGGAGTCCACAAACTTAAGATCAACAAGTCATATAATTCTATTCTCTTCCAATTCTTATCAACAAGTATACCGCTCCCTTTTAATGGATATAACTGGTGTGTATATATTACTTTGTGTTGTTTTATTTTCTTCAATATCATTTCTATAACATTTCCAAATATTATATTCATTTCAATTAGGCATGTGCTACTTTGTAGAAATCACCCTAAATATTTTAGAAAAAACTGCTCAGAGTTTTTTCTCTTAGAGTTGTTTTCCTAGGAATACATTTCCAAAAATGGTATTATAGGATTAAAGAATGAGAATGATCTCCAAACTATTCCCCAATTTATAGCAGAAATATCAATATACCAATCATGAGTGTGTAATTTTTGCCTCTCAATCATAAAGACCTATGAAATGCTGCTGAATAGAAAAAGAATGGAAGAAAAACAAATGGAGCGAATGCTACCTCAAATCTTTGCATAGGAACAATGACATGAAAGCCATAGTTTTGAATAAATTTGTCCTGGAACAATATTCTTTTCCATATCACTGTGACATGTAATAATAACAATCGAAGAACATACTGAACCATCATTTTGTGGGTACTAAGAATATGTTCCATTTCAAGAAGGTTTACATAATCTTATGAATACTGTTATCCTTTTTGTACAAATCCTCCATAATAAATTATTTTGACATATTCACTTACTGATTCCACAGGTGAAAACCCAAGTCCTAAAAGAAGAAAGTCTTGTATTCAGCCAGGAAGCTATATTCAACTGGTCAAAAGCTTAAGTATACCAATATAATAAAATAATTCTTTGCTCCTAAGAAGTAATATTTCCATTTAGCTTCTTGTCTATAGGATATAGGTTTAATAAACGGATGATAAATGAATAATTAAACTGCCTTAACTAAAGAAAAAGTATTTGAGAATAAACAAAAAAAAAATGAACAAACATTATAGAGACAGACTGGAGAGCACATATCCTTATAACAAGGTAAGTTTACATTACAACATTGATAAGAAAATAAACTATATAAACTGAAAATGAACTAAAAGCCCAGAGTATAAAAATGATAAAGAATCATTTGCTGGTTTTTTTAATTTTTTTTTTTTTTTTTTTTTTGAGGCAGTCTCACTCTGTTGCCCAGACTAGAGTGCCATGGCGTCAGCCTAGCTCACAGCAACCTCAAACTCCTGAGCTCAAGCAATCCTTCTGCCTCAGCCTCCCGAGTAGCTGGGACTACAGGCATGCGCCACCATGCCTGGCTAATTTTTCTATATATATTTTTAGCTGTCCAGGTAATTTCTTTCTATTTTTAGTAGAGACGCGGTCTCGCTCTTGCTCAGGCTGGTCTCGAACCCCTGACCTCGAGCAATCCTCCCGCCTCGGCCTCCCAGAGTGCCAGGATTACAGGCGTGAGCCACTGCACCCGGCCTGGTTTTTTTAAATATTTGTTTATTCACATTCAAGCTTTCATTAATTCAGACTCATTAATTCAACAAATACTTATTACCTACTCTGTTTTAGGTACAGTTACAGATAGGCTGAAGTCACAGCAGTTAAAAAAACACAAAAATCCCTGCCCTAAGGAAGCTTACAGTGGGGAGAAAACTTAGACCAACAAAAGAAACTTAGAAATGGTGCTATTCATAATGAGGACACTGTTGAAAAATTACTGCTAGAAGGAAAGGTCCAAAGACGACATGACTTTCAGACAAAGCAGCAATATCTGGAGGGAATAAAAGAGTCTTGAATTAAAGACCTAGAGACCTAATGTACAGCATGAGGACTATAGTTAATATTGTACTGTATACTGAAAAATGTCCTGAGAGTAGATTTTAGGTGCTCTTACCACACACACAAAAAAGATAACTATGAAAGGTGATGGATGGGTTAATTTGCTTTTGCTTGACTGTACTAATCATTTTACTATGTACATTCAAACTATCACATTGTATATCTTAAAGATGGATCATAAAAAAAGGAAGAGTGCTACCCAATCTCACTAAATATACCAATTATGAGAGTCAAGTTCTGGAGATGAGCGTGGATCATGGAACAAATAAGGAATCTATTAGGTTGCTCTGAAATCAACATTTCCAAGCCAGTATATGGAGACTCAAGAGCAAAACAGTAGGAGACTAACACCTCTAACAGTCCCAGTCTGATCAGGAAACCACGAAATATAAGGATTACAGAAAAAATGGTATGTTTCAATAAATATATATGCATAGAATAAAGTCAAAAAGGAACTACATTAAAATATGCATAGTACTTTTTTGTGGAAATTATAATTTTATTTTTCCTTACTAGTTTTCTAATTTGTTCATAATTTTTATCTAATTTGAATAAAACTAAATATAAGCTACATATAGTTTAGTTATAAAAACTTTATCTTATATATATAGTTACTGAATAGGCTCTTTACATTTTCAGCTAAATGTTTTCACTTGCATAAATACTTTTGAAATTCACAAAGTACTGAGTAATTAGAGCTGGGTGTACATATAATTGAATAGCAACTTAAAAAATAAATATCTCTTCTTATGAAATAAGAAAGAACCCTTGAAAATGATCTACCTCTAGTTACACTAGTTTCTAAACCTGTAAAACTGTACCTCAGATTTACATCTAATGTTGGGACCAAAACTATGGGCCCTCCCTGAGCAGCCAGAGAGTATCCCTTTAATTTTTAGTATTATGTCTCTAAACTTTGAAGAACTAATTTTGCATATTACCTTCCTAATTTTTTAAAAAACTAATGGATGTATCATTAATCATAATGAAATGCCTACATTTTGGGGAAGTGTTTATAGTATTAATACTTAAGACTTGGCCTGGAGCAGTGGCTCACACTTTAGGAGGCTGAGGCAGGAGGATCACTTGAGGACAGGAGTTCAAGACCAGCCTGGAAAACATAGTAAGACCGCATCTCTGCAAAAATTAAAAATTTAGGGAGGCATGGTAGCATGTGCCTGTAGTTCCAGCTAACTGGGAGGCTGAGGTGGGAGGATGGGTTAAGCCCAGGAGTTCGACGTTACAGTGAGCTGTGATCAGGCCACTGCACTCCAGCCTGGACAGCAGAACGAGACCTTGTCTCTAAAAAAAAAAAAAAAACAAAAAAGACTTGTGGATCAGCAGTCCCCAACCTTTTTGGCACCAGATTGGTTTCATGGAAGACAATTTTTCCACGAACCGGGGGTAGGGGGATGGAGGGTGGTGCGGAGCTTAAGTGGTTTTCTAACAGGCCAGGGACCAGTACTGGGCCGAGGCCTGAGGGTTGGGGAGCCCAGCTGTAGATGGTTTAGTATTAATCTGTGGAAAAAGACAAACAGATTGCTGCAACAATACAGGCAATGAAATACGAAGAAAAAAGGTGATATAACTTAAAATTCTGAAGACAATATCTAAAGAGATTCATACTGAACAAGCAGAAGAGTACCTGCTTTTTATGAGTCCAAAGAGACCAAATTAAATCAAGCTCAATTACTTCATTAAGACTTAAGAGCAGGGCACAATAGCTCAACACCTATAATCCCAGCACTCTGGGAGGCCAAGGTGGGAGGATTGCTTGAGCTCAAGGAGTTTGAGACCAGCTTGAGCAAGAATGAGACCTCATCTCTACCAAAAATAGAAAAAATTAACCGGTGTGGTGGTGTTCGCCTGTAGTCCCAGCTACTCACAAGGCTGAGGCAGGAGGATTGCTCCAGCCCAGGAGTTTGAGGTTGCAGTGAACTATGACTGCATTCTACCTGGGGCGACAGGGTGAGATTCTGTCTCAAAATTAATCAATTAATTAATTAATTGAAAAAGACTTAGAGCAACTCAGAAGCTAATAAAAATAGAAAACATGCCAAAACAAACTCAGATCCTTTTTGCCTTTCATATTGCTACTATTATCCCTCAATGGCTGTATTATCACTAGAATGCTAGAAAGGATAGGCAGCTGCCATGGTAAGGCCATGAGGGAAAAATGAAGAAAACTGAGGAAGACATCTAACCTGACATCTTTGAGCGATGAATAAACACAAATGATTCCCTCAACTTCAAGCTTAGTACATGACAAAAATAAACCCTTATCCAGTCAAACCATAATCATTTGGGTTTTTTTACATGCAGCCTAACACCTTCAGATTTTACAATTCAGAAAACTAAAACTGGAGGGCAGGCCGGGTGCGGTGGCTCACGCCTATAATCCTAGCACTCTGGGAGGCCGAGGCGGGAGGATTGCTAGAGGTCAGGAGTTTGAGACCAGCCTGAGCAAGAGCAAGACCCCGTCTCTACTAAAAATAGAAAGAAATTAGCTGGACAACTAAAAATATATAGAAAAAATTAGCCGGGCATGGTGGCACATGCCTGTAAGTCCCAGCTACTCGGGAGGCTGAGGCAGGAGGATCACTTGAGCCCAGGAGTTTGAGGTTGCTATGAGCTAGGCTGACACCAAGGCACTCTAGCCCGGGCAACAGAGTGAGACTCTGTCTCAAAAAAAAAAAAAAAAAACAACCAAAAACTGGAGGACAAGCTTACAGTTAAATTGCTTATCCTAAATATTTTATTTATGCCAATGTAAAGGCATGTCAAAGGACAAACTTTTAAAAAACTTAACAATTCATTTTCAAGCATGTAGTTAATATATATCACTTTTGTAGTTCTCTGGCCTACTTAATCCTTACAGATAAGAATTCCCTGAAATTTAACATCTATGGATATGCTACTGTGATTCAAAAGAACGTTAACAAGCTAGCTAACACACAAAACCAAACTGTTCGAACATTTCAACAGAAGATTATCTAAAATCTTAACGAGGGGCCGGGAAAGGTGGCTCACGGCTGTAATCCTAGCACTCTGGGAGGCAGAGGTGGGAGGATCATTTGAGCTCAGGAGTTTGAGACCAGCCTGACCAAGAGCAAGACCTTCTCTCTACTAATAGAAAAATCAGCCAGGCAACGTGGCGCATGCCTATAACCCCAGCTACTCAGAAAGCTGAGGCAGGAGGATATCACTTGAGCCCAGGAGTTGGAGGTTGCAATGAGCTATGACGATCCCACAGCACTCTACCCAGGGTTACAGAGCAAGACTCTGTCTCAAAACAAAACAAAACAAAATCTTAACTAAACTCATTCATTTCAAAAATACTATGTTCCTCTTAAATGCCAGAGACTGGGTCCCAAGGATTATCAAAATAAAAAAACCACGTTCCCTCTGCCCTCATTAAGCTTCTATGTTAGCAACAATCAAGTAAACCTACTCTCCAAAATTTTTCTTTGGGTTTGGCCAAGATAAAACCAAAAAGAACTGAAACTACAGAGATATTCTTTTAAAATACACTAGGATCCCCACAGAAAAAATATAGGCAAAAGTTACCTACGAACAATTCATAAATGGCTAACAAGCCACACACATTATTCTCAGTAGTAGTTACAGAAAGATTTCTTTTGAAGTTATCAAAATGGCAAAGATTCTAAAATGATACCACAAGACTAATAACAGGATTTCACCAAACAATCTCATATACTACTGATAGAAATATATTTCACGTAAGTTAGGGAATACTGTAAAATAACTAAAAGAGTGGAATTGGAATGTTCCTAACACAAAGAAATGATAAATGCCTGAGGTGATGGATACCCAATTGGTACCCTGATTTGATTAATTCACATTGTATGTCTGTATAAAACCATCACATGTACCCTACAAAGATACACAACTATGTACTGACAATTAAAACTTTTAAAAATTTGAGAAATATATATCATATATTGCTGGTAGAAAAATAATTCAGTGTAACCTTTATGTATATCATATAGAAATACTTACTAAGATGTAATTCCCATATACTAAAAAAATTTTTTTTGCTCTTAAACAGATAAAAAATGGCATTGAAAATGCAAAAGGCTTCATAGTTGAGGCACAGACTCTGCAACAACTTACTGTTTCAAAGCTGCCTTTATGCATCAGGTCAATGGGTGGCCGGAATAGATCTGCAAGGGTAGTTAGTTTCTTATCTATTGCTCCTCCATTTCTTAATTCCTGTTCTTGTCGAACTGTAACACAAGAGAATGAAAAAGTTTTAATTAGCCATAAAAGTCATGAATCTCATTTAAAAAAAAAAAACAACCTTGTATCAACTGAAAGAATTACTGAGAAATACTCTTGAACTCAAAGATCTAGTGCTGACTTTTTTTTTTTTTTTTTTTTTTTAAAGACAGAGTGTCACTCTGTTGCTGTGGCGTCAGCCTAGCTCACAGCAACCTCAAACTCCTGGGCTCAAGCAATCCTCCTGCCTCAGCCTCCCGAGTAGCTGGGACTACAGGCATGCGCCACCATGCCCGGCTAATTTTTTTTTTCCTATGTATTTTTAGTTGTCCAGATAATTTCTTTCTATTTTCTGGTAGAGACGGGGGTCTCACTCTGGCTCAGGCTGGTCTTGAACTCCTGACCTCGAGTGATCCACCCGCCTCAGCCTCCCAGAGTGGTAGGATTATAGGCGTGAGACACTGTGCCCGGCCTCTAGTGCTGACTCTTAAAAAAGAAAAAAAAAATACAAAAGAGGGTAAGGAAGGAGTCTTAAAGACTTGGCGGTGTTCCCCATCTAGAGGATAGATGCAGAAAATTTAATTAATTAAAAATAGTCACCTAATCAAAATAATTTCCTTCACATATTCAAAAACTAACTTCAGCAAAGCAGAAAACTTTTATCCCCATTTACCTCGTTCTGAAAGTGATCTTAATTCATTTACTGTTTTTATCCACATTCTCAATCCTTAAAGATTCTGGCAGGAGAGATGAGACAACTGCTGTCACCATCCACCGGAAAGGCAAAGGATTCTCTAGATGACTTCAGTCAGGTTAGGTTCCCCTTCGATTCTCTCCAAAGTTACAAGACCTATCTGTTCCTCAATTAACTCATTATAAATCAATTATAAAATCAAGCATGAGGCCACGTGAGGCCACGTAGGATTACTCACACCAGTAATCCTAGTACTTTGGGAGGCCCAGGTGGGAGGATCACTTGAGGCCAGGAGTTCGAGACCCACCTGGGCAACGTGGTGTGACCCCGTATCTACAACAAATTTAAAAATTAGCCAGGCATGGAGGTACACACCTCTAGTCCTAGCTACTTGGAATGTTGAAGTGAGAGGATCGCTTGAGCCCCGCAGTATGAGGCTACAGTAAGCCATAATAGTGTCACTGTACTCTAGCCTAAGTGACAAAGTGAGACACTGTCTCAAAAAATAAATAAATAAATAAAATCAAGTATGGTCTAAGAGTTTCTCATATGTTCTTTTTTTTTTTTTTTTTTGAGGCAGAGTCCCGCTCTGTCACCCTGGCTAGAGTGCCATGGCGTCAGCCTAGCTCACAGCAACCTCAAACTCCTGGGCTCAAGCAATCCTTCTGCCTCAGCCTCCCAAATAGCTGGGACTACAGGCATGCACCACCATACCCGGCTAATTTTTTCTATATATTTTTAGTTGTCCAGCTAATTTCTTTCTTTTTTTTTTTTTTTTTTAGCAGAGACAGGCTCTCGCTCTTGCTCAGGCTGGTTTCAAACTTCTGAGCTCAAACGATCTGCCCACCTCGGCCTCCCAGAGTGCTAGGATTACAGGCGTGAGCCACCGCGCCTGGCCCTCATATATTCTCTTAACGTAAGTGTCCTTTCTTTAGGATTCCATTGCTAAATCAATAGTAAATCCTCTCAAAGTATATGGCCAAGATGCTTATTCTAACTTACTACACCAAAAGATATAAACCTATTCCAAACAACTATAGCCAAAATGTTAACAGTGGCTACTTTGGGTGGTGTGGCTTTTTCTTCAATTTTTCAATCTCTTACAATAACAATTTCATTATAGTCATTCCTTTCACAACAGATATCAGGATCCTGAGGGACACCAGTTTTTTATTTAATTATAGTCAGCATGATCTCCACATCCCTTATTATTCTTCTATAACCAAGAAGGTTAGAATTTGGAACAATTCAGTTCAGGAAAGAGTTAATTTTTTTAATCACAAATATACTGAATCAGTAACTTTATTTTTTAAATAAGGTAGTAAATTAGTAACTTCATTTTTTAAACAAGGTAAATCCTCCACATAATTAGGCCTAATTAATCACCTTTTTCTTTTTTTTTTTCTTTTTTCTTTTTTTTGAGACAGAGTCTCACTCTGTTGCCCGAGCTAGAGTGCCGTGGCGTCAGCCTAGTTCACAGCAACCTCAAACTCCTGGGCTCGAGCAATCCTCCTGCCTCAGCCTCCCGAGTGGCTGGGACTATAGGCATGTGCCACTATGTCCGGCTAATTTTTTCTATATATTTTTAGTTGTCCAGCTAATTTCTTTCTATTTTTTTTAGTAGAGACGGGGTCTTGCTCTTGCTCACGCTGGTTTCGAACTCCTGAGCTCAAACGATCAGCCCGCCTCGGCCTCCCAGAGTACTAGCCACCTCGCCCAGCCCACCCTTTTCTTTTTAATAGGGAGGGAGAAGAGGGAGATGATAAATAACTGGTCCATAGATACCTACTAGTTTCAGTTTGAAAGTCTCGGAAACCATCAAATATTGAACGTGCTGGCCGTCGTCTTTTAGGAGCTTTAGGGGAGAAAAAATAGAGTTGAACATTAAAAATAAAATCTGAATATTAATTCTGCAATTTAATTCTAAAAATGTCTTTGTCTATAAGTATTTCGTTTTAAAAATAGTCATAGATTCATTATGGTTCCTTTACTCAAAAAATAAATTTTTAAAACTTTTAAGTCATTGATATATAATTAACAAAAACCATCTTCAGCCCAACCATCTTGTTTTACAAATGAGAAAATTAAGGCCCAGTTAAGAGGCTTGACCAAACTTATGTAAAAAGACAGACTCTAAGTGGTGGCATTAGGAAGAAAGAAAATTATGAGGATGAACCCACAGAGAGATAAAGCTACACACATTCTGCAAATATCCAATTCAGGTTACCCAAGGGATCCAGTCACTCTTTGGTATCATATTTGAGTAACTCTTAAGTTCTAAACCATAAAATTTAAGGACTATTTCTTAGTGAGTGGACACACATAGAGAATTATAAATACCAAAAAACATTTTTAATGTTGGAAGAAAACTTTTTTCCACCGTTACGTGATTGTTTACTGACAAAAAAGTGACTACAACCAAGACCTTCTGCTTTCCCTGTATAGTGTCTGTTACCGAATCTTTAAATATTTTACAGATAAGGTCTATAATGTAATAATAAAAATGTTATCCCAGCTGGGCAACATACCAAGACCGTGCCTTTACAAAATACATTTTTTAAAAAAATTAGTCAGGAGTGGTTGTGCATGCCTGTAGTCCTGGCTACTTGAGAGGCTGAGGCACATTATACAATATAAAAAATCTTCTGTTTTATGTCACCACTGATCTTATTAGAAAGTCTTTAAGTATTGGGAAGGTACCAAGCTCACAATGATGGATAAAAATTTTCTAAAATCCTAATTTTTGCCTGAAAGCTCTTTTCTAAAATCACTGATAACAGTGATCACTTCAGCAGCACATATACCAAAACTGCAATGATACAAAGAAGATTAGCATGGCTCTGATGCAAGGATGTCATGAAAATTTGCGAAGTGTTCCATATAAAATCAATTGATCGATCATTCAGTCAAGCACTGGTAACAAATATGGTCAGTTGTCTAAAAGCAACAGGCTCACTTTGTTCATTTTCAAGAAAATATTTGCCAAATGACCAAGTCTAAATAATAGTTTGTCGGCAATCTTTCAAGTAAAAAGAATATTCTATGAAACAAGCTGCCAGTTCAGCTTGCAAATCTGCCAGTTCAGCTCGCAAATCAAGTGCTTTTCCTTAACATAACCATAGAACTTCAGTATGCAGAAGTGTTTTATGCATACATGCTATTTCAAACAGAATACTTTTAAAATGTATACTCAAGGATCAAGATTCAATGAAGTTAATCATTTCTATTGCTTCATAAAACATTATGAAAGAAAACTGACTTTTAATCTTTTTTATAAACTGCAAAGCTGGGTTCTGTGGCTCACACCTGTAATCCTAGGACTTTGGGAGGCCAAGGCAGGAAGATTGCTTGAGGCCAGAAGTTCAAGACCACCTTGGGCAACAGAGCGAGACCCCTGGCTCCATAAAAAAATAAAAAAATTAGCCGGGCATGGGACACACACCTGTAGTCCCAGCTACTCGGGAGGCTGAGGCAGGAGGATTGCTTGAGCCTGGCAGTTTGAGGTTGCAGTGAGCTATGATGAAGCCACTGCCCTCTAGCCCAGGAAACAGAGCAAGAGCCTATTTAAAGAAGGGGGGAAGAAAAATAAACTGTGGCAGTAAAGAATTCAACTACTAGTGGTATGGTTTGAAGTCACTACATTGATTCAACTAAGACACCAGCAGTTTCACTCACCATTGCTTCTGAACCATTAGTCCAAATGTCAACACAGTGAAAAAGGCGAATAACTTCTTAGTATTATTATGTAAATAGTTTTGAAGTTACAGACCCCCTGAAAGAGTATCAGGGATCCAAGGCCAAACTTTAAATCAATACTGCCCTAAGAAGAAAATAGTCCTCCGAGGTCCCTTTTCAAGTTACAATAAGGTCTAATCATGAAAGCTAAGAATGAATTCCTAACTGTATAAAGTCATTCTCATCCCTCTCCTTACTGTACGTCAAAATCCAGAGGTAAAAAAGGATAGTGGAGTTCCAAATGGAACTCTTTTGCCTCTGTTCAACAGCAAGATAGCAGAGAACTCATTTCCTATAGCCCTACCCACCCAAAGATCCTGCCTTATTCCTCATAATAAAGAAAAGATAAAGCTTCCAAGAGCACTACTCCTTAGCTCCAAAATCTATTCATAAGAGTTATATTTTTAAAATTATGAACAATGCTTTATTATATCTGGTATAATAATAGCATGACCGACTGAACTGAACAGTCCAGAAAGCACATTATTACACTGCAGTATTCAGACCTTATAGTTTTCCCCTTGCCTTTATTTCTGAATCTAGACAGTATTTTCTTTTTTTATTTCTTGCTACAGTAAACTCCAAAGTTGCCAAGTTAAAGGTCTATCTTAAAAAAACTCTTAAATAAGGTGCTTTTTCAAATCAAAAGATATGGGTTATATAATTTTCTTCAACCTTTTCTTACAACTTATTTTTCCTCCTGTATCACGATTTATCTATAAAACTTTATAGAGGTGTGTTCTCATCTTTGAAAATAAACTATTTGTCTGCATTACTGTTCCCAATATATACATTGCTCCATCTCTGCCCAGCCAGATTATAACACCATCTTCTATTTTTTAAAAAATAAACCTGGTTGGGGGGGCGGCGGGAGAAAAAAAATGAATAAATAAATAAATCCACTAATGCCTAAACTATTTGGTTCATAAAAGGGAACCAAATAACTTTATTTGGTTATTACATTTGGTTCCATTATTGGTTTAATAATATGCTTATTAAACTAACAATAAATTTTCTTTAAATCTGATTAAATGTCCCATTCTCTATCAACAATCTTTACCCAGACTTACAGCGTGATTTTTTTGCATGAATTAGGGGTTATATTCTTCTTTGTTTGAAATAGGAATAGTACTTCTAGAAGCTAAGAAGAGAGAGAAGGCAAGGCAAATCAAGATAGTAACGATATGGCAGTCAAGTAGGTATCTTGAAAACAAAAAATAATCAGTCTTTTATCTAATGATAGATTCGTTTCCATTACAAGGCAGCAATTCTTTTTGGTAACTTTCCTCCTTTTCGCCTTCTGCAACAAGTATCAATTTTTTAATCTGCTTCACTGTGAACTAACTGTGCAACTTTCCTGAGGAGAGTACAGAAATACAAGATAAAAACTGACTCTATACTTGAAATAACAATGTCTTAGGCAAGCCTTCCTAAAGATAACAACAAAGTCAAAGAAAGTTAAGGGGAATAAGTAAACTTACCACCAAACAAAGGTTCTGGTTCCACCAATATCTCTTGCTTCTGAGGAATTGGGGCACGGACTTCTTCTCTATTTAAGAAAAGTGGAAAAATATCAAAATGAATACTGTTTTCTGCTATGTGTTTTCTTTCTGTAATTACTATGAATGCATTCAAATTAACAAGGAAATTGACTTAGTGAATTTTAGGAGCCACAGTAACCATGATAAATGAGTTTTAGATGGTTTTCATATAAAGATCAACTGGCATAAAGTACCTGGCATATCTAGCTGAAATGGTTTATAAATGAAGAGATAAAACAGAAAAACAAAAAATACTTCTCTTTCCCTCTCAAGTTCCCTACTCTAAAATCTGTTTAGAAAAGACAGAGGACAGAAAAAATTCCCCCCAAAATCAGGCAAAATGAATGGAAAAACATAGGCTTAATAGAAGCAATATCACATCACTACCACATCAAAGAATAGACAATTAAATCACAAGGATATACTAAAATAAGCTTAAACAAATAGGCAGTGAACTTTATCTAATTATGCAGAAAGCTAACATAGGTATAATCATGGATTATTAACTATACAGATCCTAACATACAGAACAAAAAAAGTAGCTAGTTGTCAATAGCTCACAACTGTAATCTCAGCACTTTGGGAGGACAAGGTGGGAGGACTGCTTGAGGCCAGGAGTTTGTGACCAGCCTAAGCAATATAGCAAGACCCTGTGTCTGTAGAAAAAACCCAGTTGGGCCCAGCTACTCAGGAGGCTGAGGCAGTAATATCTCTTGAGCCCAGGAGTTGGGCAACAGAGCAAGACCCTCTCTCTCTCTCAAAAAAAAAAAAAAAAACAAAAAAACCTCTTTTTAAAGTATAAACCAAACAAGAACAAAATTTTTTAACGTGAGCTATGTTGGGGAAGATTGGGATATCACACTTGAAATGCACGGCCAACATTAACAGGAAAAAAAACTTCATAAGACCAGCCAACCCAGGATGCTGGAGCAGAAGGACCACTTGACCCTAGCAGTTTGAGGTTGCAGTAAGCCATGGTGACATCCCTGCACTCTAGCTGGGACAACAGAGCAAGACCTTAGTACGAAAGGGAAAAAAAATTTCATAAGGTATTAAGAATGATTTCTAAAGTTCACACTTCATTTGGAAACAATATTATTCTAGAGCCTGGAACTAGAACAACAAAAAAGGCAATTATGCCTATATGCTATCTGGCTTTTTAAATTTATCTCTAATTTAGTAAAAATACAATCCCGGTCTTTTGCCTATTGCAGCAGTCCTCTAATTTAGTATCTCATGTTGTAAACAATGAGTTTATAAAAAGCTATTAGTACTAAAGTCTCATTTGACATAGACATGACAGCGCTCTAAGAATTTAAACTAAGTACAGGCCAGGCGAGGTGGCTCACGCCTGTAATCCTAGCACTCTGGGAGGCCAAGGCGGGCGGATCGTTTGAGCTCAGGAGTTCGAGACCAGCCTGAGCAAGAGCAAGACCCCATCTCTACTAAAAATAGAAAGAAATTATATGGACAGCTAAAAATATATATAGCAAAATTAGCCGGGCATGGTGGTACATGCCTGTAGTCTCAGCTACTCGGGAGGCTGAGGCAGCAGGATCGCTTGAGCCTAGGAGTTTAAGGTTGCTGTGAGCTAGGCTGACGCCACAGCACTCTAGCCTGGGCAACAGAGTGAGACTCTGTCTCAAAAAAAAAAAAGAAAAAAGAAAAAAAGAATAAACTATCTAAGTACAAAAATTTCCACTTGATACTTTTTCAGAAGCTTTCAACCCTTAATTTTTTGTTTCAAAAATCAATGACTTCCCTTTGAACAAGGTTCATGTCTAATATTTTCCAAAGACTACTGGAATTTTGCTCAACAGTTAATTTCAACTCTCACTGGTATCAAATGCAAATCTCTTCACCATTTATTACTATTTATTTTCTATATATTATAATTCTATATGCTAAAGATGCTTCTAATGATTAACTAGTTACATGTAACTATTTAAGGTAAAAAGGACCAGAAATATTATATTTTTTCAAAAATTTTCATGGCAACTCCAAGCTTTTCTGGGACAATGAAGGAAAATCTAGAATTGGGAAATCTGAGCTTTACTGGGCTTTACTTCTGTATTTGCTACTCAATTGCTAGGAATTAAGCTTGGGAAAATGGCTATGCCCCTGCTTCTTCATCATTAAAATATGGATAATAATGCTGTCCTATAAGCTTTTTGTTGTTGTAGTCATCGTTTTTTTACTGTGGAGCACACAGGCCCTACCTACTGGCCATAGGCCAATCATACTACGCAGACCCCTCACCAACCCCTAAACTTTGCCCTGAGCCTGCATGGTTCAGGATTAAATAAAAGACATGACAGTGCTCTAGAGAATTCAAACTAACTATAAAAATTTCCACTTGATACTTTTTCAGAGGATTTCATCCTTTAATTTTTTCTAAAACTAAAGAACTGACCTAACTTTGGTAGAAACACAACTACTCAATTTAGGCAATATGTAATAAATTCATACTCTGTGTGTGGTCTGACAGCAGAGACACTTGCTGAACTGGTACTGGGCTCTTCAGCAATTCCTCCACCATCCAAAAACATAGTGACTGCCATCTCCAGATTATTGTTGCAGGCTTCAAGCATATGTTTTCCTACACTTTCACTCGCACCTGAAATAGAAAAAAGAAAAAAAGAAACACCTTTTTACATTTAGCTCATATTAGAATACAGTATTTCCAAGTAAATTTATAGTACTTTTTCCCTTTTAGAATGACCGACCATTATTTTTTCTTAAAACCATTTGTTTACTTCTACACTGTTGGCTGGCTGGTGTGAAATATACAGAGCTAGAAAAGAATGTAGCAGCATTAAAATAGTAATCTTCCTTCACATAATAAAACAAAAACTAAGTAATGCATTTATTTCCCATTTCTTTATCCTTGTTTGCCTTTTCTTTAAATGGCCCAAGTATGTATTTATTAATAAACTGAAAAAAGATTTTTAAAAAAAGACTACATTCTACAAAGTTAGAAATGCTTTCTGTTAGAATGAACACATTTCAGTTAGCATTTCTGTTTCTCTTAAAAAGAAAGCATTTTAACACCAATGGCAGAGAAGTGAGATGGGATATTTCTGTCTAAGACATAACTAAGTCAAAATCTGGTAAGAAATGTCAATCATCACTTAAAATTGGCTCTGGAACAGACTTACTTATTTGTAAATAAAGTAAAGCTGGCATAGTCTGTTAAATGAAATGTAAATTGGTAAAGTCCTTTAAGAAAACAATTTTACAACATGTATTCAAAAAATAAAAGTGTTCATTCCTTTTCTGACTCAGTAATTTGGGCTTCTAGTCAAAAGGGAAAAAAACTACATAAAATACTAGGTACATAAACATATTCACATACATGTGCAGCATATCTTCAGTTAATAGTGAAAAATTGGAAACAACATAAATGTCTAATAAAAGAATGTAAACTGCAGTATCTATTTGATGGAACATTTCATGACCACTAAAAAGCATCTCAGACTTTCTATTTGGGATGATTTTTCTTCTATCTGAATTACGTACCTTAGAATCTCCTGTTGTAAATGCTCTTCTAAATTTTTGTCTGAAAATGTCTTGATTTTGCTGTCATCCTTGAGAGACAGTTTTACTGGATATGCCATTTCAAGGCTGACAGCTGTTTTCTCTCAGTATACCGAAGACAGCATTCCAATGTCCTCTGGCTTCTGTTGTTGCTACTGGGAAATCAGTTGCCAGACTAAAGTAAAATGTTTTAATAGCAATCTGTTGTTTCTCTCTAGTTGCTTTTAAGATCTTCTCAGTCTTTTAGCCTTCTGCAGTTTCACTCTGATTTGTCAGGGCTGATTTTATTTATCTTCCTTGAGATTCACTGGACTTCTACCACTTCAGGATTATTTATCAATTCTGAAAAATTCTCAGCCATTTCTATTTGACCACTGCCTCACCCTTCCATTCATACCTCCTACTGGAACTACAATTAGATGTATGTTAAACTCTTCACTCTAACCTTTATGTCTCAACTTTCTTTCATATGTTTATCACTTCTTTATTTATGTTGCATTGTAGGTAATTCTTCAATGCTATCTTCCAGTTCACATATTCTCTCTTTAGCTGTGCCAATCTGTTTCTTTACCTGTTCACTTAACTTTTAATTTCAGTTAATTTTTTATAACTAGGAATTCTCTTTTTATTTCCTTATTTGTTTGGTCATGTTTTAGAGACCCTTAATTCATATTCCCATTTCAATCTCTCATTTCTTCAAACATATTAATCAAACTTATTGGAAAAAAATAACAATCAAACTTATTGAAATTACTAAGACAGCATATAAATTTTCTGCAGTCTCTATGGGTCACTGTCTCTTATTTCTACTGGATTTTGCTCACTGTGCCATGGGTTTTTGTGCAATTTTGTGATTTTTTGACTGTGATCTTGTGTGTCTTGGAATTTTAATCTGTAAATTTTTGAAGTCTGGGTTGAAGGTACATTCCTCCTAAGAGGATCTGATTTGACAGATTTTGCAAGGCATTTCCAGAGACCACCTTAAATACAATCTTGACTTAAAAGTTTTTCAAGACCACATGGGAAATGTGACCCTGAAAGAATCCTCGATATAAATTCTCAGTGAAGATATCCATGTTCATACTCCCCTCATTCCCCCTGTCAAGGTGGAAACATCAAAGTCTCAGCTCTAGCAGGGCGTGGTGGCTCACACCTTAATCCTAGCACTCTGGGAGGCTGAGATGGGAGGATTGCTTGAGCTCAGGAGTTGAGACCCCATCTCTACTAAAAATTAGAAAAATTAGCTAGGTATGTCTCGTGCCAAGCATGGGTGGGGAATCTGCGGCCTTATAATTTCAAGATTGTTCTTTTTTAAGCACCAAACAAGGCAAGAAAAGCTGCCACTTTCTTTGCTGTACCCGTTTTGATAAAAGGATTTGTTCTGTAAAATTTGGTTTCAGTCAAAAGGCCACACTTAACGACCTAGAAGGCCACATGTGTTCTTAAAGCCCTAGGTTCCCCACTCCTGCATGAGCCCAGGAGTTTGAGGTTGCAGTGAGCTACGGTGATGCTGCTGCCCTCTACCCAGGGCGACAGAGCAAGACTCTGTGTCTCAATAAACAAAAAAACACACACAAAAAAAATGCTTCAGCTTCATGAGGGGGAGGGGCCTCTTTTCAGACTCCTCTCTTTGGTAAGGCTCAGAGAGCTTTGTTTCCTGTGCCCTACGAGGCTAATCAAAAGGTTCAAAGCCAT
>CM052436.1:56220041-56232174 GCA_028533085.1 Varecia variegata
CCCCCCCCCCCCCCCCCCCCCCCGTTTAAAATTCCTTAATGGCTTTCTCCTGACACCTACAGTATAAATTCCAAAGTCTTTATGATCTGGAAAGTCCTTTGTGATCACGACTCAGCTTACTTCTCTGGCTTTGCCTTTCCTCTTCCCCATCCTATACAACTTACTAGTCAGACTAAATTCCCTTATCCTCCTCATCTCCCCCTCATTCATCTAGTTCATGCATGCTGAAATCACCAGAATGTTACTTTGTCAATTTATGTGCTAAACTACCTCCCCACTCCTTGTGATACTGTTCTACTATTATATCCATGGATATATTACTAAGCAGTAAATGCTGGTTTACTTTCTGACCACCACCACAGCCCCCCACCCTGCAAAGAGTAGGTTCTTATACACAAGGATTGGTTTTTTTGTCTTGGAATACTCAGCACCTAGCATCATGTTTGCTTGCATGTGATCAATGTCTAATTAACTGACATTGATCAGTAGCTAACACACCAGGGGGAGAGGGGCCAGGCCTTAGCCAAAACCACCGGCAACCCTTCTATATCTTTTGAATTTTGTACTAAGTGCACATATTTTTGTTTTAAATTTAACTTACGAAGCAATATGCTTACACTGTGGAAATAAACAGCAAATGGCTACCTCAGACAAATAGACTTAAGGTAAAATTTCCAGTAAAAGCATCACATACAGATTTTAAAAGGGCTATATCTCAAATAATGTAAGGAGAAATGAAAATAACATGCTCCAAAAAATTGTCCATGACAGAGTAGCTACAGCTTTTTCATTAATAATTTTTTAATATTAAGGGGGAGAGTGAAGGGGGGGAGGGGTTCAGTTCCCTTTTTCACTTTTTTTGGAGACAGAGTCTCACTGTCACCCTGCTGCAACCTCAAACTCCTGTGCTCAAGCAATCCTCCTGCCTTAGCCTCTCAGAGCTCTAAGATTATAGGTGTAAGCCACCACACCCGGCCTATAGCTTTTTCAGACAGTTGGCAAAGACATATTTAAGATGCAAATGATGGCCGGGCGAGGTGGCTCCCGCCTGTAATCCTAGCACTCTGGAAGGCTGAGGTGGGAGGATCACTTGAGGTCAGGTGTTTGAGAACAGCCTGAGCAAGAGCAAGACCCCATCTCTACTAAAAATAGAAAGAGATGATCTGGATAACTAAATATATATAGAAAAAAATTAGCCAGGCATGGTGGCACATGCCTGTAGTCCCAGCTACTTGGGAGGCTGAGGCAGAAGGATTGCTTAAGCCCAGGAGTTTGAGGTTGCGGTGAGCTAAGTGATGCCATGGCAAAAAGATGCAAATGAAAAAACTGAGTAAAATTATTTCATAAAACATGAGTAGAAAAAGCATTAATATTGTGATCTAATGTTAAGTCAATAAATATTACCCCAAAATACCCATCTGATCAATTTCACTTAGTCTCTAGAAATTTACATTTATCTTAGCCAAAAAACTTTTTTTAGTATCACCTTACACTCATTAAAATGGCTACTATCAAAAAAACCAAAAAATAACAAGAATAGATGAGGATGTAGAGAAACTGGAACAACTGTGCACTATTGGGGGGAATGTAAAATGGTACAACCACTTGGAAAACAGTGTAGCAGTTCCTCAAGAAATTAAAAATAGAATTACCACATGATCCAATAATTTGACTTCTGGGAATACATACCCAAAAGAATTTAAAGTAGGATCATAAAGATATTATTTACCCATTTTCACAGCAGCATTATTCACAATAGCTAAAACATGGAAGCAACCCAAGTGTCCATCGACAGATGAATGGATAAATAAAATGTGCCACATGTACATACAGTGGACTATCACACAGCCTTAAAAAGGAAGGAAATTCTGACATATGCTACAACATGGATGAAGCCTGAGGACATTATGCTAAGTGAAATGAGCCAGTCATAAAAAGATAAATGCTGTATGATTCTACTTATTTGAGATATTAGAATAGTCAAAATCAAAGAGACAGAAAGTGAAATGGTTGCCAGGGGCTGGGGGAAGAGGGAATGAGGAATGGGGAGTTACTGTTTAATGGGTATAGAGTTTCACAAGACAAAAAGTTATGGAGATAGATGGTGGTAATGGCTATAAAACATTATTAATGTATTTAGCCCTTGAACTGTACATTTAAAATAGTGAAGACGGTAAATTTTGTTATATAGATTTCAGCACAATAAAAAAAATTGAAGGCATTCTTTTTTGGGAATTGGAGACATAAAGAGTTGCCTTTCATTTAGGGTCTGCCTTATATGTGGATGCATATGATAACTTAAGTTACACAGGACCTGGGAGGTTTTTCCTTTAAACGGCTTCATGTATTACTCAAATTTAAGATGAACATCCATCCATCAGCCAACCAACAAGTCCTATAGTTTCTTCTAATTAATACCATTCCTGTCCAACCTTTTCTATGTATTAATACAATGCTACAGTGTTAGTTCAAGCCCTCAACATCTCTTATATGAACCACCGCATCCCATTGCTCTTGGTCATGCTCATCTTTCAGTATCTGTCGGGGATTGGTGTAGGACCTCCCTAGGATACCAAAATCCAACAATGTTCAAGTCACTTATTTAAAAAGGTTCGGTATTGGTATATAACTCATGCAATCCTCCCATATACTTTAAATCACCTTTAGATTACTTATAATACCAAACACAATGCAAATGCTATGTAAATAGTTGTTATACTGTATTATTTAGGTAATAATGGCAAGGAAAAAAGTCTACATAGTCAGTACAAATACAACTATCCTTTTTCAAACATTTTTCATCCACAGCTCGTTGAATCCATGGATATGGAACCCACAGATATGGAGGGTAGACTAAGACCTTCTACACTGCAAAATTATGTTAATTTGTCTCTTCTATTTTCAACATTTCTGTGTTGCTGACTGGGTAAGTTTTTGCTTTATTTTTTGAGACAGAATCTCACCTAGCTAGAGTACAGTGACATCATCATAGCTCACTGCAACCTCAAACTCCTGCGCTCAAGCAATCCTCCTACCTCAGCCTCCTCAGTACCTAGGACTACAGGCACCCAATACTACGCCTAGCTAATTTTTCTATTTTGGCGGGGGGGCTTGCTCGTGTTGAGGCTGTCTGGAACTCCTGGCCTCAAGCAATCCTCTAGCCTCAGCCTCCCAAAGTGCTAGGATTATAGGCGTAAGCCACCATGCCCAGCCATGACTAGATAAACCTTACCCTCTCTTGAGCTGCACACAAGATTTGGCCCTGATTTACCTCTCCTATTTTATATACCTCTGCTTTCATCTCACCTCTATACCATTCCCTCCAGCCACATGGGTCTACATGTAGGCAGGTCCCTTGGTAGTACTTTATAAAGTCATGTTTTTGCATGATTTGGATAGTGGTTATCAGTCCCCTCATTTTTCTGGACAATACACCAAATATCCATCATTGTGTTAAGTTCTGGACCTTCCCCCTGCCTCTTCACCCTGAAGTAAGTACAAAGATAAATATATACTTTATCATGGGGTCTTCATCTCTACTGTCATCTCTGCTAGCTCTTCTATCTTGCAGACTTTAAAAACTCACTGAATTGGCCCAGATCTCACTTTTCTCATCCAAGTTACCTCTATGTTCTCAGTCAAGCTGAACCAAAAGTTCTCAAGTTGTAGTATGTTCCAATTTACATTCTCACCACCAGAAAACACTTTAAAACATGAAATCTCAAAATAAAGCCACAAATGCAACTTTTTGAAGAAAAATTCAAATTTCCCAATAGCCAGCCTTAAGTTAGATAATTAAATATAAACTCTTGGGGTAAAAACAGCACAAATTTGATAAACCATTTTAAGACCCATGGAGACCAAGGCAGGAGGATCACTTGAGGTTAGGAGTTCAAGATCAGCCTGAGCAAGAGCAAGACCCCATCTCTACTAAAAATACAAAAATTAGCTGGGCACAGCGGCCCATGTCTATAGTCCCAGCTACTCCTCGGAACATGTGTTTCACTTATCTTAAACACCGTTGTTGTTGTTGTTGTTATTGTTGTTTTAAAAGATAAGGTCTCACTATATTGCCCTGCTGGTGTTAAACTCCTGGCGTCAGGTGATTCTCTCACCTCAGTCTCCCAAGTATCTGGGACTACAGGTGTAAGCCACCACACCCAGCTAAACATTTTTTTTTAAGCAGAGTACAATGATGACAGCAAAAAACTATTACACTAGAAATAAGTTAATGTTATGCATAGAGAATAAAATGATAAATGAAATGGATTGTCTTCAAAGATTTGTAACCAATAAATAGCATTCCAGTATGACTTAGAAGCAACAAGAGCTGATGCAGAAGTAGTAGAAACTTAGTAAAAGTATTCTAAAATGTCCAAGGTCCATAAATCTACAAAGCTAAAAATTAAAACAGAAATTATTAAAAGTGTTTCTACAGAGATTGTCTTTAAAACACAAAAAGAATAGAATTATAATAAAGGGAATAGCAACTGTGATATTTGAGGCCAGAAAGTGCCAATACTCAGGATCCAGAATTAGAGAAAGGATGAGGAAAGACCATTTTGACAAACTATCTATAATCCTCTTGATCATTTAATGCTAGAATCTAAGCTACAGGCAACATATCCCTGAGATGGCCTTATCATATCTCTGTTGACAATATGACAGGATGACTTCCCTCTTTGGAGTCTGCCACAATAGTAACCTGCAAAAGCTTTAAAAAAAAAAAAAAAAAGTGCAAAAAGAAAAAAAAAAAAAAGTGCCACTGAAGAAAGATGTTGTTAAAAAGAAGCCCAGGAGCTAAAGCAGGAGGACCATTTCAGGTCAGGAGTTTGAGACCAGCCTGAGCAAGAGCGGGACCCCATCTCTACTAAAAATAGAAAAATTAGCCAGGCACGGTGGCACATGCCTATGGTCACAGGTACTTGGGAGGCTGAGGCAGGAGGATCACTTGAGCCCAGGAGTTGAGGTTGTAGTGAGCTATGATGATGCCACTGCACTCTAGCCAGGGTGACAAAGCAAAACTCAGTCTCCAAAAAAAAAAAAACAGCCCAGGGAGCAAAGTATGCCCTTCACTTTCTTAAATAAAGCCAAACCACCTGAGCCATCTGTTCTTGTATATCTGTTCTTAGCATATCACTTAGTGTCTATCTCTTAGTATATCATTTTAGAAACAGAAGATAACTGAAAGATAATTAAAGGTTCCAAGTGGTTCTTAATGTCTAGAAGTATCAGAGGCATTTAATAATATGAGAGACCATTTTCGGTATTTCATGACAGGAGTTGGGGGCAATACTGGAATTTTGTGGAGAGAAGCCAAGGGTGCCAGGGTAGGCTGAAAAAGATGGCTCAGACCTTCCTTTCAGACTTCCAGCCTCCAGAACTATGAGAGAATAAAAGTATCAAACCATACAATTTGTGGTAATTTGTTAAAGCAGCCACAGGAAACTAATACAAGTGCTAAACATACAATATATGGAACAGTCCCACCTCAAATGCCAATAACACTACCACTGAGCTAAAGAGACAAATATGAAGAAGTGAAAGTTAACTGAGAGGGAAGAGGAGAAGAAGATTAACTGAGAGGGAAGAGGAAAAGTACCAAATAATGCCAGGGAAACGAACAGTGATTAACAAGTTTAGTGTGTTTTACCTATATACTCAGAGATAATAACAATTTTTGATGGGTCAGCTGTAAAGAATTTGGACTTCTATATTATTACAGTCAGAATAAAGAACGTATCTTCTTTTAAAAAGGGGAGGCCTAACAAAACAATTTTGCAGATTTAAACTATTTGCAAAAATGTTAAAATGGACTTATTTTGAAGTCCCAATATTAGAGGCAGCAGCAGCAGGGTAGCTTCATCTAATCCAATGATCTGTAATCTATGACAGGAGTCCCATTTTTATTGTTCCCCTGCATGTACCCTTTTTCTTTTGTTATTATCCTTTATCTTTCCTTCCTTCCACCTGTTTTAAATTTGCTAAGGGCACCAAAGGGCATTACTTAATCCAACTTTCCATGCCACCATCTCCTCGTTCACACCCTTTCTCCATTAACACTTGATATATGACATAGCCCAAAACTTACATATAATGCAATCCATGTCTCCACACAGCTGGAAAAATCAAAAGATAGTCCAAACTTTAAGAGTCCTTATGTCTATTTTCTACACTACTCTCAGTGCCAAAAGAAAGACAGTCTCTTTGCGACCATCAAGGGACCAAAGTATAGCAGTCATAGAGATTAAAAAAAAAAAAAAAAAAAAAATCCCTCTACAGAAATGATGGGGACAGAAAGAGGTTACTTTCTGGTTCCACATTTTCCCCAGCAATGATAAAGCTAGACTACTCACCAAGAAAATAGGTGTGGATAATGGTTGTGAGAAATAAGATCAAATTTTAATTTTTTTTTTTTTTTTGAGACAGAGTCTTACTCTGTCACCCTGGCTAGAGTGCCGTGGCATCAGCCTAGCTCACAGCAACCTCAAACTCCTGGGCTCAAGCAATCCTCCTGCCTCCGCCTCCTGAGTAGCTGGGACTACAGGCATGCACCACCATGCCCGGCTAATTTTTTCTATATATTTTTAGTTGTCCAGCTAATTTCTTTCAATTTTTTTTTAGTAGAGACGGGGTCTCGCTCTTGCTCAGGCTGGTCTCAAACTCCTGAGCTCAAACGATCTGCCGGCCTCAGCCTCCCAGAGTGCTAGGATTACAGGCATGAGCCACCGCACCCAGCCAGAAGATCAAACTTTCAAGTACAAAAAACATTTTTTAAGTGCATCCGCAGAAAACTTAGGAAGTACAAGGGAAATAAAATTAAGATAGGGGATAAAGCAAATATTCATTGGTTCAAAAAACGAAATCATAGGAAAGTAGTGATATGGTGGAAAATGCATGAACTGAGGAGAAAAGACAACAGAGTCCTAGTTCCTGTTCTGCCATTACCTAGATCAGTGCTACCCAAACTATGGTCCCAAACCAGCTATTTCTTACTCGTCTATGACAAGATAAAAGCAGAAATTCCAGGAGAAGCATTTAGAAACTTTTATAGCAATTTGATAAGAGTGATTTTATGTCTAGTGAATCTAACTACAAAATGTTAGCTCACACCTATAATCCTAGCACTTTAGGAGGCTGAGGCAGGAAGGACTGCTTGAGGTCAGGAGTTTGAGACCCACCTTAGCAATAGGGAGACATCATGTTGACAACAAATAGGAAAATTAGCCAGGCATGGTGGCGTACACCTGTAGTCTCAGTAACTAGGGAGGCTGAGACAGGAGGATGGCTTGAGCCCAGGAGTCTCAGGTTGCAGTGAGCTATAATGACACCATTGCACTCTAGCCTGGGCAACAGATTGAGACCCTATCTCAAAAACAAACAAACAAACAAACAAAAAAAAGAGTATGAATGGAAATTAGCTACAAAGCCAAATACTACACACCATAGTTCCTAACTGTTATAATAAATATGCATTCATTCAACAATTTTAGAGAAAGATTAAACTTAGGTCTCTTCTACAACTGAGGTTCTTTAATTTCGTGAAGTATGTGAATACCTACTATGTACAAAGCTCTATGAAAGTCTATACTGGTAACCTCTTATTCTCTTCTCAGCTTCCTTTCTATTCCCTCGCATTTGTCCTTATCTTCTGATTGCCAGTTTATTTTTAACAATTCTATACTGTTTATGTATTCCTCTTTTTTACCCCATGAATTATTCCGATTACGAGTGTGTATTTTGGATGTCACCTGAAGTTGTGTTAATGGGATACTTCCACAAATTGTTCTTTCAGAATAGATCCAGCTGCATATTCTTTCTTCATGTTTTAAGAATTTATATGACTTCTGAAAGTGTTCCACGGTTATTCAAAGCCATGTATATATAGTATGATGAATTATCAAGGGAGATCAGCCCAGGTGCAGTGGCTCAGCCCTGTAATCCCAGTGCTCTGGAAGCCCGATGGGGTAGGATTGCTTGTAGCCAGGAGTTCAAGACCAGCTTAGGCAACATAGCGAGACTTAACAACAAAAAATTACCCCAGAGGCTGAGGTGGGAGGATCACTTGAGCCTGAGCCCTGGAATTCAAGCTTGTGGTGAGCTATGATCATGCTACTACCTTTCAGCCTGGGCAACAGAGCAAGACCCTGTCTCCAAAAAAAGGCGGGGGGGGGGGGATATCTGAGTAATATTGTAAAATGTCAAATAACTACAAAAATAACTACAAAAGTAGCTTTTTTTTCTTTTTCTTTCTTTTTTTTTTTTTTTAGAGACAGAGTCTTGCTCTGCTACCAAGGATGGGAGTGCAGTGGCCTGATCATAGCTCACTTGCAGTCTCAAACTCCTGGGTTCAAGTGATTCTCCACCTCAGTCTCCCCAAGAGCTGGGACTACAGGTGTGTGCCATCATGCCAGGCTAGCCCAGCTAATTTTTTCTATTTTTTTTTTTTTTTTGCAAAGACAGGTTCTGGCTATATTGCCCAGGCTGGTCTCAAACTCCAGGCCTCAAGCAATCCTCTCACCTCTGCCTCCCAAAGTGTGGGATTACAGGCATGAACCACCACACCCAGCCTTCTTAAGTAGCTTGAAATGACTCTGAAGGCATCAATGGTAGCAGTATGTAGCTCCTCAATGCGATTACTTCAAAGAACATAACTTCCCTTGGTCACTACTTATCAAAGAGTTTGATCATGGAAAACATGTTTGTGATATAATATTAGGAGAAAATTTCAAAATTCTATATTATATATACTGTGCTCCACAATGTAAAAGTAAGTATATAATCAAGAATTATAAGATAATATTGGGCCGGGTGCGGTGGCTCACGCCTGTAATCCTAGCACTCTGGGAGGCCGAGGCAGGCGGATTGTTTGAGCTCAGGAGTTCGAGACCAGCCTGAGCAAGAGCGAGACCCCGCCTCTACTAAAAATAGAAAGAAATTATATATGGACAGCTAAAAATATATATATAGAAAAAATTAGCCGGGCATGGTGGCGCATGCCTGTAGTCCAGCTACTTGGGAGGCTGAGGCAGTAGGATCGCTTAAGCCCAGGAGTTTGAGGTTGCTGTGAGCTAGGCTGACGCCACGGCACTCACTCTAGCCTGGGCAACAGAGTGACACTCTGTCTCAAAAAAAATTAAAAAATAAAAAAAAAAAAAAAGAATTATAAGATAATATGTACAATAAATAATACTGCTGTTGTGAAAGTATAGGATTCCCATTAAAAAGTGGGCAAAGGACATGAATAGACACTTCTCAAAAGAAGACACACGAATGGCCTAAAAGGTATATTAAAAAATGCCAACATCACTACCAGAGAAATGCAAATCAAAACCATAATGAGATATCATCTTACCCTAGTCAGAGTGGCTATTACTAAAAAGACAAAAAAATAACAGATGCTGGTTAAGGATACAGAGAAAAGGGAACTCTTACACACTGTTGGTGAGAATGTAAATTAGTAGAACCTGTATGGAAAATAGTATGGAAGTTTCAAAGAACCAAAAATAAATAGAACTACCATTCAAACCAGCAATCCCACCACTGGGTATTTACCCAAAGGAAAAGAAATCAATATATTAAAAAGATACCTGCACTAGTATGTTTATTGCAACACTATTCGTAACTGCTCATCAATGGACAAATAAAGAAAATGTGGTATATATACACAATGGAATACTATCCAGCCATAAAAAAGAATAAAATCATCTTTTTGCAGCAACATGGATGGAATTGAAGGTCATTATCTTAAGTGAAACAAGCCAGGCACAGAAAAACAAAATATCTTTTGCATGTTCTCACCTGTAAGTGGATGCTAAAAAATGTGTTCACATAATCATAGAAAGTAGAACAATAGATAATGGAGACTTGGAAGAGTGAGGGGGTAGGGGGGATGAGGAGAAATTGGTTAATGGGTACAATAAAATCCCTGGCTTGACCATTATAAAATCTACACATGTAACAAAATTGCACACGTACCCCGTAAATTTGCACAAATAAAAAGGATGCAAAAATGGTTATTTGTCCACAAAACAATTTTAAAAAAAATTTTAAAAAGCATTCATTACTGAGCTGGGAATGGTGACCCACACCTGCAGTCCCACCTACTCAGGAGGCTGAGGTAGGAGGATCACTTGAGCCCAGGAGTTCAAGACCAGCCTGGACAACATAGTGAGATCTAGTCTCTTAAAAAAACAAAACAAAACAAAAATCAATTAATACTTCATACTTGCTGTGTGTGTGTGTGTGTGTGTGTGAGTGTGTGTGAGAGAGAGAGAGAGAGAGAGATTTATTTGTCTTATTTAGTGAGAAATAAGACATTAAAATTTTTCAATTATCCCTTCTATTTCTAAAGAGCACAGAAAAGGTAAGACTCACATTTTTGAAGATACATTTGCTTTGAACAGAATGTTGAGTTTCCAGATAAGTAAAACCTTTTTGAAATCAGAACATAAGCTTTTTTTTTTCCATGAAAGTGGGGGTATGAGGTGGGGTGTTCAGCTTCCTTTTTGTTGTTGTTGTTGTTACTGTTGTTGAGACAGAGTCTCACTCTGTCTCCCTGGGTAGAGTGCAGTGGCATCATTATAGCTCACTGCAACCTCCAACTCCTGGGCTCATGCAATCCTTCTGCCTCAGCCTCTCAAGTAGCTGGGACTACAGGCACCCACCACAATGCCTGGCTGGTTCAGAGCTTAAGCTCTTAAGGTCAGTCTAATTCATCCAGCAATGAATAAATATCAAATCACTTTTAATCTTAAACACCATGATTTAAAACATGTGGAGAGGCTGGGCACGGTGGCTCATGCCTGTAATCCTAGTACTCTGGGAGGCCAAAGTGGGAAGATCACTTGAGGCATTGAGTTTGAAACCAGCCTGGGCAATAGTGAGACCTTGTCTCTACAATACATAAAAAAATTAGCCAGGCAAGGTGGCACGTACCTGTAGTCTGAGCTACTACAGAGAGTGAGGCAGGAGGATCACTTGAGCCTAGGAGTTAGAGGTTGTATTGAACTATGATGCATTTGCACTCTGGGCTTAGTGACAGGGCAACACCCTATCTCAAAAAAAAAAAAAAAAACCTAAAACATGGAGAGAACCTAAAAAATGTCTTAAGATATATATGAAAAAGGATAAAACAAAGCAATCATGTGTCTCTAATGGTTAATCACTATCCTGTAAAAAGAATCCCAAAAATTACCAATAGAAATTCACAACAATCACGAACAGTCTAACATTATCTTCCCTTCTACAGACTTTCAGATACCATTGTCTACTGAGGGACTCCAACTTAATCAAGCAATACAGCAGCCTGCAATGAGGAAACAAGCTGTGTAGATTAACAGAAACACAAAGCAACTGAGTAAGTCAATTCATCTCACTACACTTTGGTTTTTATGTATACCTAATAAAAATGCTACATTGGGGCCAAGCATGGTGGCTCACGCCTGTGATCCTACCACTTCGGGAGGCCAAGGCAGGAGGATCACTTGAGGGCAGGAATTTGAGATCAGCCTGGACAACGTAGAGAGACCCCATCTCTACAAAAAATAAGAAATTAGCCTGGCTTGTTGGCACATGCCTGTAGTCCCAGCTACTCAGGAGGCTGAGGCAGGAGGACCACTGGAGTCTAAGAGTTTGAGGCTACAGTGAATTATGATAGTGCCACTGCACTACCACCGGGCAACATGCCCGGTGTGGTGGCCCAAGCTTGTAATCCTAGCACTCTAGGAGGCTGAGGCAGGAGGATCACTTGAGCTCAGAAGTTCGAGACCAGCCTGATGAAGAGCAAGACCCCGTCTCTACTAAAAATAGAAAAATTAGCCTGGTGTGGTGGTAGAGGCCAGAGGATTGCTTTAGCCCAGGAGTTTGAGGTTGCAGTAAGCCACTGCACTCTAGGGGTGGGGAGAGGGGAGGAATGAGAGCCAGACTCTCAAAAAAACAAACACGAAAAAAAAAAGGGCAAGAGAGCAACACTCTGCCTCAAAAAAAAAAAACAAAAAAAAATTCACTTCTCTATTTCTCTGATATACTTCAAAGATTTTTCTACATAAACATAATGCAGCGGCTGGGTGCAGTGGCTCACACCTGTAATCCTAGCACTCTGGAAGGCCGAGGTGGGAGGATCATTTGAGCT
>CM052436.1:56232674-56261832 GCA_028533085.1 Varecia variegata
TTTTTTTTTTTTAGACAAGAGTCTTGCTCTGTCACCTAGACTAGAGTGCTGTGGCATCAACCTAGCTCACAGAAACCTCAAAGTCCTGGGTTCAAGCGATTCTCCTGCTTCTGCGTCCGAGTAGCTGGGATTATAGGTGCACACCACCACGCCCTGCTAATTTTTCCTATTATTAGTAGAGACGGGGTCTCACTCTTGCTCAGGCTGGTCTCAAACTCCTGAGCCCAAGCGATCCTCCCACCTCGGCCTCCCCCAGTGCTAGGATTACAGGTGTTAGCCACCATGCCTGGCACAGTTGAAATTTTTAATTATTATATTTTTTATTTCTAGAAGTTCTATTGGTTTCAAATCCGATTGGTTTTTTTTTTAATTTCTTGTTCTTTGCAAATGCTTTCAAGTTAATATTTGATTTCTTTAAACATATGGTAATCATAGTTATTTATTGATTTATTTATTTAATTTTAGGATATTATGAGGGTACAAACGTTTTGGTTACATTTTATGTCTTTGCCTCACCCAAGTGAGGTTTAGAGGCTTGCCCTTTATTTTATAATCCACATCGGATAATTCCAATATTGAAACTTTGTTCATTCTGCCTGTTGCTCCTACTGCTTTTAATACATGGTGCTTGGGTTTTGTATGTGTGCTTAGGTATTTTTTTTTTATTGTGACCTGCTTTTTTTTTTTTTTGCACAATTATGTATAGAAATCTTTGAGGTCTAAGATGTTCCATTTCTCTAGAGGGAATTTACATTTGCTCCTGCCTAGCATTTACAGATGCTACCATACCAGCACCAATTTAACTCAACTTATAACTTGAACCTTTCTGAACCACACAGAAAATACGACTTCAGGCTGCATGTCAACATGTGAGAGCTGCACTGAGGCTGCATCTTCTCAGGGATGGTTCCCACTCCCCACACCTCATCACCAAGGCAACCTTCCTTGCCACCCCATGGTGACAGGGGGTAGAAGGGTTAAGTTTACTTCTGGTTGTCCCTTACCAAAGGGGTCCTAGCGTTGTGGGGAACGTTTCATATTGCACTTCTTCTAAGTACCGAATTCGTATGTTGAAGTTCTAACTCCCCAGTACCTCAGAATGTTACTGTATCCCTTTAAAGAGGTGATTACATTACAATGAGCCTGTCAGGGTGGGCCCTGATCCAATCTGACTGGTGTCCTTGGGAAAAGAGGAAATTAGAACACATAGACGCCAGGGGCGAGCATGCACAGGGGGAAGACCACATGAAGGCGAGAAGGTGGCCATCTGTAGGCCAAGGCAGGGGCCTGACAATGAAACCAACCTCCTAACACCTTGATCTTGGACTTCCAGCCTCCAGAACTGTGGGAAAGTAAATTTCTGTTATTTAAGCCACCCAGTCTACGGTATTTTATTATGGAAACCCTAGCAAACAATTCCCCACCTTTACTGGCCCCAGCCTTTGACTTCTCTATTTCATACCCCAAGGGGCTGTGAAAATTGTAGCTCAAGCTTGCCAAATTTGGCAAATGCCCTCACAGAAAGGAGACTTCAGTGCTTTCTTTTTCTTTCTGAGGGCTTTCCATTTTGCCTTTGATTTTGTCCCAATAATTTCTTACTATCTTGTCAGCTCTGAGGTGGTTTTTAAAAGTTTGTTTGTTTTAAAACTGTATCTAGGATTTTTAGTTATTTTCAGTGTCTGTCCAAATACCTCCCACCATGGACCAGCTTTGCAGAAGCTGCAGCTACATTGTGGTGAGGAGTTAACATACTAAAGACATCAATAGTCCCAATAATGGAAGAATTCTAGAAGGAAGAGGGAAGATGGTAGGGGAGGAAGGGGAGAGAGAGAAAAAAAAAAACAAAGAAAAATCACAACCAGCCTGGGCAACATAGTGGGACCCCTGTCTGTACAAAAAATTTAAAAATTAGCCAGGCATGGTGGTGCACACCTATAGTCCTAGCTACTTAGGAGGCTGAGACCAGAGGATCATTTAAGCCCAGGAGTTTGAGGTTTTAGTGAGCTATGATAACACCACTGCACTCCAGTCTAGATGACAAAGTGAGACCCTGTCTTAAAAAAAAATAAACAAAGAAAGAAAGTATCAAGAAATAAAACAGATGGACACAGAAGCTGACAAAGAGGAAAAAGTGAAGGGGGACCTTGAGGCTTCAAGCCTGGGAGGAGAAAAAAAGGTGGTTTCTATAAAAGGTCAAGAAGAAAAGTGAATTTTCAGAGAATGACCATGAGTACTGTTTAGAATACAATTGGCCCTCTGTAACCATGAGTTCTGCATCCATGGAGCCAACCAACTGCAGATCGAACATACTCTAAAAAGCCTGGGCACAGCAGCTCACACCTGTAATCCTAGCACTTTGGGAGGCCAAGGCATGAGGATCATTTGTCATTATTCCCTAAACCATACAGTATAACAACTATTTACATAGCATTTGCGTTGTATTAGGTATTATAAGTAGTCTAGAGATGATTAAGTACATGGGAGGACGTGTGTAGGTTATATGCAAATACTATGCCATCTTATATCAGGAACTTGAGCATCCTCAGATTTTGATATCTGAGGGAGGTACTGGAACCAGTCCCCCAAGAGCACTGAAGGACCACTGTAATGGTAAGACATGAAAGGGTAAGAAAGGATAACATTTTCAGTCAAATGAGAATTGCTATATAATAAGTACATATCTTAGTACACAAACTCGTGTATTAATAACAAGAAATGTAAGTCTATTTTTCCATAACTCAAGTTAACTTTTAGTATTCCCAGACCAGGGAATCTTTATGTAGTCTAGGGATGGGGTAACCTGGTTACTAGTCACCAATTATTCTCCCAAATCTATCATCGAGAGCATATGTTATGGTTTTTGTTTTACCACCCTGAGGCCTAGGTTTTAAAATTCAAAAGCTAAGAATTGATTCCTTTCTCTCCCCTCCCACCCTCCCTTCCACTTTCTTCTATGTCAATGGCATTGGTTAGGAATGGTTTTGGCTGCAAATAACAGAAAACATGAATACTAGTGGCTTCAGTAACTGAGGGTTGTTTCTCTTACATAACAAGAAGGCAAAAGCACCACGTGTACTCACCATCAAATTGGTATTAACTGATCAACACTTAAGTGTATATATAGTAATGACATTCATCAGGTGTCGGGCAGATGGTAGAGGGGAGGAGGGAATGGGTATATACACACCTAATGGGTGCAGTGCATACTGTCCGGGGGGTGGACACGCTTGAAGCTCTGACTCAGGTGGGGCAAGGGCAATATACATAACCTAAACATTTGTACCCGTATAATATGCTGACATTAAAAAAAAAAGAAGGCAAGAAGTGGACAGGCTAGTACTGGTTCAGGTTGATATGGGACCCAGGTATTTGTCCCAGTAGGAAGGCAAGAAGATGACCGAGCTGATAATTCTTGCCCTTTTGTTCATGCTTGCAAAATAGCTTTTGTAGGTCTAGCCATCAAACCAATGTTTAAGGCAAGAAGAGGGAAAGACAAAACACAACCTTTTCCAGAAACCCCCAGCAGATCTCTGCATTTTTCTCATTGGCCATGAGTGTGTTATAGGGCATAACTGCAAAAGAAATTACCTCTTATCCAAAAGTCCCTCACCTTCATTATGATGGGACCTAGATATTTGTCCTGGATTAGATTTGGCAGAATAGGAACTCCTTACAAAGCAGTTCAGGGATGTGGTATTTTAAATGTATTATTTACAAATTCTTTGACCTGCCCCCCTTTCAAAAATTGGTTCCTAATTCCTCTCCTCTTTTGAGTGGGCCAGATTTAATGACTTGCTTTTAGTGAAAAGAACATGGCAGAAGTGTGAGACTTTCAAGATGAGGTCATAAAAGATAGGGCGGTTTCCACTTTGTTCTTTCGTGCATTACTTGCTCTGCGGAAAACCAGCTGCCATGTCATGAGGACACTCGAGCAGCTCTGTGGAGAGACCCATGTGGCAAGGAACTGAGGCCTCCTGCCAACAGCCAGCACTGACTTTCCAGTCCCAGTCAAGCACTCAGCTCACTGCGGTCCCAGCTGACATCTTGCCTATAACCTGATGAGAGAGCTGTAGCCAGAACCACCCAACTAAGCCACTCCAGAATTCCTGACCCACAGAAACTATGTGGGATAAAAAATGTTTATTGTTATTTGAAGTCATTAAATTTTGGAGTAATTTTTTATACAGCAATAGATAGCTAATAGATTACCTCTGGGTTCCTCAGGTCTTTAGGCAGGCCTGGATCCATGTGGATGAGTACCTGTTTGTTCTCCCCTGTAGAGTTTCCTACTGGAATAATGGTTCCAGTCCCCCCACTCCCCAGGGACATTACTTCCACTGAGCTAGGTGACTCTTCTAATGGTCCTTGTATACCTGGAAGAAAGGACAGAGCCACTGATTCAGCTTAAAAGCAACAGAAGCCTAATGTCCAGCCATGCCATCTGCCATCTTCCTTCGCAGACAGTGTAGGCCAGTTGTGAGGTATTGATTGTCTACCAGAGAGGTAACATTGTTACCAAACAATCTAGGCTTTTCAGTGACTCTCTGGATCTCTTCTGGCTCCTGAGACACCGTTCTCCCCAAAGCCTTGACTTGGCGTGTACAGTAATAGCTGTGGGTTCTTTGTGGATTTAGGAATTGTTCATTTTTACCACAAACAAAGCAATGGTGTAAGAGAGAGGTGTTTGTCCTTTCCCAAACTCTTAGCAGCAATTTTAAGGTCCTAAATAATTCCTCTTCTGGGCTCTGGGGGCTGGAAAGTGCTGAAGAAACTAGCCTCATCCCCTAAAACCCAGTTTCTCCCCACATATCCAAGCCACCACTTTTACAGAAGATTAAGAAGTGTGGGCCGGGCATGGTGGCTCATGCCTGTAATCCTAGCACTCTGGGAGGCCAAGGTGGGAGGATCATTTGAGCTCAGGAGTTCCAGACCAGCCTGAGCAAGAGCAAGACCCCGTCTCTACTAAAAATAGAAAGAAAGTATATGCACAGCTAAAAATATATATATAGAAAAAATTAGCCAGGCATGGTGGCACATGCCTGTAGTCTCAGCTATACTCGGGAGGCTGAGGCAGGAGGATTGCGTGAGCCCAGGAGTTTGAGGTTGCCTTGAGCTAGGCTGACGCCACGGCACTCTAGGCCGGGCAACAGAGCGAGACTTTGTCTCAAAAAAAAAAAAAAAAAAAAGAAGTGTTCCAGGCCAGGCAAGGTGGCTCACTCCTGTAATCCTAGCACTCTGGGAGGCCAAGGAGGGAGGATCACTTGAGGGCAGGAGCTCGAGACCAACCTGAGCAAGAGTGAGACATCGTCTCAACTAAAAATAGAAAAAATTAGCCGGGTGTGGTGGTGTGCACCTGTAGTCCCAGCTACTTGGGAGGCTGAGGCAGGAGGATAACTTGAACTTGAGCCCAGGAGTTTGAGGTTGCTGTGAGCTAGGCTGATGCCATGGCACTCTAGCCCTGGTGACAAAGCAAGACTTTGGAAAAAAAAAAAAAAGTGTGCCGGTTTGAAGGGGCTTTGAGGGCCGCTCTCCTTTGGCAGCTAGGGTAGACTCAATGAAATCACTTTTTTCTCTAAAAGGAGGGTCAGTCTTTTCAAAATTCACTCTGCGACAGGGGCATTATGACTGTATTCATTTCCCAGTGTTCCTGTATTCATTGCCATAATTTGTTATGGAAAAATGAGTGGCTTTAAAAAACAGAAATCTATTCCCTTACAGTTCTGCAAGCTAGAAGTCAAAAACCAAGGTGTTGGCAGGATCATGCTCTCTTGAAGGCTGCAGGGGAGAATTTGTTCCATGCCTTTCTCTTAACTTCTGGCATCACCAGCAATACTTGGCATTCCTTGGCTTGTGGCTATATAACTCCAATCTCTGCCTCTGTCCTCACATGGCCTTCTCCTGTGTGTCTCTGGGTCTTCACATGGTCCTCTTATGAGGACGCCAATCATACTGGATTAGGGGCCCACCATACTCTGTTATGACCTCAACTTAACTAATTGTATCTGCAGTTACCCTATTTCCAAATAAGGTCACATTCTGAGGTGCTGGGAGTTAGGACTTCACAATTCAACCCATAACAATGACTTTATGCATGTCTGACCTAGGCTATTTAATCATGAATGCAAACTCTACTGGGGTGCCTTCACCCTGTGTCTGTCTAGGGAATTTAGTCATTCTGTGGGATTCTTTCAGGCTTGATCTTGTTACTCTCCACTGGTGTTTCTGAAATCAGCAGACTTCTGAGAGGTCACCTTAGCTCTACACACCAAATTTCCAGCCAGGTCATGTCCTGTGTCTCAGGATGACCCAGCTCTCATCCCAGGGTTTGTCTTCAGTCCTCACACAGATATGGGATACCCCAGAATTCTAACACATCCTGGATGAGCTCCACAAATAGCTGATACTAATCTTGAGCCAGAAGTTGTACAACAGCTTTATTCTTCTATAATTCAACTTTATTTTTATTGTTAGCCCCCTTCATCCAGGGTAGCAAAATTTAGTTTCAGTTAAATTATTTTCCTCATGCTTTACCTGAATTATGCCTAAATTCCAGGAGTCTTACATTGGCATACAATCCCTCTCCCCTCCTGGGTCCCCCACCCCCGCCAGGATGCATGTGATCTTTGTCACCTACCCACTACCACTATCTTTGAAATATCATCACAGTCTATCTGCTGCTTAGTCCTCCGCAGGCATCATGGGGTCCAGAAGTCCTTCGGGTCCAGAAGTCCTCAAGGCTACCTGCATGGGTCACCCTTGAGCATATAGGAAATGCTGGGGCAAGGAAAGATCTAATGTTGTCTCAGTCCGTCTCTGTTTCCATGTTGTTTTGAAACATGCAGGGGTCTGGGGTACAGGGTCTCTTTCTCTAGGGACACACACTGCATCTGAACTTGTAATGCTTCTCCTCTTCCTTCTCCTTCTCTCTCAGCCCAGGAAGTCTTTATTTGGTCTGAGGTCAGGGAATCCTGTCTTACTCAACAATAGGTATTCTTACAAATCTATTTTTATTCTTTTGAGTTTTTTCTGTTCATCTCTGAAGGCTAGATTTTTGAGACTCAAAAGCCTAGAACTAACTTCTTTTTCTCCTGAGTGAATCCTTTTCTGCAGGAATAAATGTTGAATAGCCCAGCTGACTAATTGGGGAAAGGACCAAATAATGCAAAGACAGACTGATTAATATTTCAAAAACTTATCATGCATATACTATGTCACTTAATCTTTTCAACAGCTTTATGAGAAATATTCTCTATTTTAAGATTTAAGAAATATTCAGGTTAGACCTACACGGCTAGAAGCAGAATTTGAATCCATGTCTATCTGATTCTAGAATCCTGTTCTTACTATCTCACCAAACACTATCTGTAGGCATTTATAAGCATAACCTGAATGTTTCAGGCCTTATCAGCCTATGGGTGCAAATCAGGTCACATTAGCACTTACTCAAAATTTTGCTGGCAGGTCACTCCTCATTTGCTCACACAGGACCTCAGCTTCCTTCAGAATGTCTCCCAAGCAGGTTCCCATAGATATTAAAGAAGTTTACTTTACTAAGTATTGCTGCTCTCTTGTCTCTGTTCCATGGCAAGGAGAACTGATGCAAACGTGATGCTGGTGCTGTTTGTTGTGCCATGAGTAATGAAGTCCTTTTTCTCTGACCCAGGAATTTTATGTTTTCTGCCAACATCCTTTAAATAGCAATAGGCTAAATTATTAGCTTGTAACAAGGGCAAAATCAAATCCCAGACCTGACACATCGCACAGGTTTGAGGTCAGGTGCTATGACAACCACAAGAGACTGTCCAGGGCCCAGGCAGAACTGCTTGCTATAGCAGTGGCTAGCATAAGAGGCAGGTAAACCAAGGGAATCCAAAGAGGTGTTCCTACTATGTTTCTCTCTCCCCAAATCTTTTTTTTTAATTAATTAATTAATTAATTTTTTTTTTTTTTTTTTGAGACAGAGTCTCGCTTTGTTGCCCAGGCTAGAGTGAGTGCCGTGGCGTCAGCCTAGCTCACAGCAACCTCAAACTCCTGGGCTTAAGCGATCCTACTGCCTCAGCCTCCCGAGTAGCTGGGACTACAGGCATGCGCCACCGTGCCCGGCTAATTTTTTCTATATATATTTTTAGTTGGCCAGATAATTTGTTTCTATTTTTTAGTAGAGACGGGGTCTCGCTCTTGCTCAGGCTGGTCTCGAACTCCTGACCTTGAGCGATCCACCCACCTCGGCCTCCCAGAGTGCTAGGATTACAGGCGTGAGCCACCGTGCCTGGCCAATATGTTAGTCTAGAACTCCTGGCCTCAAGCAATCCTCCTGTCTTGGCCTCCCAAAGTGTGGGGATTATAGGTGTAAACTACCACACCCAGCCTTATCAGCTTTTTAAATAGCATTTGGCACGGTGCTCCCACATCCTGCTGATTTTCCTCCTGGCTCTCTGCCCTCCCTCCCTCCTCTGCAGCTGTGCTTCTCCACCAGCCTTTCAATGTCCACAGGCTTGCCCAGGACCGTGTCTCTTTTCCTTCTGTGGGACAGGAAGACCTAACATATCCTCAGCTTTAACCAGCAGAAATAAATATTATTTATATTTATAAATTTCAAGTGTTATATAAGTACATTTAATCCTTATATTTATTTTACATAATTTATATTTAACAAGGCTGCATATTCTCCTTGAAAGAACATGGGCCTTAGACTCTGATCTGGATACAAACCTTGGCTTTTTTCACTTACTATCAGAATCACCTTAGGAAGGAAGAGTCTACTGCCCTGCTCTCAACTTCTTCCTCTATAAAATTGGGGACACCATTCCCTTATTAGGTGTACAGAACTGCACACAATTCCTTTTCTCCTAAACCATGGGGGAAAAAAGTTGGATCACACCTCACTCCCTATGCCAGGTTAAACATCAAATGAATTAAATATTGAAATGTAAAAAATAAAAACCACACACGTATTGGTGGAAATGGATGAAAACCTTTATATCTGTGTAGTGAGAAAATCCTTATAACAAAACCCTCCAAATCCATTTTTTAAAAGATTAAAAAAATAAACTATATAGGCTGGGCGAGGTGGCTCACGCCTGTAATCCTAGCACTCTGGGAGGCCGAGGCGGGTGGATCGTTCGAGACCAGCCTGAGCAAGAGCAAGATCCTGTCTCTACTAAAAATAGAAAGAAATTATCTGGCCAACTAAAATATATATAGAAAAAATTAGCCGGGCATGGTGGCGCATGCCTGTAGTCCCAGCTACCCGGGAGGCTGAGGCAGAAGGATTGCTTAAGCCCAGGAGTTTGAGGTTGAGACTGCTGTGAGCTAGGCTGATGCCATGGCACTCACTCTAGCCCGGGCAACAAAGCAAAACTCTGTCTCAAATAAATAAATAAATAAATAAACTATATAAAGACAAAAATCTTTAGCATGTCAAACAAAAAGCCTCATAATCAAAGTCAAATGACAAAATGACAAATCAATGTCAAAATATGAGACCACCACTGAATAACTAAGCCCCCCAAATCCGAGTTTATTGTTTAAGTATGCTGGTGGCCAGACATAATCACATTGCACAAAGCGTATCGCTAACCCTAGTTTTAGGAAGTACGATGCTATGATGGTATTGGTTGTGTTTGGCTATAGAGGCAGGAATGGGTTGGTATCGACCTTAGAAATGTGTTTACTGATGTAAGACCACGGATGATGAGCTAAATTTCAAAGCATGAGGCTGTTACTGATTGGCTGGTTTTCAGAGGTGTGTTCAGTGAACTAAGTTGCCAGTGATTGATCAGACAGGTTTATAACTTGCTCTGGTAGTTACTTCTTACCATGGCTATAGAGCAGTCAGTCTTTTCCTAGAAGTATGGGGACTTTCTCAGGAAGAAAATTTTTTTTAACTCATTATACAGAAAGAATCAATCTTCCTAATATATAAAGAGTCCCTAGAAATTGAGAAGAAAAAGACCTACAAACCAATAGAAAAATAAGAAAAGAACTCAAACAGAAAAATAAATACAAATGGTACAGACCATTAAGAGGAAAAGAACAACCTCAACCTCATTCACAGCAAATGTTTTCTCTAGCACAGGGGTGGGGAACCTGCAGCCTTAAGGCCACATGTGGCCTTCTAGGTCCTTAAGTGCGACCTTCTGACTGAATCCAAATTTTATAGAACAAATCCTTTTATTTTTATTAATACATCTTTGTCTTTTATATTTTTATTTTTAAAATGAACAAATTTAAAATGCCAAAGAGCTTTTCTGTAGCTACTTCAATCTGTGGGAAAAAAATAAATAAAATGCCAAAGAATAAAATAAGTTTCAATGAGATAATCCTTCCAGATTAACCGGCACAATTAGAAATGAGTAAACCATAGGGGCTAAATTGATGGCTGCTACGCTCATGATTTAGTTCTAACTTCGCCCACCTGACTGGTGCCACAACCACACGAGGCTGGGGAGTACACGAGTCTGTTATCAGCTTTTGATAACCATGTACTGTGTTTCTGTTTAAAGTGGAATTTGTGAATAGTTGCACAGCTCAATGGTATTTTTTTTTTTTTTTGAGATGGAGTCTTGTTTTGTTGCCCCAGCTCATCATTCACTGCAATCTCAAACTTCCAGGCTCCAGTGATCCTTCTGCCTAGGCCTCCTGAGTAGCTGGGACTATAGGTGCGCCACTGTGCCTGGCTAGTGCCTGGCTAGTGCCTGGCTAATTTTTCTATTTTTAGTAGAAATGGGGTCTTGCTCTTCCTCAGGCTGGTCTCAAAAGAACTCCTGACCCCAAGTGATTCTCCTTCCTCTGCCTTCCAAAGTGCCAAGATTACAGGTGTGAGCCACTGCGCCCGGCCACAACAGTATTTTTTAATTCTGTCTGCTTAACAGCCCATCATGTCAAAGAAGACCAAAAGAACACTGAAGGAAGAAACCAGATTTTTAATGAGGATTGGGAATTGCAATATTATCTTGTTTCTACTAAAGATAAGATGATTTGCTTGCTTTGTGATACTGCAATATCAACATTAAAGAAATTCAGTGCTCATCAGCATTATAACACTGATAAGGACCACAAATATTTTAAATTAGAGGGAGAGGCATGGAAGGTTGTATTGCAGAAATTATAATAACAGATGAAAAGCAAAAGCAAAGATAATTCTTTCAAGCATCAATAAGACCTGGAAATAATGCCACTGAAGCAACTTATAAAGTACCTTATGTACTCAGGAAAAAAGGGAAGCCATTCAGTGATGTAGAAATTGTGAAAGAACACATTGTCGAAACTGTAGGATGCTTAGACCCGGATAACATTTCAAAGTACAAATAACTGCCTCTTTCAAAGGGAACCATAACTGATTGGCAGCATGAATTAGCCTTCAACTTAACAGAACAACTTCATGCAATACTTCAAAAGGAAAATATATATTATTCAATCGCTTTGGATCAATCAACTGATACTACTGACTTGGCGCAGGTTTTATACTTCATTCAGGTCAAAACAGAAAATGTTCTTTGCTACAAAGTTACTCATTTTGGATACTCTTGCAAACATAACAAAAGGAATAGATATCTTCAACTTTCAAGATAAATGTCGTGAAGGTGGACTGAATTGGGTAAATTTAGTGAGCATATGTATAGATGGTGCACCTTCCATGACAGGAAAACATGAAAGGTTTATTGCACCAATAAAAAAAGTGTTAACAGGCCGGGTGCGGTGGCTCACGCCTGTAATCCTAGCACTTGGGAGGCTGAGGCGGGTGGATCGTTTGAGCTCAGGAGTTCGAGACCTGCCTGAGCAAGAGTGAGCCCCCGTCTCTGCTAAAAAAACAGAAAGAAATTAGCTGGACAACTAAAAATATATAGAAAAAATTAGCCGGGCATGGTGGTGCATGCCTGTAGTCCCAGCTACTCGGGAGGCTGAGGCAGTAGGATTGCTTGAGCCCAGGAGTTTGAGGTTGCTGTGAACTAGGCTGACACCACGGCACTCTAGCCCAGGCAATAGAGTGAGACTCTGTCTCAAAAAAAAAAAAAGTATTAACAGATCCAGATGCTCTCATTTCTTTTCACTTTATCTTGCATCAGCAAAATCTCTGTGCTAAAGCTACAATTTTAAGTGACACTTTGCAACGAGGTATAAGCATTCTTAACTATATTGGTGCAAATGCAACACAGCATCATCAGGTTGGTAACGTGCTAAAGTTGAATTATAAGGTATTCAGTGTGGATTTGTCATATCATTCTAAAGTGTGTTGGCTATCGCAGGGACACGTCTTAGCAAGAATTTTATCTCTGTGAGAACAGATAGTTACATTTTATGAAGAACAGAATCAGCAATGTGAATTATTGAAAGAAGATTTCTATAGGAATGCAGCATTTCTGTGTGATATCATGTCAAATTAAAATGACATGACTATTTCTTTGCAAGGTAAAACTAAGTCTATATGTATGATATGTGACAAAAAAATCCAAGCATTTCAAAAAAACCTATCTTTTTTCAAAATACTTCTCCTTCAAAAGGAAATTTCGGATGAAAATTTTCCCCAGTAAGCAAAGGTCATTGATGAGCAGGATGATATATGCAAATCATTTGAAGAATACACAGCTATTATAGACCTATTAACTGGAGAATACAGTGAAAGTTTCACTGACTTTGAGAATCATGGCATCATGCTGAAATTAACATGTCAGGCTCACCTAGTTGCTATCACCAAGGCACCTAAAGAACTACAGATAGAATTGACTGAGCTCTCAGTAGTCGACATTTTAAAGTCATTGTTTGATGCTAAGAAAGATCCAGTTGAAATATGGAAAAATGCAGTAGAATACACACACCTTCTGCAACATGCCTGAAAAATGCTTTCTTGCTTTTCAACCACTTATTGCTGTGAATCTACATTCTCCTATCTAACCCAAATCAAGATGCCCTTAAGGTCACAAATGACTGATAGCCATCTAGAGGATCAACTGAAACTGTGTAGACCTCCAAGCTGCAACCAAATATTCAAATACCTTACAAAAAAAAAAAAAGCAGATGCAACAAAGTCATTAAAAGTTTAATTAACTTTAAAATTAACAAATAGTTTTCATTTTTTGAAATTATTAAGTACCTAGTAGTTAGATTTTTACAAAATAATATACATTTTTAAGTATTTCTAATTGCAGTTTCTTGGATGTGCCCTTTTTTTGATTACACCTAAATTAATGCAGCCTTCCAACATGAAAAGTTTCCCCACCCCTACTCTAGTAACTGCTCTCAAGACCCTACAGAAAAACACATAAAATTAAGAACAACATCAAAGGAACTTTTTGACACTTAAAGACATTTAATGTAAAAGCCACCAAATTTAAAATAAATGTTTTAGAAAAATACATGATACATAAATGATTTTTTTAAGCCAAAGAAGAAGAGTAAGTTTAGTTCAGAATCTTTTGGTTGCCTTAGAAATTAGGGCTTTTGTTATTATGCAACATTAAAATTGCCACTTCCATCCCCTAAAGACCTAAGTCTTAGATAATTAGCCCTCATCTATTTTTTAGCCTGTGACCTGTTCTTATCAGTCACAAAGGAAAATTTGTTTCAGAGTTTAAGACCATGTTTTAAAAAGTATTACTGGTGGCTTGGCACGGTGGCTCACGCCTATACTCCTAGCACTTTGGGAGGCGGAGGCAGGAGGATTGCTTGAGGTCAGGAAGTTCAATATCAGCCTGGGCAATACCAAGACCTTGTCTCTACAAAAAATTTAAAAATTTTAAAAAACTAGCCAAGCATGGTGAAATGTGCCTGTAGTTCCAGCTACTCCGGAGGCTAAAGCAGGATAGCTTGAGCCCAGGAAGTTGGAGGCTGCAGTGAGCTACGATGATGCCACTGCACTCCAGGCTGGGCAATACAGTCACTATGACATCTTACCTCAGAAAACAAAGTACTATTGGTTTAAAAAGTTAAATTCTTCTAAAGTTAAGCCAAATTTATGTAACTTTCAGCTTTATGCAAAGAAAGTATTTATTTATTTATTTATTTATTTATTTATTTATTTATTTTTGAGGCAGAGTCTTGCTCTGTTGCCCGGGCTAGAGTGCCGTGGTGTCACCCTAACTCCCAGCAACCTCAAACTCCTGGGCTCATGCAATCCTCCTGCCTCAGCCTCCCGAGTAGCTGGGACTACAGGCATGTGCCACCATGCCTGGCTAATTTTTTCTGTATATGTTAAGCTGTCCAGCTAATCTCTTTCTATTTTTAGTAGAGATGGCATCTCGCTCTTGCTCAGGCTGGTCTCGAACTCCTGAGCTCAAACCATCCGCCCACCTCAGCCTCCCAGAGTTCTAGGATTACAGGTGTGAGCCACCGCGTCCGGCCAGGAAAGTATTTAAATATAAGTTTTCTAAGCATTTTCCAATAGAAGGAATCAAGTAATCTTTTTCTTTTTGTTTATAAGGTGCTTTCCCAGACAATCATTCTTGAGATCCTCAGATTTTAAACACCATTTAAGTTCAATAAACTTTTAATAGCATTACATGAATTAGGGCACTTCAAGCTCTTTAGGGGTAGAAAGAAAGATTCTCTCACATGTTAAAACCAAATTGATTTAGTATCGTATCAGTGCCTCTTGGTAGAATTGTTACACAAGTCCTCTATGCTGATTTTTTGTAATCTAGGTTTACTCTGGAGAATTACTTCATTATGATCTATTTTAAATTACTCAAGTGCCCTCCTTTTAATAGACAAATCAAGTCTTATCCTGGTGTTCTAACTCTATCATTTCTGGGATGTACCCTCCTAGAAGCCCTGAGAATTCAGTGGTGATGTCTGATGGCTTAATTTTATATGGAGGAAATTTCAGAGAGGGATTCTTGGTGTCCCTGCGGGTAAGGAATTGTAGGGATTTGTAGGGCTTGCAGGGACGTAGGAATGGGACAATGGTAGCTCTAGGTGACCACCTGTCTGCATATGGGGGTGACACATACAACTTTATTCTCTGAATCATCAGCTGTGGTCATAAGACAAAAGAAACTAAACCATTGCGAGGGCTTTCTACCGGTGCTTGAAGATTCTCCAGCTTTCTTCCACAGATGCTTAATGAGGCTTTACCTCTCCTGGGAATTTGTGGATCAGCATCATTTCCCCAACATATTACTTCATACTATCAAGATAGGAGCTTTATAGGTTTTCACCTTAGACATTTCAAGACATCTTAGTCCCAGAATCTATTAAAGGAAAACATCTCTGCTGTGCTTTCTTTCCCCCTCTTGTCTCTCAGCTTCAAACCTGCCACTCTAAACTCTGCTATGATATAAAAAAATATTTTCCCAGACTCCTTTGCCAGCTGGCTTCCCATTAAGTTCTATTGATAAGAAGTATTAGGGGTTGGGCAGGGTGGCTCACACCTGTAATCCTAGCACTTTGGGAGGCCAAGGTGGGAGGATCACCTGAGGCCAGGAGTTCGAGACTACTGAGCAAGAGCAACACCCCAACGCTACAAAAAAATAGAAAACAATTAGCCCAGCATTGTGGTGCACACACCTGTAGTCCCAGCTACTTGGGAGGCTGAGGCAGGAAGATTGCTTGAGCCCAGGAGTTTGAGGTTGCTGTGAGCTATGATAACATCAGTGCACTCTATCCCTGGTGACAGAGCAAGACTCTGTCTCAAAAAAAAAAAAAATACTGGGAAGGAAAGGAAAAGGGGGTTTCTTTCTTTTTGTGTACGTGTTGCCCCAGCAGGGGCAGTTGACTCCGATCTCCAAATTCTCTCAGCTCTTCCAGAGGTAGACTCATTGGGCCATTTCAGAGGTAGCAGCAGCAGCTGGGAGGCATTTCCTTCTGAGGTCTGCACACTTAGTCTGCAGGGTCCACCTTCCCCTACACCCTGGGCTCCTACATTCTAGTAACCAAATCCTTCCCTTCTGTTTCTCAGCTTTGAAGGTGGTAGCCACTTCCTGTAGTTGTCATCTTTGGGTTATTGCTTCATCACCTGTAGAACCAATTCCCTACGCTGACTACCCTCTGTTGTGGCTCTGCAGCTGGCTGAGACTGGACAGCCTGGTGGAGAATAACGAGCGGTTGTTTGACCACAAGCAGGGCACCTATGGCAGCTACTTCCAAGACCGGAAGAATGGCTACCGCAAAAACGAGGGCTGCATGCGCCATGGTGGCTACTCCCAATGGCAGTCTCAGCCTACCTAGCTCTCCTCTTCTGTCCCTATGGCCTAGACCATTCAGCCTTCAAGTCCTAAACTACAGCCCAGTCATAAAGGTCTATTTCATGTTGAAAAAAAAAATACCCTCTGTTGAAATACTTATTGTGGTTTTTGTTTTCTTATCTGGACCCTGATCAATATGCGCCATATAACCAACATTTGTTTAGTATATAACTCAGTAGAGGACAGAGCTCTCCTAATCCTGGGACTCAGGAAAGTCCATGGTTAGTCAGTCTAATCTAAAGTAAAAAAGAGACAACCAAACTTTTATGGGTCTTGGGAGATGAAGAGGAATGATACAAATGGTAGACAGACACAGTGTACGGTCCCCAACTGAGACAGCGTCTTCTGAACCGAAGCGTCAGGGTTAGAGCCTAATTGTAGCATCTGGCACCACAATAAAAGCAAAATCAAGTTGAAGAGAAATGTAAAGCAGAGAAGGACTTGGATATCCCTGCTGAACTCAGGGTTCATGTTGCTCCAAGTCCTGGCAAGATAAGGCAAAATATTCTGGAAAAAACCAGACTCAAAATTTCAAGTTGTGATTGTTTATTATGACTGATCTTTACACAGGAAAAAGAAATGGGTAAACATACACGGTACTGGCTCAACTCCCCAGTCTTTTTAATATTAATACCTCAAAGTTTTTAGTGTCTGTTTTCCAAACCTTTATCCATACCACATATGTAGAACTAGCATAAGAACGTGAGTCACAAGATATTTCTGAAAATTGGTTTTCTCTTCTGGAGCCACAGTCTCTTGTGACCCAGGAGCTGTGGATATATCTGGCAGGGAAGTGGTAAGTGGAGTCTTCATCAGTAGACAGAAGATAATTGCAATTTATTGGATACTGTATCTGGGGACTTATGGGAGTATAAAGTCACTAGATGACTCCAAAAAGTGGGACTGATGGAATAGTAGGGGTGGAAAATAGCCAGGAGGAACTGTCACTTAATTAGGATCATTTTTGTAAGAGCCTGTGCCAGATGCTCTACACATATTAGCTGCCTTAATTCTGCATAGCCTCTTGGATGGTTACATTATGATTTCCATTTTACAAATTAAGAAAGTGAGGTATGAAAGTTAACTAGCTCCCCCAAGGTCACACAGGCAGAGACCAAGTTAAGATTGGAATTATTTTCTTTATTCTCTCCCGAGCTACATCCCCTTGTTGTGGTAATCTAAAAGTCATGCAAAGGCTACTTATCAGTCAGGTGCAATACCTCAAACTGCTACCTGTAATCCTAGCAGTTTGGGAAGCCGAGGAGGGATGATAGTTTGAGACCAACCAGAGCAACATGTCAAGACCCTGTCTCTACAAAAAAAAAAAAAAAAAATAGAAAGAATTAGCTGGAGGTGGTGGCATGTCTGTAGTACCAGCTACTTGGGAGGTTGAGGCAGGAAGATCACTTGAGCCCAAGAGTTTGAGGTTGCTGTGGGCTATGACACCGCTGCACTCTAACCCAGGAAACAGAATGAGACTCTGTCTCCAAAATAAAAAGTTACTATTCTTATAGTTCAATTCCTTATAGACCAAATGCTTGTAGACTAACTAGTTTAAAAGCCATTTACAACCAATCTTAGTTCACAGGTCCTATAAATAGAGACAAGTGGGTCAGATTTGGCCCTTGGGATATAGTCTACAGACTCCTGTTTCAAGGCTTTCAGTTGAGTCTCTGGCATGTTCAACAGGGTTCCTTTTCCTGGTAGGTCCTGAATTCTATTTTTTTTTTTTGAGACAGAGTCTAACTCTGTTGCCCTGAGTACTGTGGCATCAGCCTAGCTCATAGCAACCTTAAACTCCTGGGCTCAAGCGATCCTCCAGCCTCAGCCTCCCCAATAGCTGGGACTATAGGCACACACCTCAATGCCCGGGTAATTTTTCTATTTTTAGTAGAGATGGGGTCTCACTCTTGCTCAGGCTGGTCTCAAACTCCTGAGTTCAAGCAATCCTCCCACCTCGGCATCCCAGAGTGCTAGGATTACAGTCGTGAGCCACCACACCAGGTCTTGAATTCTCATCTTTTGTCTCATCAGCATTACGAATCTGACTAAAACTCCTCTTTCCTTTTCAGCCTAGTTTTTAGCCTCTGCTCTGAGCGGTTTCAAAACTCTGCAATTATCTTGATGGGAAAACTAGTTACGTGGTTTATAACCCTCAAATTTCTAGCATCGTCTCTCTAGCCTCAGGAGACGGCCAAGAGCTTTGCCAGTTTCTCTGTTCATCAGCAGCCTTGATTATTGTCTTACACTGAAGAGTAGGCTCACGCTAGCAGGCAAAAAGGTTGCAAACTTGAGTTCACCTCTCTTAAGTCTCCTCTCTCTAGAAAAGTAGCCCCTTTAGTTCTCATTGCTTCAGTAGGTCACTAATGCTTTTAAGTAGGCAATTTTGTATTATCTGGCTTTTCTCATTCTTCAAAGGAATGTGGTGTGCTGCAGTCCTGCCTGGAAAGAGTAAGGTTTACTTTACAAATAATTTCAAAATAGCATATTAAAGCTAAATAAGTCAAAAATTCAGTTATTTGCTTTTCATGCTGAAAAAGCTTTCCTGATTATAATTCTTATTTATTTATTTTTATTTTGGAGACAAGAGTCGTGCTCTGTTGCCTGGGCTAGAGTGCCGTGGCGTCAAGCCTAGCTCACAGCAATCTCAAACTCCTGGGCTCAGGCAATCCTGCTGCCTCAGCCTCCCGAGTAGCTGGGACTACAGGCATGCGCCACCATGCCCGACTAATTTTTTCTATATATTTTTAGTTGTCCATATAATTTCTTTCTATTTTTAGTAGAGACGGGAGTCTCGCTCTTGCTCAGGCTGGTCTTGAACTCCTGACCTCGAGCTATCCTCCTGCCTTGGCTTCCGAGAGTGCTGGGATTACAGGCATGAGCCACCATGGCTGGCCCTGATTATAATTCTTAAAACTTAAAAGGCAAAAAGGGGCCAACAAGCTGGGCGCAGTGACTAGTGCCTGGCTCAACATCTTCTATTTTTTATTTATCTCTGTATCTTCTAGTTTTCACATCAGTAATTATATTACTGCTTTATAGTATTCCCCGTTGTATCATCATTTCTTTAGTGTTTATTATGGACACTAAGGTTGTTTCTAAGCTTGTTATTACAAACAATGCCATAACAAAAATTTTTTTACATGCTATTCTGTATACATAGGAAGACAGCTTTATGAAATTCCTAAAGATAGAAATGCCAAATTTACCTCCACAGGGATTTTCAATTTTCTATTCATACCAGGCAGCATATGCCTATTTCCCCACACTCTTGCCAAGATGAAAAAGCACACTACACACACACACACAAACAAGGAAACACAACAGAAAAGTGCTTTATTAATCTGAAGGGTGAAAAAACATATTAGTGTAAGTGACATTACATACGTTTTCACATAGTTAAGAGCCAAGTTTCCTTTGTTGAAAATGATGTTTCTTGGGAAAATAAAGTTTTCTAATTTTCTTATGGAGTTGTTGGTTGCTTTTTTTTTAAATGAATTGGCGTACACTTTACATAAAGGAAATTAGCTCTTTGTGATGAATTGCAACTATTTCTTCTGCAGTCTGCCATGTCCTCCAACTTTCCTTGATGGTAGTTTGTGTTATGCAGAACTTTTAAATTTTATGTAGATGATTTTTATTTTTAAATTACAGTAAAATACACATAAGTCAATTTTTATTTCTAGTAATCATTTTAATTTTTGGATTCTCAACCTTTGCACAGCTTCAGCAATCCCTGAGAAATGAAGCATTCTCATATCCTTTCCACAAAGAAAGGCAGAAGTAGCAATACATTCGTATATTCTAATGACTGACACAAAACATTTATTAGTTTCTGACAAAAAGCCATACATGGTAGGAGTAGCAGAAAAACTATAGAAACAAACTGATCTTAAAACCAACTTTAGTCAGGAAGACTTCTTCACAGACAAGTGGTTAAATATATAAATCTTAAATATATCACACCACAGGCTATTTTCCGCCCCTTTATGGTCATGGACTATAACAGAAAGATTTAAGTAGGTAGCTTTTAATTTGAGGATTTCCAACATTGTCTACCCCACAACATAAAGTGAAATTGTGCTTAGAAAAATACTGGTTTGATGAGAAGATAGATTTTAGTCCATTTTAGAAATATTTGGTTAGTTTCTAACTACACTTCATTTCGTTACAATCATTACTCAGAGGGCAATCACTTTTTTTGAATTCTACCCATAATTACCCTATCAATATTGACATAAATGTAATCAAGTATGCAAAGACTTAAAGAATTTCAATTACAAAATTTGGAGGAAAGAAGCTTAATGACATAAATATATTGATAAATTTAAGCTAGAATTAGTTCTAGGACATTTTATTGTATTTTTACATTAAAATGATGGAGGACTAGGCACCAGCTGAAATACTATTAAAACTGTTTGTTTGCTAATAGTTGTTCATATTCATGAAACAAAAGATCAGTAGTCTTGAAGTTAAATTTCACAAAATGAAATCATTGTCTTCTGATTTAACTGTCAAGGGTAAGACACGGCAAAACCCAAGTATCATACTTTCTATTTCTGTCCATAAACACAAGTAAAAGGCAATATCCATACAAATGATAAGAAAATAAACACATGGTTATGTTTCATGTTCTACAACATAAGATATTATGACATAGCTCTCCTATAGTAAATTCCCATTTTTTTCTGGAATAGCAGATTAATAGATACGTGAATTTCCAAAAACTCGGGTAATTTAGTAACTAATTTTGATTTTGACACCAGATACCATGGTGTGAAAAGCTATAAAACCCAAATGTTTTGTGTCATTTAGCAAAGAAAGGACAAGGGAGAATGCTTTGCCCACTACTTCATTCTAGACCCAGTTTTTGCTTACTCATTCAGTTCCAGTGCTCCCAAACTGTCAGTCCACCCCAACTAGCCTCAACCCAACTCTTACCTCATTTTGCATAGAGTCTAGTTTCTTTTCTGTTAACAAATTCCAAATTTTCCAGAAAACTGATTTTCTGACTTAACATTGATCTTAATCCATTTTAAATCAATGGAAATGCTATGATGCTTAAATTTTAATTAAGCTAGAGATGGAAATTAGATCACTTTAGTGCTATGTATACATTTCACATGCTCTGTGGATATATGTGAAAAAAGCAAGAAAACTAACACTTTAAACTCTGCACGGATTCCTTAATTACTTGGAATCTTGCTTTGATTACTAGTCATGAAAAAAAGGCTAACAAAGGCCATAAAACATGCATTTTTTGGAAAGAAAATGGCACTTGAAAATTTCTTGGAGTTGGCCAAGGCATTTTCACATCCATAAGGATTGTAAAACTTAGTGCATCACACTTACAAATAACGGAAAGATAGGGAGACCCTAGCTTATTACTGAGTTTTGCAGAAACACATTCATATATTCTTCCCTTGCAATCACACAGTCCTTTAATTAAAGACAATGAGTGTGCCTACAGAGCAGAATTTATGACAAATTTATAAACATTCTATAGAGAAAAGAGAGCTTCACAATCCAGCTTTACTAGATTACAAAACACTCCCTTTACTCATGCATTATTTTGCATATCTCTGAAACATCTGAAAAATACTTTTCTGTGAATTACTAGGCTGTAGGGAATGAGCACTTTTAGATACATTACAATTATCTCTAGTAGAATTTGGCATCTTTCTTCCATTAACTGAATGCGTCAGCTGGATCTTAAAAGAAGGCTGCCAATTTTTATCTCTTGAGCCTCTCCGAGGTTTTGAATGCTCCATGTCCGTCTGCCTTTTTAAGTTCCTATCTTTGGAATTCTTCCTCTGTCCATTTAGCAATTTGTCTGGAGGTGAGGGCGTAGCCCGTAACTGATATTCATCTGGGGAGCCTTTTTGCCGGTTTGGCTTCATTTGTTCTTTATCCACCTCTTTCTGAAGTTGTAATGCTAATAACCTGTCCTCTTCTTCCTGTTTATGTCTCTCAAAAAGTAGATGCTCCAAATCTATCAGTTTTTGGGTTAAGTTTATTTCTGTTTCCTCTTGATCTGAGGAAGATTTAGGGAACATTTTCATTCTTTTTGCAGAAAAGCATGGATCCCCAACTGCTTTAAACAAAGATTCCTCGTTTTTTCTTTTGGAAATATCCTTACTGATCAGGTGAGACTCTTCATGCTCTGTCTCAACTGTGCTGTGTCCAATTATCTGTGTCATACCTGATACAGTGCACCCACTCTCTGTTTTGTCACAAGGCTCAACTGCGGCTTCTTCAGAGTAGGGAACTCTAGTTTGAGGTCGCTCATGATTTAAGACAAACTCTTTATCATGATTGTTTAGTTCTGTTTTGACTTTTCCTTCAAGGAACCATTCTGCACTATAGGCACATAACCATGGCATAGGTGACTCTATTGAAGACTCTGTAACTTGTTCTTGAATTTCAAGGCATATTTGTGGAGAAAGTGTTGGCATATCTTCTTCAACTTCTGTATCTTGCCATGTAGGACTTTTCACATCACTACTGTCCATTTCCTGGAGCATACAGAAAAAGACTGAGTGAACCAGGAGAAAACATCAAATCATGACATAGAATTGAATAATGATAACTACATCTAATTATACTGATACCATAGCTGAACTGTCACTATACTCAACTCCAGTATGAGTCAGACTATATGGACTTGAACCCTCCCTCTATTCACTCTACTTGAGAGACTTTGCATAAGTCTCTTAAATGCTTTGTGCCTCTGTTTTCTTAACTGTAAAATGGATACAAGAAGGATAACTACCTTACAAAGTTAGTGGTTGTGATGAAGATTAAAGAAGATAATACATATATTATGTGGCACATAGTAAATGTTCACTAAATGTTACTATAAAACCACTTAGCTGAACTGAAAAAATGTTAGGAACCTGTGAGTAAAGGATTAAAAAAATTTCTATGTGGAAAACTGAATTCCCCCTTCCTAGTTCTATCTTCCTGGAAAGCTGATATACAGTGTCACCTGTGTTACTAGGCCACATAGCTTACGGTAAAAATGACCCCTGAATGGTCTTGTTTCTAGGCCGTCACTCAGGAGTGCTGTGTGAGGACTCCTGCTGAATAGACATGGCTGATGCTGTCCAACCAGCATGCTTTGTTTCCCATCTTATATTATTCTAACTGAACAGCTGGTGCCAGGTAGAACCTATTCAGTTTTCTGAGTTTGATTACCTAGGTCAGGATCAGTAAACTGTGGCCCGTGGATAAAATCCAGCCTGCTGCCTGTTTTTGTCAACTAAGTTGTACTGGCACACAGACAGCATCATGTGTTTACATATTGTCTACAGATGCTTTCGCACTACAACGGCAGAGCTGAATAGCTGTGACTGAGACTATATTGACCACAAAGCCTAAAATATTTACTGTCTGGCCCTGTAGAGAAAAAGTTGGCTGACCCCTAGCCTTGGTGAGCCTAAGATGACTAAGAAAGGGTGCTCCATTAACTACAGTGACTTTATTTTTTGTTTGTTTGTTTACTGTGAAAAATAGCAGATAGATATAGTGACTTTAAAAAAAATTATAAAACCACAGGTATTATAACCTATAGCATTAATAAACCTGCTAAACTTCAGCATCAACATACCTTAGATATGGAGTTTTTCTTGACTTCTTGTACAACTTCAGACTGTGATGCTGATCCAAATTGAGATTTAGGTGATAAATACCTTTGAAAAAAGTTTACCGAAGTTTGAATCCTTTGAAAGACAGAGGTACATACTCAATATAATAAAGCCAGAGTTAACTGTTTATGCCTAGGGTTGTCTGGTTTGTTGCTTGGCTGATTTATCAGAGTGTATTTCACATTCTTGCCTCAGGTATTTTGACCTAACTTCAGGACAAAACTAATAACTCCAGGACAAAAATGGCTGAGTATTGACATTCTAGTGAAAAACAGTAGAAGAGGGAGTAAAAGTCAAATCTAAATACTTCTTAATGCTTGAAAAATTTTTAAAAAGGCAGATGGCATCAGAACAATGCAAGACTATAATGGAAATGACCTTTTAAGCCAGTAGAGAGGACATGTTAGTTTCTTCTTTATGTCAGAAACTCCTTCATTACATTTTTTTTTGCTTCTACTACTGGCGAAAAGTCCATGAGTAGATTATTTACCATTTTCGTATGGTCATTTTATTATATATACTTAAAAAAAGGGGGGTTGGGATTCTGATTTGAATTGCATTGAATCCACAGACCAGTTTGATAACTGACATTTAGCAATACTGTAATATTAGGCATCTTTCAATACATGAATACTGTACATTTAATATAATACAATTTCCCCCATTGGTCTTTCAGATTTTTTTTGTTTTGTTTTGTTTTCTTGAGACAGAGTCTTGCTCTGTTGCCCGGGCTGGAGTGCATGGTGTTAGCCTAACTCACAGCAACCTCAAACTCCTGGGCTCAAGCAATTCTCCTGTCTCAGCTTCCCAAGTAGCTGGGACTACAGGTGCATGCCACAATGCCTGGCTAATTTTTTCTATTTTTAGTAGAGACCAGGTCTCTACTCGCTCTTGCTCAGGCTGGCCTTGAATGCCCAACCTGAAGCAATCCTCCTATCTTGGCCTCCCCAAGCACTAGGATTACAGGTGTGAGCCACCACTGGGCCAGGTCTTACAGATTTTTCAATAAATTTATTTCTAAGTACATTTTATTTTCTGATGCTATTATAAACAGAATTTAAAGTTACATTTTACAACTGACTTTTCATACAGATTTTATATCTGCAACCTTGCTAAACTCTTAATTCTAATAATTATTTGAACTCTTGGGTTTTCTATATAATTATGGACCCTCTGAATAATGAGAGTTGCTGCTTCTTTTCTTTCCAAACTCATATTTTTTATTATCTTACTGTGCAGACTGAAATCTCCAGTACTATTTTGAATAGAAGTGGTGAGTAGCAAGCCATCCTGTGATTTCCTGACCTTAAAAAGGGAATGATTTCAATGTTCTACCATAAAGTATAATATCTGATGTAAATTTTTTTGGTAGATATCCTTTAACAGATTAAAAAAAAGTCTCCTTGATTTACTACTTTGTTAAGAATGATCATCCATTTGTTTCATATTTAAACGGTTAATGGGTTAACTTGCATAACTCACTTTTTACTATCAAATCAGACTGGAGTACAGTGGCCCAATCAAAGCTCATTGTAACCTCAAATTCCTGGGCACAAGTGATCCTCCTGCCTCAGCCTGTGGAGCAGCTGGGACTACAGGCTCATGCCACTATGCCTGGCTAAATTTATTTTTATTTTTTTAGAGATGAGGTCTCACTCTTTGCTCAGGCTGGTCTCGAACTCCAGACCTCAAGCAATCCTCCCGCCTTGGCCTCCCACGGTACTTAGGATTACAGCTGTGAGTCACCTTGCCTGGCCACTGGCTAATTTTTTAATTTTTTTGTAGAGATGGGGTCTCACTATGCTGCCCAGGCTGGTCTCAAAATCCTGGCCTCAAGCCATCCTCTCACCTCAACCTCCCAAAGTGCTAGGATTATAGGCATGCGTCACCATGCTCAGCCTTTCGCCCATTTTTAAACTGTATTGTCTGCCTTCTGATTGTTCAGATACAAGAGTTTTTTTCCCCCAATGGGGGAATTCCTTGATGATATATGAGTTTTTATATATTCCAGAAAATAGGCCTTATCTGTTTTTAACTTTGTTACAACTTTAATCCATTCCAATTTCTGTTTTTAAATTCATTAGTCAGTTTATTCTTGTATTTCTAGTAATTTTTAATTTTTAAATATTTATATATATTTAGATATATATTCATGAGTTATATCCTTAAGCAGAATAATATTATATGGATATGAACTGTCTCTGCTTTTACTGTTTTAATGGTTTTCTCTTCATTTCCACTTTGCATATCATCAGTTTTAACAACATCGATATTGCCACATCTATTTTTTATTTTAATAGCAACTACCCCATTTAACTTTCTCCTCCTTCAAATTTCTTCACATCCCAAATCCAAAATTTTAACAAATTTTAGAAGAAGGTGAATTACCTGCACATATGTACTCAGTTTAAGCCCTTACATGTCCTACAAGTCTAGTTTGTGGTTATTAAACTTTTCCAACTATGAATTATTATGGGAAAGCTTACATCCTCATAAAACCATCAATTCTACCTATTACCTGCTGCTGGAGGGGTCTTTAGGGGAAAGTAAATCACTCTACTATTGGACTACCTGATTCATGCTTTTTTGTATGGTAGAGAAGAAATATGATGCATAAATTGAAAAAGGCATCATGGGAAATGAGGGAAATGACCTAGATGACACACTGTAATCCCTTCAATGAAGATGAGCCCATCAGGGACCAGCTTTGTTCATTTGAATTTAAACCAAGAGAAAGAGGAATCCAACTGGTTCATTTTGAGAAAATGGAAACAACATGGAAATCCTGAGCAAGAAAGAGAAAAAGTGCAAATCTGCCAAAATTAGTAGCTGGGTGAAAAGCCTGCCAGTTTTCACATCTTTCTTCATGCTAATCAAGAGTAAACTATATGAGTGGCTCTCTTCCTTTTACTTTATGACAATCTCAAACTATCTCCAGGGTTTTCATGCAGGGTTCATGGACTAAACTTTGATTATCAGTGGTCTATATGAACAAAAAAACACATGCATACAGTAGGTGGTCAATAAATAATTGATGGACCAGGCGTGGTGGCTCACGCTTATAATCCTAGCACTCTGGGAGGCCAAGGAGGGTGGATCACTCGAGGTCAGGAGTTCGAGACCAGCCTGAGCAAGAGTGAGACCCCGTCTCTACTAAAAAAAAAAAATAGAAAGAAACTAGCAGGCCAACTAAAAATTTATAGAAAAAATTAGCCAGGCATAGTGGCGCATGCCTGTAGTCCCAGCTACTCGGGAGGCTGAGGCAGAAGGATTGCCCAGGAGTTTGAGGTTGCTGTGAGCAAGGCTGATGCCACAGCACTCTAGCCCGGGCAACAGAGTGAGACTCTGTCTCAAAAAATAAAATAAAATAAATAAAAATTAATTAATTGATAGTCATGTGTACTTACTTCTGAATATCTCCCGTGTTTCTGAGTTTGTTCTTACTCTTCTTTTCAGACTTGGTTGTTACTGGAGCAGATTTTCTGGAATTCAAGGGAGAAGCCAGGAGACTTCCCTCACAAAAATTGTTCTTCAACAATAAAAGAAAGGATAACAGACATTATTAAAGAGAACTTCATGGTAAAATAAGCAATTTCATTAAGAAGCCACAGAATATTTCAGCAATTCCACTTACACTTAAATTCTATACATGTTTTGAAGACCACTGACCATGTAAAATTCAGTATAATCAAAATTAAGTCTATACAAGTTGGTCTAAATTAATTATATTTTTACTGTACATTATTAAGCACAAAACATGATTCTAATCTTATTAGCTGATAATTTGTTGATTTTTCTAATAAGTAGCTTCATATTATCATAACTACCTTAATCTATAGGGAAAAATTCAAAGAGCTATGGATATACCTGGAGAAGTTAGTTTTACATAAAAATAATTTAATTCTGGACTTTAAGAGCATATCAGTAAATGTCACAAATATTTATCTGCTGTACCAGTCTCAAAGTTTCTTACTACGATAGGCCGGGCGCGGTGGCTCATGCCTGTAATCCTAGCACTTGGGAGGCCGAGGCGGGCGGATCATTTGAGCTCAGGAGTTCGAGACCAGCCTGAGCAAGAGCGAGACCCCGTCTCTACTAAAAACAGAAAGAAATTATCTGGCCAACTAAAAATACATATAGAAAAAATTAGCCAGGCATGGTGGCGAACGCCTGTAGTCCCAGCTACTCGGGAGGCTGAGGCAGAAGGATCGCTCAAGCCCAGGAGTTTGAGGTTGCTGTGAGCTAGGCTGACGCCACGGCACTCACTCTAGCCCGGGCAACAAAGCCAGACTCTGTCTCAAAAAAAAAAAAAAAAAAAGTTTCTTACTACGATATTAGTAAAGTTCATATAATTTGTGATAGAACCACTAAACTTTCACAAGTATAAAAAAATTATTCTAACATCAGTAAATCTATTCTTATAATCCCATGTGAAAACCAGAATGATTAGAAGAATAGATACTTGAAAGACAACTATAGATGACCCTAAATTCTCCTTTTCAACATATTCTTCTCTATTCCACTTATCATTCCATCAGTCAATGTCTTTAATTTCTGATTGTATATCTTTCTAAAGCTATTCTAGTCTAAAAAAGAAAAGAAAGGATACTTAAAAGGGGTATACAACCCAAAACTTGGCTGTATTAGTGTGAATGAATGGTTGGCCTCTCAAAAAAGAAAAAAAATTCCCAATTCTGGGTATACCTCATTTGGGCAAGTATATTTTACGATATTTGTTGATTGAAAGTATAGGAATTGGCCGGGCGAGGTGGCTCACGCCTATAATCCTAGCACTCTGGGAGGCCGAGGCGGGTGGATCATTTGAGCTCAGGAATTCGAGATCAGCCTGAGCAAGAGCGAGACCCCATCTCTACTAAAAATAGAAAGAAATTATATGGACAACTAAAAATATATACAGAAAAAATTAGCCGGGCATGGTGGTGCATGCCTGTAGTCCCAGCTACTCAGGAGGCTGAGGCAGAAGGATTGCTCGAGCCCAGGAGTTTGAGGTTGCTATGAGCTAGGCTGATGCCACGGCACTCTAGCCTGGGCAACAGAGTGAGACTCTGTCTCAAAAAAAAAAAAAAAAAAAAAAGTATAGGAATTGTTCTCGGAGGCTCTGAAACCTGAATGTCTCAGATTTTCCTAGGTACCTCTGGAAACTGGATTCCCTAAATCCCATCCCCAGAGATTCTGATACACTAAATTTAGATTAAGTATGAGAGTTTGTATTTTAAAAGAACCACAAGTGATTCTGTCAGGCTTTTTCAAACCACTGGATCCCAGTGTCCCTTTTGGTCTTTGTTTTCCTTTCCTCTTTTTTTTTTTTTT
>CM052436.1:56262332-56277897 GCA_028533085.1 Varecia variegata
AATGGAGACGTATATGAGTCAATCAAAGGAAGTAATTTTAAGTGAAAGAAATATTAACATCGGAATCGGTTTCCTTCTATTGCTGCTATACATTACGATTGCTCACTATTAATATTTATACAGCTTTTCATATGACTGAAAGCTCCAAACCGATAATTTTTTTCTTCTTCCATTTTTTTTTTATTATAGCTTATTATGGGGGTACAACCGTTCTGGTTAAATATATTGCCCATGCCCCTCCCAACCCCCCGAGTCTGAGCTTCAAGAGTGTCCAATCCCCAGACAGTGCACATCGCACTCATCATGTAGGTATACACCCATCCTCTCCCCCACCCCCATCCCCCCGAGTCAAATCTTTAAGCGTGTCCATTCTCCAGACAGTGCCCATCGCACTCATCATGTAGATATACACCCATCCCCTTCCCCCACCTCTGTCCGATACCCAATTGGTGTCATTCCCAAATGTGCACCCAGGTGTTGATCAGGGAAACCAATTTTCTGGTGAGTACATGTGGTGTCTTCTTCCATTTTTAATCCAACAAAAACCTATCAAACACTGCGCAAGCACTATAACAAAGGACAAATCTTGCCCTTGACTTTAATCGACATTTGGGGTCCATAAAACCCAAAATCTCCAAAAACTATTTAGGCAAATACTAGTCGGATTTTTGTTTTTTTCTTTTTTAAAATGGAGAAGTGACGATTCACTTTTTAAAGGATTTTGGGTGTTTCCCAATAAACACGCAGGGTTTTACTCACCGATTTCCTCTGATGCTTGCCCAGAGGCTCTAAGCTTGCATTCCTTTGGATAGTGTTTTTGAATTGTCTTCCACAGTTCCATATTGACAAGAGAATTACTTCGTGTATGGTACCGAGTCCACGAAGATACCCGGCGGCGACAAAAGGGACAGCATAAACTTGCCTTCTCGACAGTCGATTGGAAGCACGGCTTACACAGCGTATGGTTGCAAGGGAGGGTTACAGGCTCGATCAGGATTTCCATGCAGATTTGGCACTGGCAATCCGACAGGGAAGGGATGGCGTCTTTGCGCACAGCCATTTTAATATGCTAATAAGGCCTATTCAACATCTACACCTGAAAGAAAAACAATTTTAGGCCAACTGCGGGGAAGACAAATTAGCAGTTTTGCGTTTCACTGTTATGCCCAGCAGCGTATCAGAATTCAGAGAACAGGAGCATCAAACGCGTCTAGAAGCAAAAAGGAGCTCCAAGGGTCACGCAAACAGTATTATCCTAGAAGGCGGTGTATTTGTCCATTTTTAAGACGACGTCAGGCAAGAAAATAAGTGAACGTTTTCGTGGGGAGAGCTTGGCTGCTCAGAGGCATTAACACCACGGCTGCGGCAGGGCGGACGCGGGCTCCGGCTCCCGGGCGCTGCGTGGTGCGCATCAAGCTCCTCTCCTCCTCTCACCAGGTGAGGATGCTCTCCCCAGTCTGGGGCCACGGCTCCTGGAAGATTGCTCCCGCCCGGGCTCCGACTGCAGCAGGACCTCCGTTTTACCGTTGCTGTGAGGGCAGCGCGCTAGACCCCGAGTTGCAGTTTTCGGGCGCCTTGCAGCGCTTCCCAGGACTCGGCGCTCGGTCCCTGGAGTACCTTCCGTCAGCCAAAAAGCCTTTTCGCTGCGGTGGTTCCGCAACAACCGGACAAGAACTAGTGACGTCACAACCGCCCGCCAAAACTGCACTTCCCACCAAGAGACCCGCTTTCCCATAGAGGTGTCCGACGTACGGCCGGGCGGGACTTCCGGGACCTGCGCGCTCCGCCCCGCCGCGTCCAGCCCTCCGAGCCTGGCAGAGAGCCGCGTTCTCGCCCCAGCCCTGCGGCTCTTCCTGGTTCGGCGTGGGTGGGATCCAACATTTCCCGTTTTTTGATTTTGTTTTTTGGGGGTTTTTTGTTTGTTTGTTTTTGCTTGATATCGGTGTTCACACCGACCTTTCCCTGACATTTCTGTTCCCAGATTCTCGAGAAATCCTTTGGGTTTGCAAACTTGGTCCCTGGGCAGAAAAAGGGAAACCTCGAAACAAATTAAAGACCCACACAGTAATTTTTGTAATTCTTCACTCAGTACTCTTAAAACTACCTTTTTGTTTCTATTGATTTGTAACTAAGCTCTTTAGGTTCCTTTCCAAAGTTCTTAGAAAAGCATCTGGTCTCAGAAAGGTGGTGGTCAGAGAATCTGCAAACCTAGGACGATTTAACAGACACTTATAGTTCCATCTATACAGCCCAGGCCTTTAAAGTTTGCAGCCCAGAGAGAGATCGTTTTAGGCTTGCCTTACTTTCTCGGGTCTGGAGGCCCATTGGCTGGGGCAACGATGTGACTCTCAGTCTGAGGCAGAAGACCTGAGAACCCAAGGGCTGCTGGCTGGTATAAGTGCTGCAGTCCAAATACCCAAGAGCCTGGAGTTCTGATGTCCAAGAACAGGAGAAGAATGTATCCCAGATCCAGGAGAGAGAGGAAATTGCTTTGTTCTGTCTGGGCCCCCAGCTAATTGGATGTTTTCCGCCCACATTGAGGGCAGCTTCCCCACTTAGTCCAGACACACATGCCAATCTTCTCTGGAAACTCCCTCACAGACACACTCAGAAATAATCCTTTACCAGTTCTCTGGGTAATCCTGAATCTAGCCAAGCTGACACCTAAAATTAACCAACACACTAATTGAAAGAAAAATACCCTTAAAATAACATGGGAGGGATTGCAGTGGGAGTAGGGAGAGCAGATAAAGGGGAATAACTAATAATAGAATGCATACAATTACATTTAAAAAGATAGGGGTCCTGCAAAAAAAGCTATTGAAAATGTGACATTAACTCAACCCATCTGCCTTGTAGGTATGGAAATCATAGCAAATTTGAATGTCCTTTTGATGCAGGTAATCTGGACAAAAATAGAAAAAAATACAATTTTAAGTGGGCATGGGACTCTCCTATTCTCCATCCATCCTAATCACTCAAGTCCCTGATATGTATGCTTGAGGACGTAGGTTCTCAAGTCCAGCTCTAGCATGAACTAGCTTTGTGTTCTTGGACTATGATACAACCTCACTGAGTCTCATTGCTAAAGCAAGGCAATGTCTCCCATGTATGAGAAGAGAATTAGGTCTAGTAAGGTAATTTATCTAGGCTTGTCTGAAACGGAGAGACTTTCCATCATGAATGCAAACTGTCAACAACTGGACCCTTCCTCTCATCCTCCACCCATCTACTGCCAGATTCCATCAAGACCCAGAATTTCCATAGCACCTTCCAGAATGGTACAATTTACAGTGGCATCATCATAACTCAGGGCAACCTCAAACTCCTAAGCTCAAGGGATCCTCCCGCCTCGGCCTCCCAGAGTGTTAGGATTATGGGCGTGAGCCACTGCCTGCCTGACCCAGAATGATACAATTTTCACCTTAATCCTATCAGCCTCTGAAGTAATTTGCAAGAAAAATGAGTGTTAATCCCGCATAATTGGATTTTGATATCTGACTTCCTGTACGTAACAGAACGCTTTAAAAACTCACAGTCAGTAACCGACTGAGTCATCGTCGGCCCTTTCCTAGACCAGCTACTTGGCCTGGCCTGGTCAAGCCTTAGGAGGCTGAAGCCATGGAGTTCCCTCCACCGACCTTGGAAGAGCCGTGTTGGGGTCAGGCCGGTCCAGAGCCCCACATGCCGCCGGGCCTGAACCGAGAGCAAGCCTGGGCCTGGGCGCTCGATAACTTCGAGGCGTTGAGTCGCCGCTCCTGCGGGTGCCCTCAGCTCTGCAGCAATGTGGGTGCCGATGATGTGTGCGGGCTGCTGCGCTGGGCTGACACCGGGCACGGAACGGTTCCCCGAGTTGAGAAGGGGCAAAAACGCTGTCGAGACCCACATGCCCCAGAGCCAAAGGCTGAAACCACAAAGGAGCTACATTTACCCCAAGAAGAGGCAGACGCTACAGGCAGCGGGATCCAATGGCGCCTGAACCAGCCAGGAGAGGCCAGCGCTTGCCGAGGTGAGCAGACACACGGGCACTTCGCCTCCTGCAGCCCAGGCCGTCCCCGGAAGCTGCTAAAAACCAAGGTTTGAAATACGGAGGAACCCGGAAAGGAGAGGAACCCCGGTCTTGCTTGCCACCCATAGCATGGCCCACTTCAACTGATTTCCCTGGAAGGAGCCGGAGACACCCTAGTGGGGGCCCTCATACTGTCCCTGTGGACTTTTACACCGAAACTGTGCCCGGCATGTGTAGAGCCTTGAGGTCTCTACTGTGCAGATCATTCCTTATTTTGTTCTTTCTTTCCTGCATGACTTAAAGATTTTTCAATTAGAAAAACTCTCCATGTAGTTAATATGTTAAGCAACTTTTCATTTAAATCTACTTAGAATTGCCATGGTTCTTATTGAAATTGTACATGATGATTAAAGTCTTTCCCTTATTCTTCACCTGTGGAAATGATTTTGAGTTCATAAATCAGAACTGGAATCTGTATAGGTGGGCCTCGGAAAGAAAGGGGACAAAGACCTAGCTCAGAGCTTTAGGTTGAACTCCAGGGGACCTTGAAGAGTTATGAATACCAACGGGGTGGGGAGGAACAGCTGGGTGAATCACTTAATGAAGTCTTATGATTTCTATCTTAAAGTGCCTACATCTTGGGTAACGGGTATATTACATATGCCTCCTCAGATTTCCTTGGCCTTGTCTTTCTGTACCTATAATCACTTGCTCAGCCTGGGACTGACCAGTTGCATTTCTGGAATCTCTGGCTGCTTCTACCACTTCTGAACAATGCCGGAGCTGGCTTCTCAGTGGTTGTTGGGAGTACCTGATGATGCAAGTTGGAAATATAGGGTGTCACTGCTAATGGAGTAACTTTGGTCAACTGAAAACAGTAGACTGAGCAAGCACAGTAGATAAATTCCCTTTTCTTCCTTCCAAGGCATGGATCCTCCAGTATGTCTGGAGAAGAACAAAACTGAGTGGGTGTATCTGCTGAACAACTGTTATGTCTGTTGTGGCTCATCTTCAAGGAGGGGCCAGCAGGGGAACAAACACATCACCTCGTATTACTTCATATCCTTCTCTATTTAACTTCCTTCCACCAAGTTACCTCACTCTGGCTATCCTGAATTTGTTCCTCCCAAATAAAGCATCAGTGCTTAATCCTTGTCTTGAGGCTGGGGTTTGCATTTTTGAATGTTTCTGTTATTCACAGCACCTAGCACATGGCATATGGTGTCCAGTAAATGTTATAAGTAAGTGGTCAGTGTGTGAGAATTCCCTTTTCAGTATAAATAATTATGGTACTGTACTAGACAGCAAATATACATCAACATATAATTTATAAGCATTATTACATATATGTTAGGTGTTTTTTGTTTGTCTTTTAATAGGTAATACATTCACATGGTTCAAAATTCAAAATATACAAAATGGATTAACAGTGAAAAGACTTTCTCTTTGACCCTTAGCCTCTTAGTTTTCTTTTCTAAGACATCTAATATTATCACTTTCTTATGTATCTCTGCTGAAGAAATTTATGGATATATAAACTAATATGCATTATATTTGGTTTTTGCCCCTTTTTCCACTTAACAATATATATTGGAAATATTTAAAAACAACAGTACATCTTCGTGATAACTTCATATCATTACACAAAGAGCTTCTTCATTCCTTTATATGGCTATATGGAAAACATCATTATATCAATTTGTCTCACTTTTTGCTATAAAAATAAGCCTATAATATATAAATTAAGCACACTTTTTGCCATTTGTAAAATAAATTACTAGAAGTGGAATCACTGAGTCCTAGTGTGATAGGTTAGTTTTTGGCTGATGGTATCAACTCTTTTAGGGATGATTTTTGCTCTTCAGGAGTCCTCACTGCTTTCCCCTTCTCAATGATCTGAACAGCCTTGAGCAAGCCATCCTGTAGAGCCTGGTTCTTTACCATGTTAGTAATCATGAACGTGACGTCCCTGATGTACATCTGTCTCACTTTAGCAGCATAGTGTTCTGCCTTGTTACCATGTGCAATAAAGAAGGTACAAAGTGCTATGACATCTCCTTCTTGCAGCCCACACTCCTCCAGGACAGACTCCCACACAACCCTAATGCGTTTGTTCTTGACTTTTCGTCTAAGGACAGAGGCTAAGGTGGGAAGACCTGTCACCAGGTCCGGCAGCTTCTCAAGCACACGAGTGTGCAAGCAGATAAGTACTTCAATGACGTAGCTGTATAGAATATTCAATTCCATTGAAGTGAACCTATGAAAAATATGGAGAGCTTCTTCAGCTGTTGAACACTTTATGAACAAAGAAAATAAATTCTATTAGGATAACTCAATACAAACCCACCAGGAGAACCAGTTGTGATTTAGAAATACTTGCTTTTGATTTAGAGTCTGCACTAAAGTGGATAGCTGAGTTCTCAGGCCACCTACACTATAAGTTCTTCAATGGCAAGGGAGTTCCATTATCCACCACAGTGCCTGCTCAAATTAATCTTTTTTGAATAAATTAAACCAATAAAATGTAATTTCTTCACAATCCATTGTTGGAACCATATTAAGAAATTCAATTTTGGAATGACCACTGGAAGCTGTCACAAAGTCACAAAATTCCACTGATTTCTCAGTCGATACTCACTTGAGTGCCAGAACTGCTGTCCACATCTCATCTTGGGCTGCTTGGCTTGCCAGAGTCTTGCTATGATGTTCAAATTTCTGTGTCAGATTATCCTTAGTGAAGTCCAGTTCTTTAAACTGTGCTTCTAAAGCTTGCAGTTTGTGGTCTACTCTATAGAATAAAACAATGAAGTATTAGTTTAGGACAGGGGACAAAACTAAGGTTTTGCTTTAATCTAAGGCTCAACGCATTATTTAGAACTGTGGTCCCCATGCTCGGTGCCACAAGTACCACCCACTGGTACTGGTGGCCTATTAGGCCACACAGCAGGAGGTGAGCAGCAGGTGGCAAAGCTTCATCTGTATTTACAGCTAGCTGCTCTCTATCACTCGAATCACCTCATGATGTCCGCCTCCTTTCAGATCAGCAGGAGCATTAGATTCTCATAGGATCTCGAACCCTACTGTAAACTGCACATTTGAGGGATCTAGGTTGCCCACTCCTTATGAGAATCTCATGCCTGATGATCTGAGGTGGAGCTGAAGTGGTGATGCTAGCCCTGGGGAGCAGCTGCAAATACAGATTACCATTAGCAGAGAGGTTTGACTGCACATAAATATAATGCTTTTGAATCATCCCAAAACCCCCTCCCCCACCCTGGCCCGTGGAAAAATTGTCTACCACGAAACCGGTCCCTGGTGCCAAAAAGGTTGAGGACTGCTGATTTAGAACCACTACCAAATTTGGGTAATTATTTATTTATTTTTTAGGAACAGGGTCTTGCTCTGTCTCCAAGGCTGGAGAGCAGTGGCCCAATACCAGCTCATTGCAGCCTTGAACTCCTGAGCTCAAATGATCCTCCTGCCTCAGCCTCCTGAGTGGCAGGGACTACAGGCATGCTTCACCAGATCCAGATAATTTTTTTATTTTTTGTAGAGACAGAGACAGTGTCTTACTATGTTGCCCAGGCTGGTGTCCAGCTCCTCTCTGCAAGTGATCCTCCTGACTTAGCCTCCCAAAGTGCTGAGATTACAGGCGTGAGCCACCACATCCAGCCTGGGCAACTATTTAAATTTAAACTTATGAACAGATGTTTTCATTTGCCCTTACCTTTAGCCATCATCCTTGTTCTTTCATTCCTTATATTACCAGACTTTTGAATCATCTAATTACTTGAATTATCTGCCATGACTTGTCTTTGTATTACACTTTATACTTTAAATAATATTTTATATAAATACTACTTTGATTCTCACAACCATAAGAAGTAAAACAGTTATTTTTACTATTTTACAATTATTTTTACTATTTACTATTTTACTCAATTTCTTTAAATTGAGTCTCAAAAAGATTGAGATGTAATGTCATAAAGCTAGCTAGTGCTGGGACCGGCATATACTAAAGTGACTTTTTTATACCCTTTTCTAACTGTCCAAATCCTATCCTTTCTCAAGGATCAGCCCAAATTCCACTGCCTTCTTGAATCCCCTCTCTATCTGGAGATGTCCTTGCCCCGGGACCTCTCTCTTACAGGGACTACTTCTACCACCCTTCAGTCCCCACTCTCTGCTTTATTTTTAGAGTTAGCTTTTCATGAACTAAATTGTAAGTTCTTGGTGGGAGGAGCTCAGAGACCATTTCTAAGATATCTTTATGCTTGTCCCTGAATACCTAGCAAAGGCCTTACACAGAAGTAATAAGATACTTCTGATATGATTGACATCTGTGATTCAAATGAGATGCTGAGCTGTGTAACCCCAAATGGGGATTTGAGTAGCTCTAAACAGGGTGCTGTGGCACCATTTATATCTAGTTAACCAGAAAGAACTGCAGCAACATAACTCACTTATTGAGCCACCCACATTGTCTTCCATGAAGGAAGTGATGCACAAACACACATGCCACCTCCCCAAGCTTCTATGACCCCAATGACCTGAATGCCTTTGTGGTTGTCCGGGGCTCTATTCTTGACCATTTTTTCTTCTTGGTCCTCAATTTCTCTCAAGGCTTATTTAGCTTCAGATACTACCATCCTCCTAAGCTCTAGACCTGTATTTTCAACTATGTTTTGCACATCTCCATCTGGGTCCTAGCTGAACCCACTACTACCCTCCATCTTCAGAAACTACTATGGGGGAATTTTCTCACTGCTTTGGATTTATTTACACATAAACAAGTCTCAGTATGAAATGTGTGTTTTGTAGGAGTATTAATCTGCATGACCTGATATACCAGCAATCTGTATCTACAAGTCAAAACCATGTCAACTGGCATACTGTTTGTATTAACTTTTAGACCTCAAAGATTGTATTTTTTTTCACACAATAGTTTTTATTTTTTATTTTTATTTTTTGTTTGTTTGGCCTCCACTGTCTACAATTTAGTTTTTATTTTTGATACTTTAGTAAGACGGGGTTCTCACTTTTGTCCAGGGTGATCTCTTGGGCTCAAGCGGCCCTTTCGCAGCTCCCACGGGCTGGGACCCCAAGCACGCCACTGCCTTGAAGGCTCAGAGGGTGGCCAGCAGGGCAGAAACCAAGGAAACCCAGGTCAGAGGTGCTGTGAGCAGCAGGTGGGGCCAGCAGGCTGTCTGGAGGAAGGACAGTGAATCCTAGATGCAGTTGCTCTTGGAAGGTAAGATGCCTTCCTCAAACAGCATTGAAGATTGTATTGCTTATAGGTCATCTCTAGCTTGAGCTCTAGCTTGTCAATCAGTATAAAAATTTACAATTGCAGCAGCTCTTTGGAATCCTCTCACCAAAGGACATTCCCAGACTATTCTAGATAAATCTGAAACAACATGCAAATCTGAGTGCAGTTTGTTTTTTACAATTTCCTAGCTCAGTTAAGTACCTCACCGTCTGTCCAGTTGCTTGAACTAGAAATATCGGAATAATTCTCAACTTTTTTTCCTTCCCCCCATTAACGTCTCTCTAATCCATCCACTTCTCCTTGTCCCCACTCCACTAAATGAGTTTTGCATAATCTTTCACTGGGACCTAGGATTACAGTAGCCTAACTGGACCCTTGCTTTCAGTCTCCAATCCTTCCTCTGGACACATTCTTCTAAAAGACAATTCTGATCAGGTAACTCAACTGATTATAAACCTTTTATGCCACCCTGACTTGCCCAGTGATCTCTTCAGAGCCACATCATATTTCTTTAGCAAGAATCATAAAGTCCTTGTCCCTTTGCCCCATCTTTTGCCAGTCTTGTCACACGTCCTAGTCAGCAGTTATATGAGGTATCTAGCTGCTAACTGAATACCGTAGGCGACTCAGAGCTTACACATGGCTTATAAGTACTATTTGCTCAGCCTAGAATTCTTTCCCATATTTTTCTTCCTCCTACTTGCACTTAAGATCCAACTTGAATGTCCCTCTTTGAAGGGTTCCTTTTCCTAGTGTCAAAGGCAAAATTTATAGATCCTCCCTTCATGTTCCCACATCCCTTCGGGAACATCACCATTATAAGGTTAATCATATTACATTTTAAGTATTTTTGAATATTTCTGTCATTCTTACAGGCTGTGAGCTCCTTGAGGGCAAAAACCACATTTTACTTATTTTTGTAAACCCAGCATCTATCACATGCATAAGTTGAATGGAGTTACAGTACCTGGAGGCAGATTTTTCTTTAATTTACATATTTTTTGGACCTGGAAGATTTAAACCATTTTTACAGAGACAGAATTCTAATTAGCATGTCTGTAGTTCTTTACTTATGGCTATTCTTCAGTCTTCTTATCGTACCCTCTTCCCAGAATGGCAGACCCATGCTTGCTCCCTCCCTGCAGCCCTTAGCAACCTTTTCATTGTCTCCTTCAAGGACATCAGGGTTGTGGTTTCATTGTTCATCTTCTCAAGGCAAAATGAAAGAAAACAAAACAAAGCAAAACAAAAACCCAAGAGATGTTTGAATCCAGGGTTTTCTGCTGTTTTCTACTCAGCAACAGGCAGCAGTAGCCTGAGCATTGGATCTAAATTCTGCCTGAAAGGTCACTCGGTACAAGAAGCTTTTAATAGCTTGTACATCCAAATATAGTTTCAAGTGACTGACCATGTGAACACAGGTGTCCTGGAATGCACTATAACATTTGTCTTTGAAAATTGAGCCATAGTATATCAACATAGATCAACAACCATATATAATTATGACTGTGTATTCTGATAAATGCATACACAGATATACAAATGTATACACATACTGGTATTAAATTTGATGGAAATGTTATTCTCGTATTTTAACAACTTCATTATTCATTATTAGGTTACAACCTAAATTGGGTTTACAGAGTGCCCCAGATCTTTTATGATGATGACAATATCAAAGCTAAAAATCTAACCAGCAATCATTGGGAACTGCTAAATATTTATTGACAATTTCTAGTATCAGATTAGACATTGAATATAAAAACAGACATTCCTGTTTTCATGGAATTTAAAATCTAATTGGGAAGATAGAACATATACTTAAAAAGAAAAAGTATATAAAATGCTGTGCGCTAAGTAGGAACATACCATAAAAATCATAAAAGATGAGAGAGTAGCTCCTTGAAACCTTGGGTCATTAGGGAAGTGCTCACACTGAAGGTGGGTCTTGGCTTGAGCTTTTTTTTTTTTTTTTTTTTTTTGAGACAGAGTCTCGCTCTGTTGCCCCGGCTAGAGTGCCATGGCATCAGCCTACCTCACAGCAACCTCAAAGTCCTGGGCTCAAGCAATCCTTCTGCCTCAGCCTCCCGAGTAGCTGGGACTATAGGCATGCACCACCATGCCCGGCTAATTTTTTCTATATAGATTTTTAGCTGTCCAAATCATTTCTTTCTATTTTTAGTAGAGACAGGGGTCTCACTTTTGCTCAGGCTGGTCTCGAACTCCTGACCTCGAGCAATCCTCCTGCCTCGGCCTCCCAGAGTGCTAGGATTACAGGCGTGAGCCACTGTGCCCGACCTTGGCTTGACCTTAAAGGAAAATATAGGTCTTTGATTATCAGAGAATATGTGAAGGATATTACAAACTGGAGAAATGTGTGGGCAAAATCACAGAGATGGCAAAGTAAATGATATATTCAGGGAACAATGAGTGGGTATGTTCTGAGCAAAAGATTCAAGTGAAAAAAAGAAAACAACAGCAACATTTAAACTGCTAAGAGCCAGGTCATGTATTTGTTCATTTATTACATAATTTATTCATTTTTTCCAATATTTACTGAACACCATAAATTTTTTTGTCTTATTTTTTCTTTTGTTTTTTAATTCCCCCATATCAATAGAGATGGGCACTGAACAGCAGAAATATGAATTGAATGGGTAAAACCTATGATTGAATGAACTGCACTATTCTAGGCACTGGGAAAACAGTGATGAGTAAGGTAAAATCCTTGTCCTCAAGTAAGGAGGACATACAGCAAGGAGACAGTACACAAGGATTACAACAGACAGGCTGCTTCTAGATAGCCTGGTAAGGAGTTTGGACATACGTGAGCTATTGGTTCTGTAAAATTAACCCAGCAGTGATGTTGTGGTATAGTATGAAATATATTTGGTCTTTGTCCCTGCTCCTGTCACAAAGCTCCTAAACTCTTGAAAATTATAGGAATGTCTTTTATTATTCATAATGATCCCTTTAGATCACATCTGAGTTTATGCTAATGAGGTGATTTAGGGTGGGGCGCCTAGATAGCCTATGGATGGGGCTGGTCACCAGAAAGACAAAGCTATTATAGCCCCACCCACTGACCTCCTGCAAGGGGGGTGAGGGAGCTAGAGATTAAGGTCCATAAAAAGTCTTGGATAATGAAGTTTCATGAGCTTCTCAGTAGATGAATGTATGGAGGTCCTGCTAGGGGGTGCCCCAGAGAGGGCATAGAAGCTCCACGCCTCCCCATACTTTGCCCTATGCATCCCTAAATCTGGCTGTTCATTTGTATCCTTTATACTATCCTTTATAATAAACCAGTAAATGGAAGTGTTTCCCTGAATTCTGTGAGCTGTCCTAGCAAATTAGTCCAACCCAAGGAGAGAGTAGTGGGAACTCTGATTTATAGCTGGTAGGTGAGAAGTATGTATATGTGACAACCTACTACTTGTGATTGGCTTCTGAAGTGGAGGATGTTAAGTTGAACTAAATTTGGCCCAAGGATGCCTCTGTACTTGAGTCCTTACTTAAGGAACTGCAACCTAACTTAATACATAAACTAACTGAAAGCCTATTTGGAGTATACTTTTGCATCAGGTAGCTGAGTCTCAGCTAATCACAGCAGCCAAGCTTCAATCCCACTCAGCTAACTGATCAGACCATGTTCAAATGGCAAATGCGTACGGCAAACACTGAGCTGTAACCAATCAAAATCAAGCTGTCTCTACCTTTCTCCTGTTTTCTGTCCATAAATACTGTCTGACCTCATTGCAGACCAGCGGTCTCTGTTCTGGTTTTGAGGGATGTCTGATCCACAAATCATTCTTTGGTCAATTAAACTCTGTTAAATTTAATGTGTCTAAGGTATTTCTTGTACTAAGGGCAATCTTATGGGACTAAGCCCTAAACCTGTGGGATCTGACTTCAGGTAGACAGTATAAGAATTGAATTGAATTATAGGACACCCAGTTGGTGTCTGCTGGAGAATCACTTGGTTTGTGGGGAACCTCCCTCCACCCCCAGTCTGGTCACTGTAGTGTTCTGTATTGAGTGTTAGTAGAGAAAAAAAAAGTTTGTTGTTTCCTTTACAGATGTTCAGGATGGATCCGAGTGAGAATAAAACCAGAGGCAGAGAAACTGCTCAGGAGACCACTATCAAGGGGGTTTATTTTTATTTATTTATTTGAGACAGAGTCTCATTCTGGCACCTGGGCTAGAGTGCCGTGGCATCAGCTTAGCTCACAGCAACCTCAAACTCCTGGGCTCAAACGATTCTCCTGCCTCAGCCTCCTGAGTAGCTGGGATTACAGGTGCGCACCACCAGGTCCGGCTAATTACTATCTAGTTTAGATGTGAGGTGATGAGGGCCTAGATTATAATATTGGTCCTAGGAATGGAACGGTAAAGTGACAGATCTAAGAGACATTACAACTCCCCCAAGGAGTTACAACTCCTGGGGGTTGGAGTCAGTAAGTTTCACACGAATCTTCAGAAAAGTTTGGGTCTTGGGAGGGAATCAAGTCCTTCCTTGGCTCAGTGGGAAAAGCCTTGCTAGGGTCTTTGTGGCCTACCCAATGGTCATCCTCCCTGACCACCCCACCCCCACTACTTGTTTTCTCATTAACAGAATCCAAATTTCGTTCAAGTATTGGGGAGCCATGTGTATCAGGGGAGATTGGACCCCTCCCCAGTCTCAGGGGGATGAATCCTAGGCTAAAGCAATCATAGTAATTTTGTTATCGTTGCCATTATCATTGGTTTAGGAATGGGCAGGTGGCAGAATTCTGGCCCATGAAATGTGAGAGGAAGTCTACTGTGGGGCATCTGAGAAAAGATTTTTTAAATTGTGGTAAAATATACATAACAAAATTTACTATCTTTATGCATAAAGTTTGTGGCATTAATTATGTTCATGTTGTTGTGCAACCATCACCACCATCAATCTCCAGAACTTTTTTATCTTCCCCCACTGAAACACTGTACCTATTAAACACTAACTCCACATTCTCCCTCCCGCCGCCCCCAGCCACTACAACCACCGTTCTACTTTCTGTCTCCATAAATTTCACTATAGGTCCTCATATAAGTGGAATAGTACAATATTTGTCCTTTTGTGACTAGGAGAAAAGTTTTTCTGATGATAAAAAGAGACACATGGGCTGGCTGGGCTCGATGGCTCACGCCTGTAATCCTAGCACTCTGGGAGGCCAAGGCGGGAGGATCACTTGAGCTCAGGAGTTTGAGCCCAGCCTGAGCAAGAGCAAGACCCTGTCTCTACTAAAAATAGAAAAAAATTAGCTGGGTGTGGTGGTGTGTGCCTATAGTCCTGGCTATTTGGGAGGTTGAGGCAGGAGGATCGCTTGAGCCCAGGAGTTTGAGATTGCTGTGAGCTAGGCTGATGCCACGGCACTCTAGCCCAGGTGACAGAGTGAGACTCTGTCTAAAAAAAAAAAAAAGAGAGAGACAGATGGGAGAAAATGGTCTCTCTTCATCTGTCAATATTGTTGCATTTTCATGTGAAGCCTGGAACTGCAGCCGCTAGGACCATGAGGAAAGCCAGCCTTAGAGAACAAGCCAGCACAACAGAGCAGAATGACACAAGGAACCTGTCACTGAATTAAGCTCCCCTGGAACTGTTCTATTGCTGGAGTTCTCATTGTGAGGAACAATAACTTTGCCTTATTGATTAAACCTTTAATAGTTGGGGCTTCTGTCTTTAAGGAGCTAACAGTTCACTGAAGGAGACATTATATATTAGGTTCTTCTTTGCTAGAGTTTCTTCTGAAGCCTTTGTTTTTCTGGAGTTAACAGTACTTTTCTTATGGGTAGTTCTGTGGCCAGAACCTTGGCAAAGGAAACAGAGAAGGAAGAAAACAATGGTGGAGCCTCTGATGTAACCTAGTATCTGTTTCCAGCTCACTCAGAATAAGCCATTATGGTCTCTATCAGAAGTGCCATCTAATTCTTTTTTTTTTTTTTTGAGACAGAGTCTCGCTTTGTTGCCTGGGCTAGAGTGAGTGCCATGGCGTCAGCCTAGCTCACAGCAACCTCAAACTCCTGGGCTTAAGCGATCCTACTGCCTCAGCCTCCCAAGTAGCTGGGACTACAGGCATGTGCCACCATGCCCGGCTAATTTTTTGTATATATATATTTTAGTTGGCCAGATAATTTCTTTCTATTTTTAGTAGAGACGGGGGTCTCACTCTTGCTCAGGCTGGTCTCGAACTCCTGACCTTGAGCGATCCACCCGCCTCGGCCTCCCAGAGTGCTAGGATTACAGGCGTGAGGCACCAATCCCGGTC
>CM052436.1:56278397-56292051 GCA_028533085.1 Varecia variegata
CTCTCTGATTCTTAACATAAAATTAGGGTGACCTCAACCTTCACCAAATGTTCAAACTTGGCATCCCCCATGGTGAGATCTCGTGATATTTTGACCCTCTGAGTGTGGTGCCTTGGGAATCACAGAGCACCATCCCGGCGGACCCCTTGCCAAAATGTTTGCCCCGAATCCAGTCATGAGGAAACAATCTGACAGACCCAAGCTGTAAGATGTCCTGCAAGACAGCTGGCTCGGACTCTTCAAGGGTCAAAGTCTTCTAACACAAAGAAAGGCTGGGGGTGGGCGTGGGGTGGTGTCTGGTTTAGATCACAAGTAACCAGGTGCAATGCATGAACCTGGATGCAGGATCCATTGAGTGGATTCGGGACTTCTAAAAATCTCTAGGCCAGGAGCGGTGGCTCACGCTTGTAATCCTAGCACTCTGGGAGGCTGAGGCGGGCGGATTGTTTGAGCTCAGGAGTTCGAGACCAGCCTGAGCAAGAGTGAGATCCCGTCTCTACTAAAAATAGAGAGAAATTATATGGACAACTAAAAATATATATACAAAAAATTAGCGGGGCATGGTGGTGCATGCCTGTAGTCCCAGCTACTTGGGAGGCTGAGGCAGGAGGATCGCCTGAGCCCAGGTGTTTGAGGTTGCTGTGAGCTAGGCTGACACCATGGAACTCTAGCCTGGGCAACAGAATGAGACTCTGTCTTGAAAAAAAAAAATCTCTAAAGGAAAAGTTTTAGACAGTTGGGGAAATTTAAATATGTACTAAATGATGTGTTTTTAGATGTACAGGTGATATGATCAGACTATTGATAATTTTCATAGGTATGATAATGATGCTGTGGTTATATAGGAAAGTGCCCTTGTTTTTGGGATATGCATGCTGAAGTATTTAGGGGTGAAGTTTCATGATGTCTATAATTTATGTAACCTACCCTCAAATGGCTCAATGGAGAGAGTCAAAGCAAAATATCACCAATTGGTAAATCTAGCATTGTTCTTTCTTCTAATTTTTCCATATATTTCAAAATTTTCAAAATTAAAAAATGAGGAAATGAAATAAATGTTGGAGTTTCTAAAGGGGAAGGCAAAATTATGGTAATCTTTTGTCCCAAAATTTCCAGGAATTTTTTTTTTTTTTATTTCAGCTTATTATGGGGGTATAAAAGTTCTGGTTAGATATATTGCCCACGCCCCTCCCATCCCTTTCCAGGAATTTTTATCACACCTTTTTCAAACATTCTTCTCAGAAAGGTGCTCAGTAAACACTTGTTAAGTTTAAAATGCATGTTCACATAAACCTTAAAAAATCCTGAAAATTCCAAAATTTTCACATTCAAACTAGAGCTTCCAAATGACTTCTCATATCTGAGAGGAGCACAGAAGTGATAGATCACACGTCCCGACTGTAGTTCAGGAAATAAGGCAGATGTGCTAACAGAACTTCCAGGTCCGTGCTTGTCCACCACACCCACAACCCCCCTGGAGGGGCAGCCCTTGGGAGAATCCCACGACCTCGCCACCAGCAAACTGTCGGAATCTGGGGGAAATACCTGACCAAGGGGGGGTCAATCCTTCTATGCTGCCAGTGCCATATGGGTGATCCTGGCACAGAGACAGGGAGAGAATGAGGTAATTAGCTGTGCAAATTGGAGCTATGGGGCACACAGAGAGAAGGTACAGATGAATTCTTTGGGGATCTCACCATGGGGAAGCAGCAGCTAAGAGGTAGACAGCAAGACACATGCACAGAAAAGAATAGAACATTCAACAGAGGGCAGGGATCAGAGAAGTTGGAATAGGGTGGCCCAAGCAGGCTGAGAGAGGGTGGAGAGAATGGGCTCTAAGGCTGCCTGGTGGGGTTCCTGATGGCCTGATGGCTCTCACCAAGGCCAAGTTGGTTTCCAAGCTTCGTGTTTTCTCATGATAACCACCCCTCCATGGCCACCCCCCATGGCTGGCTCAGCTGTTACATCTTGGCAGCAAAAGAACCTAACTAAAACACGGCTTGGGCTCTTTAACAGGCCTAAATATAAAGGACAAAATTATACATAATATTTCCAAAGAGCACAAGCTATCTTTATGATGCTGCCCTAAAATTTAGAGAAAGTGGCAGAAATCTGTTCCAAGAATGTATTTTTCAAAGTGCATCCTGGGAAAAACATAAAATAAATAAATAAATAAATAACAAAAACAAAAAACCAAAGTGCATCCTGGAGATAAGAATGATCAAGAAATGCAAGAGATGTTAAAACTAGAGAGTCAGGCTGGGCGCAGTGGCTCACGCTTGTAATCCTAGCACTCTGGGAGGCTGAGGTGGGAGGATTGCTCGAGGTCAGGAGTTCGAGACCAGCCTGAGCAAGAGTGAGACCCCGTCTCTACTAAAAAATAGAAAGAAATTATCTGGACAACTAAAAATATATAGAAAAAATTAGCCGGCCATGGTGGTGCATGCCTGTAGTCCCAGCTACTCGGGAGGCTGAGGCAGGAGGATCACTTGAATTCAGGAGTTTGAGGTTGCTGTGAGCTAGGCTGACGCCATGGCACTCTAGCCCAGGCAACAGAGCAAGACTCTGTCTCCAAAAAAAAAAAACAAAAAAAACAAAAAAAACAAATAACTAGAGAGTCAAAATTTGTTGGGAAACAAGATATTAATATAGTTTTATATATAGTTATATAATATAGTTATATCAATGTAGTTATATAATATAGTCTCAGCCTCCCGAGTAGCTGAGACTACAGGCACATGTCATGATTCCTGGCTAATTTTTCTATTTTTAATAGAGACAGGTCTCACTCTGGCTCAGGCTGGTCTCAAACTCCTCAGCACAAGTGATCCTCCGGCCTCGACCTCCCAGAGTGCTAGGATTACAGGCCTGAGCCTCCATGCTCCTTTTCACCATCTTAATGGTATGTTTTCATGAACTAAGGGTTCTTAATTTTAATGTAGTCCAATTTATCAATGTTTTCATTTTGATGTTTTACACATGAAATTTTTTCTACCCCAACGTTATGAAAAAATCTTGTCCTTGTAGAATCTTTACTGCTTTACCTATGATATTTACACCTATAATACACCTAGAAACAATTTTTCGATGAGTGTAAAGAAAGGGGTTAAGATCAGGCCGGGCGCGGTGGCTCAGGCCTGTAATCCTAGCACTCTGGGAGGCCGAGGCGGGTGGATCACTCGAGGTCAGGAGTTCGAGACCAGCCTGAGCAAGAGTGAGACCCCGTCTCTACTAAAAATAGAAAGAAATTATCTGGCCAACTAAAATATATATATACACAAAAAATTAGCCGGGCATGGTGGCGCATGCCTGTAGTCCCAGCTACTCGGGTGGCTGAGGCAGTAGGATCGCTTAAGCCCAGGAGTTTGAGGTTGCTGTGAGCTAGGCTGACGCCATGGCACTCACTCTAGCCCGGGCAACAAAGCGAGACTCTGTCTCAAAAAAAAAAAAAAAGAAAGGGGTTAAGATTCATTTCTTTTCCATATGAATATACAATTAACTCAATCCCATTTATTAAAAAGACTACCAATTCCTCACTGCTCTGCAGTGCACTTTTGTCTTAATCAACTTTCTATGTATGTATGCATCTGTTTCTGTCCTCTATTCTGTTCCATTGGTACATTTATCTATTCTTGTGCTCACACTACATTCAATTACTGTGGTTTTACAAAAAGTCTTAAAAACATACAGTGTGAGTCCTCCAGCTATGTTCTTCAGGATTATCTGGGCCATTCTAGACCATCTGCATTTTCACATAAAATTTATAATAAGCTTGCTAATTTTTACAATAGTACTAGCTGGGATATTGATTAGAATTACACTGACATCTTTATAATAGTTTTCTAATTCATGAATATGATGTATCTATTTAGATTTTCTTCAGTTTTTCTCAGTTATGTTTCATAGTTTTCATTGTATAGTTTTTGCATATCTTTTATCAGATTTCTTTCTAGGTATTTGATGTTTCTTGATGCTGCTGTAAGTGGTATTTTTATTTTTTTATTGCTGTTATAAAAGAATGCCACCAATTTTTGTATATTTATCTTTTTATTCAGCAACCTTATTACATTCATTTTTAATTTTAGTAATTCATCTATAGATTCTTTTCATTTTTGTATACACAATTATGTTGTCTGTGAATGACAGTTTTGTTTTTTTTTTTCCAATTCTTATGCTTTTTATGTCTTTCTTTCTTTTTTTTTTTGTTTTTTTTGAGGCAGAGTCTTTCTCTGTTGCCTGGGCTAGAGTGCCATGATGTCAGCCTAGCTCACAGCAACCTCAAACTCCTGGGTTCAAGCAATCCGCTTGCCTCAGCCTCTCCAGTAGCTGGGACTATAGGTGAGCATCACCACGCCCCACTCATTTTTTCTATTTGTAGTAGAGATGGGGGGGGAGCGTCTCAGTCTTGCTCAGGCTGGTCTCGAACTCCTGACCTCGAGCGATTCTCCTGCCTCGGCCTCCCAGAGTGCTAGGATTACAGGCGTGAGGCACCGCGCCCCGGCCTGCTTTTTCTTTCTTTATCTTGCCTAGTTATACTGTCTATACCTTCAGTGGAATGTCAAATAGAAATAAGGATGAGGATATCATTTTCTTCCCTTGTTCTCAACATCAGGGGAAAAAGTATCAATATTTTACTATGTTTCTAAGTTATCCATGTCTCAAAGAAGAAAACACAATGAAAATTTAAAATGTTTCATTGAACAATAATAAAAATGTGACATAAAACTAAAAGGATGCAGCTAACGCTGTACTTAGAAGAAATCTTACAGCTTCAAAAGCTATATGCAAAATAAAGGCTGAAACTTTTCCATGAACTAAGTGTCCATCTCAAGGTGTTAAAAACAAAATTAAACCTAAAGATATTAGAATGAAGGATAAAATAAAGATTAGAGCATGAGTTAATGAAAGAAACAATAATAGAGAGAATTACTAACAGCAAATATTGGTTCTTTGACCCGTGTACACTGTTGGTAGGAATGTAAATAAAGCCACTATGAAAAACAGTACGGTGGTTTCTCAAAAAATTAAAAATAGGATGACTATATGATCCATCAATCCTACTACTGAGTATATATCCAAAGGAAATTAAATCAGTATGTGGAAGAGATACCTGCACTCCCATGTCCACTGCAACATTATTCATAATAGCCAAGGTAGATAATCAACCTAAGTGTCATCAACAGATGAACAAAAAAAATGTGTTACAGATACACAGTGAAATACTATTCAACCTTACAAAAGAAGAAAATCCTGACATTTACAACAACATAGAAAAACCCAGAAGACATTCTATTAAGAGAAATAAGCCAGACACAGAAAGACAAATACTGTATGATCTCACTTATATGTACAATCTGAAAAAGTCAAACTCGGCCAAGCGTGGTGGCTCATGCCTGTAATCCTAGCACTTTGGGAGACCAAGGCAGGAGGACTGCTTGAGGCCAGGAGTTCGAGACCAGCCTGGGCAAAATAGCAAGACCCTGTTTCTACAAAAACTACAAAAATTAGGTATGGTGTGCACCTGTAGTCCCAGCTACTTGGGAGACTGAAGCAGGTGGATCACTTGAGCCTAGGAGTTTTAGGTTGCAGTGAGCTATGATGATACCACTGCACTCTAGCCCAGGTGACAGAGCAGGAGCCTATATCAAGGAAAAAAACAAAAAAGTAAAACTCATAGAAGCAGAGAGGCTGGGAGCGGTGGCTCACACCTGTAATCCTAGCACTCTGGGAGGCCGAGGCGGGCGGATCATTTGAGCTCAGGAGTTCAAAACCAGCCTAAGCAAGAGCAAGACCCCGTCTCTACTAAAAAATAAAAAGAAATTAGCTGTACAACTAAAAATATATAGAAAAAATCAGCTGGGCATGGTGGTGCATGCCTGTAGTCCCAGCTACTTGGGAGGCTGAGGCAGAAGGATTGCTTGAGCCCAGGAGTTTGAGGTTGCTGTGAGCTAGGCTGATGCCACGGCACTCTAGCTAGGGTAACAGAGCAGGATTCTGGCTCAAAAAAAAAAAAAAAAAAAACCTCATAGAAGCAGAGAGTAGAATGGTGGTTGCCAGGGTTGGTCATGGGGCAGGGGAGACGGGATATGTTGGTCAAAGGATACCAATTTTCAATTATAAGATGAATAAGTTCTGGAGATCTAATATATAGCACAGTGACTATAGTTAATAATGCTGTATTGAATACTTGAAAGTGCTAAGAGAGATCTTAAGTGTGCTCACCACAAAAACTGGTAAGTACGTGAGGTAATGTATATGCCAGCTAGCTTGATTTAACCATTCCACAATGTATACATATTTCAAAACATTATACTATGCTTCATAAATATATACAATTTTTGTCACTTAAAAATAAATTTTAAAAATACTGGTTCTTTGAAAACACTATTGATATTGAAAACTCCTGACAAGACTAATAAACAAGAGAAGCCACAGATAACCAGTAAAAGGATTGAAGAAGGGGACATCATTATACACGTAAACAGACTTTAAAAAGCTAAGAAGAGCTTATAAACAAATTCGTGACAATAAACTTGAAAATCTACATGAACATTCAGGTTGTTGCATGCACCTTTCGAGTAGTATTCCATGGCATGGATGTACTAGAGTATGTTTAACCATTTAGCTATTGAAGGAATCTGCACTGTTTCCCGTTTTGGGCTAACTCAAAGCTACTGTAAACATTTGTGTATAATATTTCTCTGGCATAAATGTCCAGGAGTGAAATTGCTGGGTAGTATGGTAGTAGCATGTTTAGTTTTATAAGAAACTGCCAAATGCTTTTCCAGAGTGGCTGTACCATTGTTCATTTCACCAGCAATGTATGAATGATCTGGTTTCTCCACATCTTCACCAGCATTTAATGTTGTCACTATTTTTTTCTTGCATACCATTCTGATAAATGTGCAAATTTAAAAAAAATATTTCATCTAGATTTTTCAGTATTCTTGAAGGGTGAGTTGATCTGCATCATGCTAAACTGATTCTGTAACTCATACTGAATCACTTTTTTTTTTAATTCTTATTTCAGCATATTGTGGGGGTACAAAAGTTCAGGTTACATATATTGCCCTTGCCCCCCCCCCCGTCAGAGCTTCAAACGTGTCCATCCCCTAGACAGTGTGCATCGCACTCTTTATGTATGTATACACCCATCCCATCCCCCACCCACATCTGCCCGACACCCGGTCATTCCTAAATGTGCTCTTAGGTGATGTGAATCACTTTTTGACTGACACAGATGGGGTCTTGCTCTGTCCCCTAGGCTGGAGTGCAGAGGCACAATCATAGCTCACTGCAGTCTTAAACTCCTGGCCTCAAGTGATCCTCCTGCCTTAGCCTCCCGAAGTGCTGGGATTACGGGCATGAGCCACCACGGCTGTCCTAGATAGTTTTTAAATCAACAATGGTGAATCTGATTTATGGCCAGGTCTTTATGTCTCAGAGGACATAAGCTTTGAAAGAAAAGTTGCCCTTTGAAGAAGAGCCATAGCCAATGGTGGGAACAGACAGCGAAAATGTGTGGTGGAATAGTAGTGCTGAATGATGCTTCAGAAATATAAAAAAGGATTCTATGACCCTGGGAAAGGAAATTTTTTGGCATATAATTTTTCAAACTTTTGAAAATTTAAAATAGATTAACTGTAAAGAAATCTACATAGAACAAAATTTTAAATTTGAATGGTTACTTAGTGCCATGAAGAGTTCCTTATTGGCCGAGCGCGGTGGCTCACGCCTGTAATCCTAGCACTCTGGGAGGCCGAGGCGGGCGGATCGTTTGAGCTCAGGAGTTCGAGACCAGCCTGAGCAAGAGCGAGACCCCATCTCTACTAAAAATAGAAAGAAATAATATGGGCAGCTAAAAATATATATGTAGAAAAAATTAGTAGCCGGGCATGGTGGCGCATGCCTGTAGTCCCAGCTACTCGGGAGGCTGACGCAGTAGGATCGCTTAAGCCCAGGAGTCTGAGGTTGCTGTGAGCTAGGCTGATGCCATGGCACTCACTCTAGCCTGGGCAACAGAGTGAGACTCTGTCTCAAAAAAAAAAAAAAAGAGTTCCTTATTAACAAAAAATTAATTTGATAAAGAGATGTATAATTGTCTAACTCACCTAGAAAATAAAAAAATAGAAAAAAATTCAGGTAGAGACTAGTCAAGTTAATTGATTAATTTGACGCTATCAAAATCTTTGACGATCCAGGAAAGTTGTGGACTGTGTCGCTAGAGGGAGCTGAGCCTCTACAGAGCAATGCAGGAAGGGAAAATGTTGAAAATTCTAAGAACCAAAAAAGTAATTCCTCATGAAGAGCAGTAACATCAATCAGAAAATTAAGAGTATGTTAGTAAGAAAGGAGCAAGTCAAGCTGGGCGCAGTAGTTTGCTCCTGGAGTCCCAGCTACTTGGGAGGCTGAAACAGGAAGATCACTTGAGACCAGCCTGGGCAACTCTGGTAACAGCTCCAAACCACGCCTGCCTCCCCAGTGGGGTTGTCACATGCAACCAAGAGTCCTGACTAATATCTGAAACTATGTGCTAGTAGGAGAACTAGTGATGACACCAGAATGGCTAGTCAGGGCCAGTCAGGGCAGATAAAGTAGCCTAAGACTTAGACTCTAAGTAGGCAAACCTGCTCACTCCCTTGTGCTCCGTACCTGGATTTAGGGCATCAGGATCCACCCAGTCACTGAAGCCAGAAACCTGGGCTTCATTCTTGACTACAGTATCTCCTACTGATCATGTGACTAGTTTTCCTACCTGGCTACCTTAGAATTTATATTGAAAAATCCTCATGCTCTACCAGAATACTCTCTTCCACAGCAAACTATGGGTTCTAACCTTACTATGCCCCCCACATCCCCCAGCAACATCATTGACCTAGTCCTAGTCTCACCTGGAGATGCTAAAGGCCATTCAAGAGGATTTTTAGGACACTATCTACAAGGTCATGAACTCAAGCTTGAGTATTGTATACTTTTAAAAGAAAACATTATTAGACTTCCAGGAATGATTATACTATAATGTTGCTTAAATATGTCCAAAGCCAATATTAGATATAAATTTAAGCTTATAGCTCTTATGCAACCATAACATCAAAGCAAATCTACATATTAAATACAAACAAAATTACAGCCAATAACATTAAATTGACAGCATCAATTTACTATGATGACTGATGTTGTTTTGTTGAACCCAAATCACCTCTCATGTCATGGATTTGACACTAGCTGCTTCAGAGCAGGTTCTTTTGCATTTGGCAAGTTGATACCTACCTTAGGCACAGAAATTACTCAATCATAAAACTTTTCTCTAATTGAGTTATATCCATCACTTGGTTTATGCATTCCCAATTTAAAGTTTATAAATTTTAGATGTAAAAAAACACCTGGATATATGTGCCCGCTATTTATTTTTAAAACAATTTTAGATTTTATGAGCTTTTCAAACCAAAGAGACTATATATGACATGGAATAAAAATTCTTCCTGTTACTTCCACTAGTACTTATGAGTGGAGAATTGACAGTGGAACACTGGAGAGGGTGTTTATTGGCCCTGTGGTTTTTTTTTTTTTTTTTGAGACAGAGTCTCGCTTTGTTGCCCGGGCTAGAGTGAGTGCCATGGCGTCAGCCTAGCTCACAGCAACCTCAAACTCCTGGGCTTAAGCGATCCTACTGCCTCAGCCTCCTGAGTAGCTGGGACTACAGGCATGCGCCACCATGCCCGGCTAATTTTTTCTACATATATTTTTAGCTGTCCATATAATTTCTTTCTATTTTTAGTAGAGATGGGGTCTCGCTCTTGATCAGGCTGGTCTCGAACTCCTGAGCTCAAACGATCTGTCCGCCTCGGCCTCCCAGAGAGCTAGGATTACAGGCATGAGCCACTGCACCCAGCCTGGCCCTGTGTTGAATGACTCTTTTGGCTCTGGGGGACCTGTATCTGTTGAACAACCAATCAAGGTGTTTCTTTTGAAGACACACCCAGTCAAAACTCTTCTTTGTATTAGTATTTCTAACATCATAACTTTATTTCTTATTATTTTTTTAAAATTTTAATTTGTTTTTTTTCCCCAGAGATGAGGTCTCTCTCTGTCACCTACACTGGAATGCAGTGTGGCATGATCATAGCTAACTGCAGCCTTGAATTCCTGGGCTCAAGTGATCCCTTCGTCTCAGCCTCCCCGGTAGCTAGGCTTAGCAGCATGAACCACTGCATCCAACATCATAACTTCAAACTAAAAATAGAAAAGATGGAAAAAGTATTAACTTAAGTTGTGAAACCTAACCAACAAAATCTTTAAGTGAAAAGTTAGGCCAGGCGAGGTGGCTCACGCCTGTAATCCTAGCACTCTGGGAGGCCGAGGTGGGCGGATCGTTTGAGCTCAGGAGTTCAAGACCAGCCTGAGCAAGAGTGAGACCCTGTCTCTACTAAAAATAGAAAGAAATTAGCCAAACCACTAAAAATAGAAAAAATTAGCCGGGCATGGTGTTGCGTGCCCATAGTCCCAGCTACCCGGGAGGCTGAGGCAGGAGGATCGCTTGAACCCAGGAGTTTGAGGTTGCTGTGAGCTAGGCTGACACCACGGCACTCTAGCCTGGGCAACAGAGTGAGACTCTGTATCAAAAAAAAATATATATGTAAGTGAACAGTTAGTGGTAATTAAGTAAATCAAAGCAAGACAAACAATAATCACAGTAAAAGCTCCAAACTGTATGTACAAGAGATTTTGGGTAGTAATTGATTTAGAAACCTCAGATCTGTTTTCTGTTTTGCCTATTCTAGAATGTCATATAAATAGAATCACATAATATTTTGTGTCTGGCCTCTTTCACATATCATAATGCTTTGAGGTTTGTCCATGTCATTGCATGTGCCAATAGTTTGTTCTTTTTATTGCTCAGTTGTAGTCCATTCTATGGACAAACCATGATTTGTTAAAATACTCATCAGTTGATGGACATTTGGGTTGTTTCCAATTTGGCTATTATGAATAAAGTACCTATGAACATTTAGGTAGAGATCTTTGTGTAAACATGATTTTTTATTTCTCTTGAGTAAGTATGTAGGAGTGGAATTGCTGGGTCATATAGTAAACATATGTTTAACTATAAGAACTGCCAAACTGCTTTCCAAAGAGTGTATACTATTTTGCATTCCTACCAACAATGTATGAGAGTTCTAGTTGCTCTGGATTCCCATCAACATTGCTAGTCCTTTCAGCAGTTGTTATATGTTAGGAATAAAAAAAAAAAAATCAAAAAAAAAATTAAAAAAAAAAAAAAAAGAAAAAAAAACATTGCTAGTCTTGGTCAGGCATGGTGGTTCATGCCTGTAATATCAGCACTTTGGGAGGCCAAGGTCGGAGGATTGCTTGAGGCCAGGAATTTGAGACCTCATGTTTACAAAAAAAAAAAAATAGCAGGACACAGTAGCACAAGCCTGTAGTCTTAGCTACTTGGGCAGCTGATGCAGGAAGATTGTTTGAGCCCAGGAGTTTGAGATTGCAGTGAGCTGTGATGATGCCACTGCACTCCAGCCTGGGCAGCAGAGTGAGACCATGTCACTACAAAAAAAAAAAAAAAAATTTTGTTTAGTTTGCAGTTACCTAATGACTATTAATGTCAGACACCTTTCATGTACTTATTGGCCATTTATATATCCACTTTGGTGAAGTGTGTGTTCAAATCTTTTGCCTATTTTTAAATTGGGTTGACTTCTTATTGAGTTGTAAAATATATATATATATATACACACACATTTATTTATTTTCTCGATATAAGTCTTTTAACAGATATATGTTCTACAAATATTTTCATCCTGTCTGTGGCTTCTTTTTTTTTCCTTAATAGTTTTCTTTGAAGAGTAAGTTTTCTATTTTGGTGAGGTCCCATTTGTCAAATTTTTTTCTTTTATGGTTCATGTTTTTTGTGTCTAAGAAACCTTTGTCTAACTCAAAGTCACAAAGATCTTCTATGTTTCCTATATTTTATAGCATTAGCTCTTATTTTCAGTTCTATGACCCATTATTCATGGTGTGAGTTAATGGCTGAGGTTCATTTTTTGGCATATGGCTTCCAGTTGTCCTAGCAATATTTGTTGGAAGGACCATAATTTCCCCCATTGAATAACCTTGGCACCTTTGCTGAAATTTGTTTGCCATAAATGTGTAAGCCTATAAGCACACAAAAGGATGCTCAACATCATTAGTTGTTAGGGAAGTGTAAATCAAAACTATAATGAGATGCCACTTTATACACGCTCAGATGGCTATAATAAAAAAGAGAGATAATAACAAATGTTGGTGAGGATAGGGAGAAATAGGAACCCTCATACTTTGCTGCTGGGAGTGTAAAATGGTGCAGTCACTTTGGAAAACTACCTGGCAGTTCCTTAAAATATTAAAGCACGTATTTACCATATGACACACCAATTTCACTCCTAAGAATATACTTGTTCACAGAAGCATTATTCATGATAGCTCAAAAGTAGAAAAAGTCCAAACACCCATCAGCTGATGAGAGGATAAACAAAAAGTAGTATAGTATATGTCTACATAATGGCATAGTATTCAGCCATAAAAAGGAATGAAGTACTGATACAGCATGGATGAATCTTAAAAACATAATGATAAGTGAAAGAAGCCAGTCACAAAAGGCCACATATTACATGACTCCATTTACATGCAATGTCCAGAACTGGCAAATCTACAGAGACAGAAAGTAGATTAATATTAATAGTTTCCTAGGACAGAAGCAAGGTGGTGGTATAAGGAGAAATGGGGACTAAATGCCAATGGGTATGAGTTTCCTTCTGAGGGGAGAGTAGTCTAAAATTAGGTTATGGTGATGATAGCATAAGCCTCTCCGTTTATTAAAAACCATTGACTTTTTACACTTTTAAGCGGATGAACGGTATGGTATGTGATTTATATGTCAATAAAGCAGTTGTAAACATCCAAAAAAACGTTCAGTTGAATTTAAAATTTTTGTTCTCTAAAGCTAAATTGTTTACACGAGTACCATAAAACAATTGTTATTTCCAGTGTTTGGACAGCAGATATCTGTCTCTATTCTGATACTGTTAAAACTTTTTCTAAAGTCACAAAACACACACATTATCACGTTAAGAGAAAAAAATTTAGTAAATTTCACAGATATGTCAATTACATAAAGAAATAGCAAGTTAAGCAAAAAAGAAATAATAATAGAGAACTTGCAGACTACTAGGAATATATACTGACCTCGTTTTCACTCTCTGGTTGTTCCCCTGATACCGGTATCACTTGACCATTGAGAATACGGGACCTGCTGCTTTCCAAAACCCTTCATGATACAGGACTTCAATCCTGTGACCTTCCAAATTCTCCTTGCATATCATCCTGTATTTTTATATTAGAAACTTTTTTCCATAGGTTTAATTCCTTCTTCCAAAAGATCTACATAAAAGTAACAAGAGAGGCCGGGCGCGGTGGCTCACGCCTGTAATCCTAGCACTCTGGGAGGCCGAGGCGGGTGGATCGCTCAAGGTCAGGAGTTCGAGACCAGCCTGAGCAATGAGCGAGACCCCGTCTCTACTAAAAAATAGAAAGAAATTAGCTGGCCAACTAAAATATATATAGAAAAAAAAAAATTAGCCGGGCATGGTGGCGCATGCCT